>VXAU01002373.1:65589-100739 GCA_013399695.1 Formicarius rufipectus | reverse complement strand
CACAAAGAAAGAAAAACCCAGCTTTTTATCAATGGAAATATAAAGACATTATTCAGAAATGTGTAGTCTATACCAGAGCCTGACAGCTTCCTTAGTATTTAAAAGGAGACATATCCTATACTTATGCAAAATGGTGCCTGATCTTTCAGAAAATGAAAATACCCCTGTTTTATATTCCTGTAGTTTGCATTAAAGCAAACATGTTACTTATTGTTTCTTAAAAAGATATATTCTGTTGAACACTATGAGAAACATTTTCAGAAGAAATAATTCAAATTCCTTTCAGAGAAGCTTTTGAAAATCTTTCATGGGTATATAGACCCATGAAAGCATACATCCACCTTGTGACACATGCTGTCTATAAAAAATTATTGAAGACATTTTCACTGACAGGTGACTAGGTGTCTAGTTTAGAGGAACTTAGGAAATTTGTTGGACTAGAAACTAAAGAAGGAGACAAGCCTCCTTTAATTTCAAAACAAATTTTAATTAAGGTATGACAAATGGAAGGATAACAGTTCTTAGCTATAATATAAATATATCTATATATAAATGTTCAAGAGAAACAAAACAATCAATGAATAAATGCCCTGAACCAAACCCTCCCCCACAGTCTCTGGCTCCGTTGGGCGCAGTGGTGTTTACAGACAGCAGGTGATGATGTTGCTCCTCGGCCAGTGCTGAGCTGCCCCCTGGGGGTTGGTGGAAAAGGCTTTGGCGTGTCCCTCCGAGGTTGTAGGATCCCTCTATGGGGTTGGTGGGAAGAAGCCGCTCAGGAAGGGAAAAAGTCTGGGATCTTCTTTCCTCGGCTTGTGGTTGGAGGGGGCTGGAGCCTCCGATACAAAGGCCCCTCACTCCTGGGCTGGCCGCCGATGGACCCCCTCAGAAAAGCCTGATGCAAAGGCCCCAGCTAGCGATGTCTTCTCTCTCTCTCGGGCACAGGGAACTCCGCAAATCCAGGGATTGGAAAACGGGAGGAAAAAAAAGGAAGGAGACCAAAACCCGTAGGGCAAAGGTTTCCCCGAGAGCTGTCTCTCGCTCCCTCTCCTCCGACAAACTGAAAAACCAAAAAGTGTGCCTTTCTACCCCCATACCCAGTGAATTACCAGTCACTAGGTAACGCCTTGCTTCTTTTGTTGGAGGCAATGGATGAAGATAGACCAATTCGCCCCTCATTCTGGTGGTAGGGGAAAGAAAAATTCCACTACATTCTAAAACTATAACACTAGGAACAGTTGTCCCTTTACTGTCTTGCAGTTTTAATTTAACTTATCATACATACACATGTATGCATGGTGTGAGTGGGTTTCACAGTCAGAGAAAATTACATGCTTTTTACTTGAAATATTCCCATCATTATTAACTACTACATACCTATCTAGTATTACACCTTTGCTTGATATCATAAACTATGCTGAAGGGTTTGGTTTACTTGTTTGTTTTTTTTTCTCCTGGCATTTTACAGAGTCCCTCCTGTTCCTGAGATAGTGTCTTGTGTAAAGGCAAGATTCTCCAGTTACTTCCTTTCTCTAAAGTCACAGATGTCTTTTTTATCTCTATTATCAGAGAAATCAGTTTCAATGATAAGTAATCCTTAATGGGAGTTGTGGATATTGGTAGGAAAGACAGTTAAGTAGTAGAATTTTCTCTAACAAGAAGCATTTACAGGAATAACATAAGTTATATCATATCAGAGCAAAGAAGCAGTTATTCGAATTTTGTGTACCTGACATAGCCAATAGCAGATCTCTAGTGAACACTGAAAAGGCACTTCTTAAAATATATATCAATCTATAGCAGTCAGTGATACCATGTAAAAAATGGTATTACTTTTGTTGTGTAGCTGTCCCTGATTTTTTCCTTTCATGCCTGTGATGCTCAGTTACTTACTCTCAGAGTATGCCTGATTCCCTGTAGCAGAGGTTTCCTTGTTTAGCTACATCCAAAGAAGTATCTCCTTTCTTTTGCCTGGTATTTGAGACATACTTGTCTCATCTGATCCTACCTACATCTTGTATCTGAAGAGACAGTAAACAACATTTCCCTATTTGACTTCTCCCTGACACTCCTGACATTCTGCCATATCTACCTTAGATCATTTCTTTTTCAGGCCAGACTACCAGTTTTAATCATTCTTCTCACAAACACCATGGAATACCTTTGATCATCCTTGTTGCTCTTAGTGTAAATTTTCTTGTTGCAATATCTCTTTTCTTATTGGGACGGACTAGAATTGTTCAAAAATATCTTTGTTCTCATTTTATCTTGAAAGGTCAGGAGACTTGAGCACTATCATCCATTAGAAGGGATTATATAATTCTGTCCTCTAGCATATCAAATATGTCACTCTAGCATGAGATACAGTAAGGTGTGTTCTCAAGGAAGAGTCTTGTTTCAGCCGACTTGCAAATCTGTCAGGGCACAGAACAACTTCCCAGGTTGTTCTCTAAAATCCTAGGGTTTTAGTGTTTATCTATCTGCATTACTGTCTTACTCTCTTCAAGAAGTTTTAATCACCTGGTTTCTTGGAGTATGCTTCATCAGAAGTTCAAGGTTGGAAGTTCAGTGGTTGAAGCTTCCAACTGTCTTACCCAAGGCCTTTCTCTCATTACATGGTTTCCGTCCTGAAGGGCCATTTAATAAAATTAAGAAAAGGAGGTGTAAAAATTTCATCTTTTCACTTAGGTGACACGTTAGTTTACTCTTTCCCGTCATAAATGTGCACAGAAGTAAAAAGCTCACAGTTTCATATAAGCATAAAATATGGTTCTAATACCCTGCACTAGCTACCTTAAGAGGCTTTATCAAAAAACTCATTCAAAATTCACTTTTCAGACAAAATCATGATCTTCTCACAAAGCTAACCTATGAAGGACTCAATTCTGTCAGCAGTACATGATGCACGCAGAGGGTTTCAGGTACAAAAATGTTGCCCTTCAAAACACAAACCATTTTCTGAGAAGAGTCAGAAAAGTTGAGCCATGTCATCCAGTAGGATGGTTTAGGTTTCCATCATATCTCTCAAAAGAACTAACTTCAGAATAAAGCAGATACACTGACAGGACTCTATCTCACACCTTCTCCAGATCTGGGACTATAACTGGCTCATTTGCACAATGCCAGTTCTTGTGTTCCTATGACTCCATGAGCTTGTCCTGGGATAGCTACAATATTCCACAAACAAGCTGTGCAGTTGCAATGCAAGAATGCATGCCCACGCACAATCTGTACCCTGCTGAGTGGGCAAATAAATAGCAAACATAACCAATGAATAATATAGTGAGAAATTCAGTGCATAATAATTACATAGAAATGTTCACAAGAAAATTATAAGCTTATAAGTAAGGGAAGAGAAGGCAGTGTTTCCTCTGACACATAACATCATTTTTCTGTATTACTATTAACACAATCCGGAAATCAAATTTCAAATTTGTTTAGAATCAAAACCACTGTGGAAGAGTCTTCCTTTGAGGAGTTTTAAGATAAATGCTATCCTATAACTAAATGATTTTCTTTTTTGAGGTCAAGACTGCTTCTCTTTCTTCACAGCAATTTTTTTACTCTTTAGCACAAGAAAGAAGCTAGCTGCAGCAACATTCAGAACAGCCTGGTATGACTGTGGTACTGAGGCAGTTGTATGCAGCAGAATAAGGCAAGACTAAGCAGAGGTTCCCTTTCAGCCACAAAGATCTGTTTATTCCACAGGGACTTTTTTTTTATATTTTCTCACCTTGGAAATATTTCTCTCTGAAAAAATATTTCCAATGGTTATACTAATATTACTAATAAAGCACTAAAAATAAGATAAAATTTTAAAAAAATACATTCATGCATAATTAATTTGCTTTCTCTATATCATGCATTTAGAGTAATCCTAAATACCCTAAGGTGAGTTTGTAAGAAAATATAAATTCAACATTAATTCCAGTCTTTGCATGCAATTTGTATTGTTTGCCTAGTTTTCTCACTTTGCTCATTGACGATTAGTGATATGCCCCAGAGATTTTCCTGCTAACTACATATGAATGCGCGGCGGGCATTGACCGAGTGGTGTAAGCCCCAACCTGTGGAGCCAACCCCTCCTCTGAGGACACCAGTTCGAATCCCGAGGAACTCGCTGTCGCCGTCCGAGCGTGCTCGGCCGTGGCAAGATGAACCTCAGGAGTAAAGGGATTGGGGCCAGTTCTGCGCACACTGTGCCTCACCTAAAACATCCACTGTGCAGGCTTATCCCAAAATCTTCGTTCGCGAAGTCTAGCCAACAACATATGAATGCTGGCAAGGACCAGAGGACTTACAAACTATAAATATAATATATGTTACTTTATATATATAAACCGACTGATATCCATGTAATGTAAGTTATTTTATAAGACCTGCTTTCTCTTCCAATAAATTCAAAATTATAGCCATGCGCAAGATATTTCAGAGTAGATTAGGAGTGTAGCTCAGGAGATAAGGAATGAATTGGTGGAATACTTAGAATTTTTAAAACTAAATGAAAATATATATATTCATTTTCCATTCCTTCTGATTCTCTCACTTTTATAAATAGAAACCAATCTACTAATTTTTCCCACTGATGGAACTTTTATTGTTAGTTCTTTAAAAGCTGAAACATACTTAACTGCTAAGATAATATGTGATCCTTTAAATGCAGAGTTGCACAGTCTCAGTAAAATGGCCTCTTTATAGTGAAAAAGTTCTAAGAGATAAACTTTGGATAAAAGTTCTGATTATGGTCTTGTTTATTGTTGTTTTATGTGTTTAGTCCAAGAATTTTCTCAGTAGATGCACCTTAACTTGGAGTCTAGATACACATGCATGAAAAAAACAAATACTATGAAAAATATTTATTTTCAGAAGCAACATTTTGGCACCTATATTTTTATTGCCTGTGCAAGCAATTTGACAAATCTGATGTTCTTAATTCAAATTCCAAATTTGTTATATATTAAAATTTCTAGAAGAGTGCTTGCATACATACAAAATCTCGTTATGTTCTCAGAACATTTTCTGCACTCCTGCCCATCTTTTCTATTCTGAATTCATCTTCCAGTAGACTCCATTGCTACTTTTCTCTGATCTTAATTTTGATTTGGAGAGGTGTCATGAAACATATGCTTCCCAGTTGGATCTTCCATGGGGGAATTTTTGTTTGTTCATTGCATGCAGTTCCAAGTGATATTAAGGTTCCAGGAAGAGAAAGATCATCATAAGAAACTCTCTGGTTTTCCTTTTCTCAGTTTTCAGCTGCAGAATCAAAATATTATTTACTGAAAAAGATTTGACTAGTGTCAAGTCAGAACTATTTTTTTTCTCTTTCTGGACCTGATCCAGAGAGAGTCACATATTCATATAAAGATGCTTTTCAGAATATAAGACAAAGGAATGCTTCAGCTAAAATACACATTTCCTGCTATATTAAAAAATGCTTCACTGATAAAAATGGATGTGTTTTTGAAAGACATGTGGAAAGAACACTTATGCATTATATCATATAAGAGAAAAAATAATGGATTGGCAATTTATTAGCTTTTCATATATATTACATATCAAAGAATAGTAAAGGATAAGTCAGCAACACTCAGTAGAAAGTTTTCTTCTTTTGTTTTTTGTTTGGTTTTTTTTTGCAAGAAGTTGTAGACAAAATTTTTTATTAATTTTTTGTTAGTTTCATAAAAGCAATAAAAACCAGATAATAACAAATGGAAATTGACCCTTGCAAAATTAACAGGGTTAGAAGATGCAATAGTACTTCAACAAAAATTATTCATTTGAAAACAAATTGTTAACTCTTTCTTTCAAAACCACAAGACTGATTAGATTATATATTATGAGCAAAGATCAGGGCTGCAAGTATTTTTGGGGTTTTTTTAATGTTTGTTTACAGGAAGGTGTCAGTTAAAAACAATAACTAAACAAAAACCCTAAAACCAACTGCACTTAGATTTTTAAGGAATATACATTCTTTTGATTCCTCAGTTATCTTCTTCACAACTCTTGATCTGGACAAACACTTGATAAGAGTTGGAGATCCTGAATGTGAAGTGGGACTGAAGTCACAGGACCATATCAATGTCTTTAAATACTCCATGAGCCACTTGGGAGATTGACTTTGTTGTGTTGTGAAGAGCAGGGTCTGTGTCAGTTGAGTGGGCCGTTGACAGATTCCAGAAGCTAAGAATCTTTCTTGGTAGACTCCAAGAAGACCATTAGCAGGTAGTCTGCAGTTGTCAACACATTGGCTGGAGGATGGGAGATGATCATTTAGAGCTGTTTTTTATCTGGTGGTAGCCCAAAAGTGGGGGAAAAAGCAGAAAAGTGGAGGGAAATGACATAGCAAGCCCAAACAGTGGTTGCAGGTGATAGCATTTAAAAGATTATCAAATATTTAGTATAAATTATTTAATTACATGTTCTGTAAATCATCTAATGTAGCAAAGTTCTCATGCAAAACTGAAATTTCTGATGTTTAGCCATAATTGATAACTAGTACCTGTCTTTTATATCTAAGAAAAGCAGTGATTTCTCAAAGTCCTATATTACTCAATGAGATGAAAAGCTCAGTCCTGTTGTAGAGATTAGTATTTCATGGTTATGCAGATGCTAAAATTATCTTAAATCAAATGTATTCTGTAGGGACTGCATTACATATCTAACTATATTATACACAACAACACATTGTATTTAAGAGGTTCATGAGTTTAAGACAGGCTTTCTGTATTTAAGATCCAACTCAAATCCAAACCATCAGTTGCAGCACAGCAACTTTGTATGGATAAAAGGCATCTGATGTAATTTTTAGCAATTCTGCATGGCGGAATATATATGGATAAAATCAATTGATCATTTATACTGTTCCCATATTAAAACTGACTCAAAATCATTATCATCCCTTCAGTTTTCCATCATATTTTTATTAATTTCTCTCCTACATTTTGGTCAAAAATGGAACTACTTAATTTGATTAATGCAGTTGTTTAAAGTTGCTTTATACTCTATGGGATAGATACCTGAGAAATGCTTTTCCAGTCCTTCTAGGAAGTCCATTCCTTCCCTTTGAACTCTTTTGAATCTCTTGGTACTAAGTCAGCCCTTTGTAAAAAAGGGAAAGGTACCTTAACATTGCCTCAAAGACATTATGAAGGCTACTGATGATCTTATCCCTTATTTTCTATTAGTGAAATAGAAATCCAACATTATAGGAATCTATAGCTTTCTAATACTACAGTGTGGGAAATCACTTGGATCTTAAATGGAAATATGATGAAAGAGATGTATTCCACACTAAGTATATCATATGGGTGGTCTCAATGACAGATGACTCCCAGGTAATATTCAGGTACCAATCAGAGATGTTAAACTACTGGATGGTGTCCTCTAAAATTCATTTTTATCAATCATGGTTAAAGAGCAGGTATATTTCCCATCAGCTAGCTGTGACTTTTTTTGAGTAGTTTCATTCAGAGGGATTAAAATTCAGTAGGATAATTAGCCCACTCAGAACTGTGAAGACCAGCTCAGCTACTTTTATATGAAATTAATATTAAATGAAAAAAAAAAAAAAAAGGCACCAACCTGGGATTTAAACTAATTTTCTGATAGAAGTTTCATGGCTCTTTTATCATAAACTCCTGGCTTAAATGACTGTATAAAAAGAGAAGAAAAATGGAAAAGATTCATTGTAAACTCCTTCATCCACGAACACCTGCATATACATGTGGACATCTATAGCTATCCTCTAAAGACAGGAAAATAATCATCTGTTACAGAGAGGTTCCAAAATGAAGGTATTTTAATGAAAAGCAGTGTTTTCCATACAAATATAGATTCACTAATAATAACTGAATTTTGTTCCCTGGGTGTCAAATAGGTTATGTCGAACGCTGGCCCATTATGTTACATTATTGAACACTACTTCTCCATTCTTTATTGCACCATCTGTTCATAACACTTTCAATAATTGGCTCCCATATAACATTAGTGTATAACAGAAAGTAAAGTTTGCTGATAATTCCCAAGGACATTGTTTTAAACAGTAACCTGATATACAGATAAGAAAGTGTCAACATTTAGCAGTTGGGAATAAGATAGTGTACTTGGCTAGATACTCTGTGTAGAACCTGATTCTCTCTAATATGACACCTAAGCAAGACCATGTGCACTGGAAAAGAGCCAAAATATAAGTCAAGTTGTAAGATGATGAGATTTGTCAGAAATTATGTGATTCAGTATTATAAACCTAGTAACAAAGCAAGGAAAAAATATAAATTTTAGACACAATAATTAAATTATTTTTTGACAATTGAACAACTTTTAATGGAATGAAAAGATTGGATCATTTAAACCATATCCACAGAAAATCACTATTACTTACAAACAGTAACAAAAATGCAAATATTGTCATTTTGCCAAGAGAGGCATATTTACTTTTTTAGTCTATTGTGCTAACATAGAATTTAATGTCTATCTTAATTAGGTTTTTTCTTTTTTACTTTTGAGAGGCTAGAGGTTTTATATAATTCAATGGTATTCAACAGGAAAAGATAAAAAGTAAAGCTTTCATGTGGTTTTAGTCTTATTATCTGAACACTGAATGCCTCATTTTGCTTCGCTTCCATCTTATAAGTTGAACAAAAATAGCACAGTGCTTATTCACAGACCGTGCTGTTGCTGAGTTCATTGTCATTATAAAATACGTGGCCTAGTTTGTGACTAAGAGACAACAAAAATGACATTTTAAATATACGTGCAACTGCTGTCTTTTAACCAGTTGACATTATCCTGCAGAAACCTAAGTAAGTCTATATGTTGTTAAAGCAACACGGGATGCCATCAATTATATCTTATCACTCATTCAATAAAATATTTGTGTATGATTTTCAGAAAGATAAAACTCCAAAATTTCTTAAAAAATAAGTAAGAAGGGGTAAGGGGTAGGTAGCAGTGCTCAAAACCAAATAAACATTCTACTAGATTGATCTATAATTTCAAGGAAAGAAGATTTTTTTTTTTTTCCTGGGCTTATTCAAGACTGTAGGAAGAATCCTTAGATCTAAGAGTCATCACCAATCTCAACTACTTCTATAGATTCATAGTGCCCTTTCATGGCCTACTCTTTAAGATTCAAAATTTATAATGCATCATACATATAAAAGAAATAAAGCATCCACATCCAAGGGAGGATGCATGTTCCATCTAGAAGTCATTGTTTAACACTGTACTTGAAGATAGTCAGATAGCATAGTAGAATAATACGAAGTATTATAGAGGTATAGTACATTCGAAAGAATCATAGAACTACTTAGGATGGAAAAGACTTCTAAGATCATTGAGTCCAAGCATTAACCCAGCTCTGCTAAGTCCATCACTGAACCATATTCCTAAGCATCACATCTACATGTTTTTTAAATGCCTTCAGGGATGGTTGTTCAACTACTAACCTGGGCAGCTTGTTCCAAAAATTGACAACAAAAATTGTTGGAAGTTTTTATAATGTGCAAGCTAAGCCTCTTCCAGTGCAACTGAAGGCCATTTCCTCTTATCCCATTAGTTGTTACCCAGGAAAGAGACCAATTCCCACCTCGCTGCAATCTCTTTTCAGGTAGTTGTAGAGAACAGTAAGGTCTTCCTTGAGCCTTTGTTTCTCCAGGATAAACAGCTTCATCTACCACAGCTACTTCTCATAAGAGCCGGGCTCCAACTCTCCAACAGCTTTGTTGCCCTTCTCTGGACATGCTTCAGCATCTTAATGTCTTTCTTGTAGTGAAGGTAACAGAACTGAACACAGGATTCAAGATGCAATCTCACCAGTGCTGAGTACAGAGGGATGATCTCTTCTTTAGTCCTGCTGGTGACACTATTAATGATACAGGCCAAGATGCCATTGTCCTTCTTGACCACTTGGACACACTGCTGGCTCATGTTCAGCTGGCTTTTGACCAGCAGTTCTAGGTCCTTTTCCACTGAGTGACTTTTCAGCCACTCTTCTCCCAGCCTTGAGCTCTGCATGGGTTTATTGTGACTTAAGTGCATAACCTGGCACTTTGCCTTGTTGAACTTCATGCAATTGGCCTCAGCACGTTGATCCAGCCTGTCCAGACCCCTCTGCAGAGCCTTCTTGCCCTCCAGCAGATCAACACTTCTGCCCAGCTTGGTGTCACCTGCAAACTAACTGAACCCCTCATCTGGGCCATTGATAAAGATACTAAACAGATCTGGTTGTAACACTGAACCTTGTGGAACACCACTTGTTACCAGTCAACAGCTGGATGTAATCCCATTTGCCACTCCACTTTGGACTCAGCAATCCTGACAGATTTTTTACCCAGTGAGCAGTACATCTGTCCAAAATTCATATCATCTATCATGCCCCTCAAAGTTAAGATTGATTATCTCTCTGAGCTTGCAGGTCAAGTAGAATTGAGTTTAAATGACGAAGAAAATACACATAAATAGAATGAGAATTCAGAAATTCATTATTAGAGAAAGTGCTGAGAGATGGAATGAACTTTTAATATGGATGGTGCAGTTAACTAATATAAATGTATTTAAGCAAAAAAAATTAAAAAGCTGAGAAGACTAATAAGTTAAAGACATTAATCAGGTCTGGGAGTCTATATAGCCAGCTGTCCCCTTCAAAAATAAATATTACTTTTATTAATGTTACTATTATGGTCTAATTTTTTCTGTAATGCACTAAGAGGCCAGCTTCATATTAACAGTTTCCAAGATGAAAATATTTCCATCATGATGTAGGACAGAACGATTCACAGAAGAGCTCCAAATAGTCATAAAATTAATAATAATATGAAATGGACAAAGAATAAAGTCTCAAAGCCTCCCTCTACGTACATACACGAATGTGCATTTATGCATCTGTGCATATATATGTGTGTGTACATATAAAGCATATATATTTATTTTTAAATAGTCTTTCATGGCAATAATATCTGTCCCACCAGAATGAGAAGCGTGATTTTTCAAAAGATTCATGTGCATTTGATCAACTTTGAAATTTAAGAATAAGCTCCAGATGAAACTTTCCTACAATTCAAGCATTTGTCCTGTCTTCCATGTAGGTTGGCCCATGTCTGGTAATGCCAAATTTTCTTCTGCGTCTTCTTTTCTGTCAGAAAATCATTATGATTTTCCTTTTTTGGCCAAGCCTGTTTTACAAGACTCTAGAAAACTTACTAAGATTAGGTGTCTGATGGGCACCTTCTACTGAAAAATGTAGTTGGAACCAAGCAGCTCCAATGAATTAGAAGTGATCATCACACTGTGTTATTTTTACAGGAGAAGAGATTGAAAAATAAGAAATGTATATCTGATGGGCATACAGAGAAAGCACTTCAGATAAAAAAAAAAAAACTCCAGAGAATAATCCATCTTGGTGCTTCGCACTTAAGCAGAAGTTTTAAACTGTGAACCTTAAAAAGCTTTTATAGGAGAAGGGTTCACATGTGTGTATATGTTTATGAAATATATTAACACACAGAAACATATTCTTGAGAAGCAATATACATAAAAATCACAGTAGTTCAATACATATTCTATTTGTCTACCAGCTGGAAGGGCACAGAGATATTGTGCAAGCACTGCTATGGACATATTTATGAAACATTTTGAACAACAAGAAAAAGCCCAAGACAACAAAGCAAAACAAGACACATTAAACAAAATGGCTCTGGTAGTAGAAACAATTGATCTAAGTATGGCAGAATTCTGCCTTTAAATTTTATACCTAGTTACATAAAATTTATGCCTAGATTCCCTCTATACATTTTTTCTGATGTGCAAACACAAAAATAAGAATCTGTAATAGAAGAGTTTTTGCTCTGTATGAGACCTGTGAAAGAGCAACAACAACTTGGAGTTCCACTGGCTTCATGAAGCACTGCAAATATTTAAACTATGCATATTCTACTCTTTTGAAATGTGATATTCATTGCTAATATAAAATCTTTTGCTTTTAAGTGGGTCAGTTTCTAGAACTTGTATTCAGCCCCTCACTGAAACCATCCATTAAAATTGTAAATTACAGAAGTATACAAAACTATGACCAATGTAACATAGCAAAAAGACTAGACGTTTATCCTATGCAATTATTGAGAAGGAAGACTAAAGAAGTGGCAGTATTACTGCACAGTGGAAGCAATTAGATCATAAAAATATTTGTCTCAGGAGATTGTAAGTGCTAGGTTTATAAAGGCATTGAAGAATCAGGAAATTCTCTGGTGTAGAAAAAAAGTGTTGATGAAAAGCCTACTAAATATTAAGAAGGAGATACATTCCCAGAGGGGAAACCATAGCTTGGAAGAAGCTGTGTGCCATCCCAAGAAGTACCACCATGTATTGAGCTGAACACCTACACTTACCTTAGTCAGCAGATCTGCTGGACTCACAATTCTGGGTTTGATTAATCCTTGCTTCATAACTACTGTTATTCTTGTCTTCAGCTTATTCTTTTTTGTACATTCTGATTGTGACATGACAAATTGGTTAAAATTTTTTATATCATAATTCTTTATTTTATTCACTAAATAGCAATTATAATGCTTGGCTTCTTTCAAATGGAAAACAGTAGGCATTCCCTGAATTTATTTTTATTAGGACTCTTCCAACCATTTGTGCTATATTTTCATTGAATCGTAGAACTGTTTGGGTTGGAAGGGGCCTTAAAGATCATCTAGTTCCAACAAACCTGCCCACTAGACCAGGTTGTTCAAAGCCCTGTCCACCTGACCTTGAACATTTCTAGTTATGGGACATCCAGAACTTCTCCATTCGCTGTTCACACCTGTACCAGTTTCTCACGACCTTCCTAATAAAGAATTTATGCTTAATATCTAATTTAACACTACCCTCTTGGTTTTAAGCAATTTTCCCTTGTCTTATCACTACATACCCCTGTAAAAAGTCCCTTTTTGGCCCTCTTGTAGGCTACTGAAAGTTACTGAAAGACTGCTACAAGGTCACCCTGAAACCTTCTCCAGGCTGAACAATCCCAGCTCTCAGAACCTGCCTTCACAGGAGAGGTGCTGCAATGAACTTGAACAAAATTGAGTTTGCATCACTTTTTCTAAGCAATTTTCTGTGTCATACTTAATAAAAAGTACCATGCAGAAGTCTTATGTACATATAGTTGGAAAGAAAGCTGAGATAATCTGTTTATTCAAACAAACATATAACACTAAAATGTCTTCTAAGATATTGGAAGGAGCTACCATAATTCTTTTCTGTTCTAGAGCAATTTTTTAAAAAATGTGTAATAGATTCTGGAAGTGCTTAATCTCTTGACAAAAACTCTCTAATTTGCATTAGTCTTCTAATAATCACAGGGTATTTCTTTCACTCTCAGGACATTACCACTCCAGTGGGAATTATGGACACACTTTAAGAGGATTTGATTCATTCAATATTAGGTCAGCAATTGTGACTTAATTAAATACCAATTGATTATTTTAAATGCTTGAGCTGAGTTTTAGGTACATAATCTGTAGATCTTGATTACAATTTTTTGAATGATAGATTGCATGATCTGGTAGACTAGAAATGTTAGAGTGATGCTGAAAAGTGGGAAAGCAACAGCTTGATGTTCAAGGACACCATAGAAGAAATGGGTAAATGGATTTTCCCTGTTAAACCATATTTATTATTAATTTTGTTGCCTAATACAGCAATTTATATACTTTACTAAGTCTAGGGGCTCTGTTCCTTCAGTTTTCCACCACAGGAGCAAGATCACAGAATCACAGAACCGCAGAATAATGTGATTTGGAAGGGAACCACAAGGATCATCGATTTGAGCTTTTAAGATAGCATACTTTCCTTTTTAAAAGAAGAAAAAGATCTGAAGAAAAGGTATAATTTATCTTTTCTCACACCCTGGAGATTACACACCCCTGTCAAATAGATGTTTCTCAATTTCCAGTTTAATCCCAGCCTGCAACTAAGTACCTTGCAGTTGCTCATTCTCTCCCATCCCACAATGAGATGGGGAGGAAAATCAGGGAAAAGAAGATAAACCAAACCTTATGGGTTGAGATATAAACAGTTTAATAATTGAAAAACAAATTATTTTTACTGTTGTTTTTGTAATGCAAGGGAGAGAAAACCCAAGAAACACAAGGAATGTACAATATAATTGCTCACCAACTACTGACTGATGTCCAGACTGGCCCCTCCCACCCAGCTCCCCCTGGTTTATGTATTGATCATGACATTCGCTGGTATGGAATATCTCTTTGGCCAGTTCAGGTCTGGCATCCCTCACAGTTTATGTGCACCTGCTTGCCAGCAGAGCATGGGACACTGAAAAGTCCTTGGTGTAGACAGTAAGCAATAGTGAAAAACTACCAAAACAGCAACAGATTATCAACATTTTTCTCATAATGAATTCAAAACTAATGAATTCACTGTACCAGCTACTAAGAAAATTAACCCTATTTCAGATGAAATCAGGACACTAGGTTTATACTATATCCTATGTTGAATAGCCAGTAAAATGGGCAATGGGGTTCCTTGGGTTTTGTTAAATTTTAGGTTATGAGCCCTTCATAAAAGCTAATCCATACCCCCTTGATGTGAGACTCGATGAAAGCCTAAGGTTCACAAGAAGCCAGTTTATTGCAATCAGCAAGGATTTTGCTGATATTTAATTTACCAGGGGCTATGCTGGGAGAGAAAAATTCATCAGGCATGATTTCTGTGTTAAGATAAGAGCTACAGTTCAGACTGAAATTATTTTGCCCTTTCATTACTTTGCTGAACTACATCATTTTTGAGTGATGTGTTAGCTGAGTCAGCCAGCTCTGTGTATAGATGTGAAAGATACACAGTAGAATAAACATTAAACTAAGAGATTATAACACGAAACCAAGTGGCATATGTGCCAGTGCTAACTGAATAGGTATAATTACAGTCAAAAAGTACTTCTGCCTCCAGAATCTTTACAGGTTAGATATGTCTAAACCACTCATTCAATCTAATTAATCAAATATCTACTCGAACAGAAAAATAGAAACACAGAAAATCCCTTTATAATTTTTCTAAATTGGACTGTTTTTATTGTGATAAAAACTTCAGGATTTAAATACATAAGTACCTTAGACTATGCAGTATTATAACAGCAATGACTATTACTCTAATACCATTTGGACAATAGCAGCTGTTTTTATCTGCTGTGCCAGATTTATTTTTGGCACCATTCCTGCTGTTTCCTGTGTGTAGGCCCAGTGGGATGAAGATACCAAGACTGAGTTTATGTGAATGGTCATTGCCAAGGTTTTACCTCTCTATTGAAAAGGAATTAAAAGAGAGCCTAGATTTGAGCAGATATTGGGCTAACAAGCCTTAAGACTGACTCTCTCTGTTTGCCAGCCAAATGGCTGTTTAACTAACCCACAACAGAGTTGTGTTCAGGCTTCAGCATGAAGGATTTTCAGCATACTTGTTCAGAAAAGATCAGATTCGTGAAACAGAACAAATCTTCATAGTTACATATCCTGCTATCCTGGGCTGCATTAAGAGGAATGTTAAGAATTCAAAGGAGGGGATCCTTCCTCTCTGCTCAGCACTGCTTGAGTACTGTGTATAGTTTTGGGCTTCTCAGTACAAGAGAGGCATGGACATAGCTGAAGGAATTCAACAAAGAGCTATAAAGAAGATTAAGGGACTGAACAATCTTAATAGTGAGGAAAAGCTGATAGAGGAAAGGCTGGGACTGTTCAGCTTGGGGAAGAGAAGGAATGCTCAGAGGCATTGTATCAATGTCTACAAATACCTTAAGAGACAATACAAAGATGAAACAGAGACAGTCTATTTTCAGTGACAGGACCAGAAGCAGTGGGCACAATCTGAAACACAGGAGGGTCCATCTGAATATCAACACTTTTTTTACTGTGTTACTTGGAGTAACCAAGCACTGGAACAGATTGACCATAAAGGTTGTGGAATCTCCATACTCCAAGAAACTCAAAAGCTGCTTGGAGGTTGGATCAAATAACCCTCAGAGGTCCCTTCCAATCTCAGCCATTCTGTCATACTGTGATACAGTCTTTAGCCTCCTTGCTGTGATTGCCCACATGGACACATATAATTGTGATTTTTGTACTAATATAAAAGCTGGGTGCAGTCTAAATGTCAACATTTCACATAGGATACTGAACAGTTTGCTAAATTGAGTCACCAACCAGCAGAACTTCGGAAAATAGGCAGAGGTGTCAAGCTCTGTACCATCATCATGTGTGCCCCAAGTCCCTTCCTCATCCTCATCCTCAGCAAGGATACTAAGCTCTCTTCTGAGACCACAGTGTTCTATCTGTCCCATGGTCTTTGGAATGACAAGCTAAGCCAGATCATGCACTCAGGTGGCAAGCAAGCAAGCTGCAATACCTCATGAACATACCACCATACTTCAGTGAGACCCTTTGAGGTCAAGTATTCTTCTGTAGGAGAGGAAGTCACCTGCTGTACCTTTATTTCAGAGGCAATATACTAATTTCTGGCTAAGTTTGTTTTGTTGCCTCCTACCTCACCTTCATAGAGACATCATAGGAAGCTCTATATCAATGAAAAGTACTCAAAGAACAATATATGCAGATTTGGATAGAAATACAAAGTGATTATATTTCCACTAAAGTTAAGAAAAAGTGCTGCTCTCAAATCCCTTAGGAAAAAAAAAAGAAAAAAAAAAAGAAAAAAAAAAAGGAAGATTAATCCATTTTCCCGACAAAAACAGTTTAATCATATATGCTGCCTAATGCTGTTTTGTGGTTGCAGTGACCACTTTGCAAGGAACAGATTTCTTTGATAAATAATTCTACAGATAAAATACCGCTTCTTGGTGCAGAGCTTGTTAGTCATATCCTGATGTGTCATGGACAGCTCAGAAAGATAAAGAGAAAAATAAGGGAAACACAGTTGATCAAACAGGTAGCTGTTCTCAAAAGTAATTTCACTTATACATATATGCAAAATTCTACGCACATAGACAGTTACTCAATGATATACGTGCACAGGCAGTCATACTAAATCTATTAATGTGAGACTGGTTTCCAATAGAACACAACACAGAAAATACTATAAAATCTGCTTACATTTGAAATAAGAAGAAACAGGAAACTCAGCTTTCGCACCTCATAAGTTATTCTATTTGCAATATATAATATTATATAAGAATACTGTGCACAGTTAAATAGACATAAGACTGAGGAAACTAATCCAAGTGAGGAAAAATACCTATTAGAAAACTTCATTTTTTTGTCTTGTCAAAGTGTGGTCAGTAGAAGAAGCAGGCACATCTCTGAAAGGAGATAACACCTGAAAAGACATCCATTCTATATGAAGTATAATATTCCACTTTTGTTGTGAACTCACTGATGTGTGTGCAATCTAGATAGGTTTGAATTTGAAGGAGGAGAGGCGTTAGAAAGAGAAACTAGGATGAGGGGTCACAGCCCTTCTATTTCTTTATTCTGAGATTTGAGATGGCTACAAATGCACTAAAAGTTCCTCACTTCTTTCATGAAAGAGGTACAAACACTTGTGGTGGATGGGGAGGCCAGGGATCCAAAACACAGTTATTAAAGCCAGCTCAGAAAAAATAAACATTCTGCTGCTGATTCAGCAGCTTTATCTCTAAAGTATACACTTAACCCAAATACTTGTTGATTTCTTCATGTCTAAAATTTCTGAAATTCAAAGTAATTGGTTAATAGCTGCCAAACTGGAGTTTAAAATGTTGACACTGGTTGGGTACATTATGCATATTTATATGTTTTCCTCCTCTAGGAAAGCAAGATTTTAAAAATGGTTTGAAATGTCTTATTTTCTTAGTCCATTTTGAATATAACTTATTTGAAAAAAGATTTCTCCAACCCGCCCACCTAAGCATTCTAGACTAGGCATCTTTTTATCGTACTGCATATCAGGAAGCACACTGTGATACGTCATCATATATCAAAATTAGAGAGGAATGAATCATAGCAAGTGGAAATTTTGGATGGTTTACTTTCCATGTGTGTGGCTGGCAAAATAAGGTTGAGGGCTCAAAAGACTGCTGTTTTCTCTGGCTTCTTTTGTACCTAAAGATAGAAAAGAGTTAGCAAACACTGGGAACATCTTAATTCAATTCTTTCCTGTATTTACTTATGCACTTTCTTTCTGCTCTTAGTCCATGCTCCAGACATTCTGCTGGTGCTGCTTCTCCCTCCAGACATTGCTTTTTTCCTTTCCACCATGCAGCACATTAAGCTTTCTTCTTTATGTAGCTAACAGTTGCAGCTCCAGTACCAGCCTTTCACACCCCCAAGAGATTGCAAGCATAACTTAGACATTTCTGGCAGAATTCACTTTGCGTTTTGTCTGCTTGCTTCCTACTATTGCAAGCACATGTCTAAGATCTTAAGCCCTGTTCACAGGCTCCCAATGTTGCATGGCTGGTCATTGCAGAAGTCAAGTGCTTAAATATAGCCTTAATCCACAAGTATAATATCCCCCGTTTTAGGCCATAGCTGAAATCCTAAAATAGAAAAATGAGAAATAATGACAACTTACCAACTATTGTTGAACCTGAGATCTATTTTTGAGTGAAAGTTCTAGCCTGGCTTTCTCTTCCACGAATCAACTCAACCATTCCTTGATGCAAACACAACAGTTTTAAAAGCACAGTGGTGTGTCACCCAGTGATTCATCATCCTGCAAGTCAGAAGTAGAATAATCATTTCCTAAACAGGGAAATACCACCATGTGATATAAGAAAAGCTGACATTTAAAAGTATACAGGGAAAGATGCTTTTTCAAAGATTTACCAGTCAATACCCCCCAGAGAAGTTGCTTAAATAAAACTGTAGATTCTAAATCTATGCTAAATGCTTGCCCTGAAGCCTTATTCCAATCCCATTGATGCTGATGGAAGCAGAATCCACTGAGGCAGAAATAGAAGGCTGGAGTAGCTAAACTTCAGCTGTGCTAAAATTCACAGCCTTTTGCAGTCTCTTGCTACTGGAGAAAGAATGAGGCCAATCAAGTCTGGGCTTTCCCTGTTCCTCTTGCTGTAAATTTTCTCCTTATTCTGTGCCCAAATATTTTCTTCTTGCTAACATATACTGAGTCTCTTACAGTCCCTGTTTTGTAGATCTAGAGGCTATGAACCTGGAAGGTTTCACAAATAAAATATTTGTCATAAGAGTTGTCATAAACATAAGAGTATCTTCCTTCATGCTTAGGACAATGGTCTGATCTCATAGGATACTAATAATCTTGGTATGGGTCAGCATCACCTTTTCTACGCCATGTGCTCTTAATGTCTTCCACATTAAGCTAGTGTTTGATTTACGTCATAAAGCATTACTCTTTATATCCTTATTTTTTTTTTCATCTTATCTAAAGATGTTCTCATTATCCATATAAATGCCTGTTTTTCTTTCTGAAATCTATGTCTCAGTAAAATCTTGTGGCAGAGGGTTTGACTGATTAATTATGCACTGTATAAAAAGATGCTCCCTTTTATCAGTTGGAATTTATTTCCTTTCAGTTTCATCTACCGTCTTGTTATTTTTGTCTCATGACAAAGGACAAGTAAGTTTATCAAGGTTTAAAATCCCTTCATGTCACCGTCCTTCGATGTGCACCATTACTATATTCCAATTAACTGATACAGCAAAGATCTCAACATGTCTTGATCTTTGGATGTTACTGGTTTTCTTCTTCTTTTTTTCTTTTTTTTTTTTTTCTTTTTTTCTTTTTTCTTTTTTTTTTTTTCAGAGCCCTAAAGGCTTTCTAATAGATATTTAAGCCCTGGTTAACTGGATTATCACTGTATTTCTAATAAAGATGTTCCACAGACACTGAGAAGCAATCCAAAGACCTCAGGATCAAGGACTACCAGCTAAATTCTATTGTTTCTACGCTGACCTCTGATCAGTGTTCAGCACTCTGCATATTAACTTGATTTCTGAAAGCCTTGCTCACTCAATGTTGAAGCATATATTGTCAATCATCTCTAATTAGCTCTTCTACGAACTAGTCTTTTCTCTCTCTCTCTGTCTCTCTCTCTCTCTTCTAATGTAGAAGCTTTTGCGACATTCATTTTCTTCACTGTTCTTTTGCCTCTGCAAGCACAGAGCAATCATAAGAAGTTGGGGTGGCTTAGACCCTACCTCACTCCCAGCAAACTTGGCACAGCATTTCAGCACGGGATAATGCACACCTATCTGTGCAGCCATCCCTCCTTCAACCATAGGGTTCATATATCCTTATTGTCATATGTTTTAGATTTTCCCAGTGAGAAGATGAGCAGACTGATTATGTGAAAGCACAAACCTGATGTACACTCATAAAAGGTCTCTTTATCAGTGGAGACTTGAAGCTGGTATACAAAGCTCCACATAACAAGGACTAACCTTAAGCTGTAAGGAGAATCAGCAATGTCTATTTGACACCATTTCACTGATTATGTTTAGGCCACAGTTTGAGCAGAACTCAGTTAAATAGTGCACAGAAGAGTCTGGTTTAAAATTAATTCTGTATTCCATCTCACCTATTGGTCTCAGATGCTGCCTTGTGTAGCCACATTTTCAGGTGTCTAACTATTGTAAAGGTGTCTAGAAATGGTCAGAAGGGCTCTACAGAGAAAATCTCTCTCAAGACCAAAGAGTTCTGAATTTTGTCACCACAAAAAGAATGTAGAGGGTAGCCTGTCTTAGTCACCACTCTGTGCAATGGACAGTCAAACTCTGGGAAAGATTCTAGTGGAGGAAAGCAGAAAGTAAAATTTTAAAGCTTTGATGGCTTGAATTTGAATCTAAACTGCATCTAGTATAATTAGAGGAAAAAAATCTTAAAATCCTAAAATTTCAGTGTTGAGAGGTCCTGTATGAATACTATACAATTTTATCTCCATATTAATTTGCCATATTGTAAAGGCAGTTTATTACTCTATTAAACAATATCCTTGTTTGATACAGAACAGTGGAGGAGAAAACTGGTAGCAACTTACTGTTGCAGGGCAGATCACTCCCTCCTGACATTAGTCTTGTGCCTTATCACCAGATATGTTCATGTAACCACACGACTGTAGTGGAGGGGAAGGAAGTACAGAAAAGAGCATGACAAAAAAGCAAATCCTTGCTCTATTGAAACCATCTTGCTGGGGTTTAATTAGAGGATTTCAGGAAGCCCCAGATTAGTAAATGGAAATCTTTGTGATTTGCCTTGGTAATTATTGAAATGAAATTTCAGGAGCTGAGATAATTCCCAAGGGAAAGTGCATCTGTGCACTTCAAATTATCTGCTTATATGCTCACTTAGATTCTTTACATGCCTTCCAAACCATGCTGACATATTTGAAATGTATGCCTAGGTTGGCAGATTTAGAAGGAGGGGATCTTTGGCAGATTACCTTGGCAGAAATTTCCCCACACTCTTGTGGAGTGTTTCTCTCCTCCTATAAAAGACATCCCAAGGGAATTCAGATCGTTCTCTTGAGATAGTGGCCTAAATCCCAGGAAGTCAAAATCAGAAGAATAAAAGTATCTTATTCTAAATCCTCAGTCTCTCATGAAGCAATATACACCTGGAAGTCCTGGCTGCGTTCCCAGGCTGGTGTAATTTCAACCCCATATATGAGTAGCAGGGTTCCACAGTTTAAGATTTCATGTCCTGTGACCTTATAGGACAAAAAATGGGAGTAAATACTATCAGAAGGGGAGGTTTAGCTTCTGAAGTCACAAACATTGTGCTTCCAACCAAACCACCTTCAGGTATCAGATTATGAAGATACAGATTCTCTTTTCAGCTGTTGTATTTGGAAGGCTTTACAGTTTCCCTTTTGTTTCCAAGCTAGGGCTTTACAATTAGGAGTATTTCAAGTCTTCTGATAAGCTTGATGCATTTTTTTCAACTTTTAAAATTCTTCCCTATTCTTTTACTTGTTTGTGAAGTTACTATGAGGTATTAATTCTCTCTAGTATTTTTTCCAGTTTTATGCCAGTATGAAGCTCTCAATAAAGGCATAATTTGCGTGTCTGAAAAGTTACACATATTTTAAACACACTTCTTCAGAACGCTTTTACAGTTGCTATGGTGTTTCCATGTCAAGCTACCAGCAGTTAATGAGTGTTGACAGAAGCAAACATCCAATTGCCCAGGTACACAGGTATCCAGTGCCATTTGCTGTTCCTCAGAGGCTTTCAGCAGCCTCCCCAGAAGGGCATGAGTCTCTTGTAGTCCAGTGCTGTTTTTGCCAAGCCTCTATATCTACCTTGGTTTTACTTATGTCATTTCAATATTGTTAAATGTTTACTTTGAGTTGACTGAGTTCCTTGCTGAGCATCACTGGATGCTGGGTTCTGAAGTCCTTCAGAGGCCTTTTTTTAGGTATTATGGCTTCACAAATCTCCACAAAAATCTATATATCCCACTGTCTCCTGTTTTCCATATAAGCACAGTTAAATATTGCTGTGTTCCATATCCCACAGGAAGTGCAGGGAATATGAGCATTCCTGGCTGCACTTCAAGTATAGCTCAGTCGCAGTCCTGAATTCATAAATAAAAATCCCATGCAAATTAGCTCATTTATTTGCAGTCAGGATAATGCTGGCACTTGTCATAATCATGTATTCTACATTTATTTCTATCTCTCAGCTTTTTTTTTTTTTTTTTTGACTATTCATATTTTTGTCTCCTATTATTTATTATCTTATGGAGTAGCACAGCTTGCCTGTTACTTTGGCCAAAGCTGAAACTGCAACATTTAAATAAATCAGTTACCTCCTCTTCCATTTTTAAAAAAGAAAATAAAACAAAAAAAAATAAAAGGTCCTCTGATCTTCTTTGTATTCAAGAAGGGAGGGCTAGCCTCTCTAACTCTGTGGAAATGAGGTGGATTATTTTTTCTTTTTGATCCCCCCCTCCAAGATGCCATTAATAATCATTTATATTTAGATGACATTTTAATGAAGTATGAGGAAAAGCATTGATACAGAGATAGTCCCGATGTATCTGGAGAAGCCCACACAGACTGAATTTTCCTTTTGGCTAAAATACACAGTAAATGTTAGTAGTTATATCATCATACTTTAAAAGGCTTCATGATCACTATCCAGCCATTTTATGCAGGATGAAAACCTATGCAAAATATCTCAAAACAGTACCTAAAGTACCAATGACAAGTCTGGGGTCAGGGATAAAATTGCCGTAGTACAATTTGGTCCTGTGGACCGAGGTACCAGAAGTGCATTCTTAAAAAGAAACAGTTTCTTTAAAAGTATGTTCCTTTCAAACTTTTTCAGTTACCAGAAACCTAAGCAATTTTTGATTGTATGTAGGACTGAGGGGTGCCCCATTTTTCTTTTCACAGATTAGTTTTAAAAATTCAGCTCCTAGGCTAAACTGCAGTACTGTGTTCATAGCAGACAAAGCAGAAACACATTGGTGGGAGGCAGTGCACCAAGTCTATGAAATCCAGCCACACCTCAGGTGAGATAATGGCATAAAGGAAAGAACATGAAACTGGTCCGGGAACACAAACTCCATCATGTTCAACAGTAATCCCTCTGTTTAGCCTTGAACACTTGATTTACTATTGTTCCTTCACTTTTCCCATGTCTGAAAAGTTCATGTTTGCAAAGCATTTGGAAGCTAAAAGGGGTAATAGAAAAGTTCTGTATTACCATCATTAGTCTTCTCCTGATACCTAAACAAGAAAAACAGAATTCTCTATAGAACATATTTTTTTTAATCTAAAACTGGTAGCTTCTAATGGACTGTGCTTTTTATTAGAGAATAAAAAATACCCGAAGTAAAATGGGATATAAAAGTCTGCAATAAAATAAAAAAATAAAACCCAAAAGTGATAGCATTTAGCACAAAGAGGAGATGTCTGGAGGGAAAAAATAAAACAAAAAAAACCAAACAAACAAAAAAGGCACAAAAACCCCAAACCAAACCAAACAAAACAAAACCAAAAACAAACAAACAAAAAAACCCAAACAAAAACCAAAACGAAACAGAAAAAATTTAGAGGCAAAACAGAGGGTTTAGAGACTAATCAGTGCATGCTGGGTATAAATAGAAGGTTATGCTGGCTCTATTTTATGAGGGACAAAATTGTAGCATGCATTTTCATTGTTTGACCTAATTGTTGTTTTGAAAATGGCTTCCTTATCACTGAAAACTAAGGGAATGTGAACTGTTTATAGACCTTTGTTCTTTTATAGAAAGATTTATGTTGCTAACCTTCAAACCCTGGGTGATATATAGATTCAGATCTTTACTGGAAAATTTCAGGCTCCTTCAACTCTAAAAGTTAGAATGCAAATAAAATAACAAATACAACTCACCTATCAGATTTCTCAGCATGAAGGGACTTAAATAAAAAAAAAAAACATCAGAAGAGGATATCACATGGCTGTGACCTATAGCCATCCCTGACAGCTAGGAATGGATTTGATCTGTGTGTGCTTTGTCTGACATGTAAAAACTGCTAACCAGGCAGACAAAAGAACAATGGCATATAAAGAAAATATTCCAAGGAGATTATACTTCAGACATGAAAGACAAGACAATTTATGATATGCATTAGAGGCATTAGAGACACTGTTTTTCTAGGTAGGCAAAAATGCGACATCCTGTTTAACAGAGGAAAGCCACAGAGAACTGATGCATTTGGGAAACTCCAACCCTTATAAATTCTTATTAGATCAGACTGAAAAAGTAAATGAAGTCAAGCTATCAGCAGTCTTAAAAATCAAATGTGCAACTAAAGCAGTAAGATCAAGTAAAGGTCAGATTTTATGGCAAAAATCAAGGATTAAATCATGGGAGCTGTCCTCATTGACGCTATCATATATTTCATTTTTAATAGAAAGCTTGGTCATGGACCATGTTTCTGTGGTAACAGGAAAGGTTGACATCAGAATTATGATGTAAATGAATGGATCCTCACATACCTTCTAATTCACAGTCAGTGAAGAATGCACATAAGGAACTTAGATGTATCTTCTCTAAGAATATCATTAAAAAGAACAAAGAAGAAGGGGTCTGTGCACTGACAGAGGGCTCTGCACATTTTTGACAGGATAGCAGTAATGAGAGCAAAGCAAGCAGTTCTCAGGCAGGCTTTCTCTTTCATTTTTCTACACCCATCTTCTCCCTTTACTTCCTGTTCTGCTACCTTTTAAAGATTGTATTGTTAGGCCAAAAACATTATAAATAAAGTTGAATTAGACTATTTGACAAAAAGAATGAAATATTGATTCCAGGTAAACGTGTCTCCTTTTAATGCAAGTTTCTCCATAAACATATGTCTATCAACGACTGTATTGAGTGCAAAGCCCATTGTTATACAAATGATGCCAAAATGTCCTGGAAAGCATAATAAAATTGGTAATGGATGATGGACCAACACAAAGACGATTCTGATTTTCACTTGGAAAACCTGCCTCTATATGCTTGAATTAACTTTTATGCATCTCTCATTTCAAGTCAGTTGTTATGTGCCAAAAAACTAACTCTGAATGAATGAAATTATGTGGTTCCATACCTGTTCTCTCCCAGTGACTTCCAGATCAAATGCATATGGTTTACAAGTCCAAAGACAATTTTCTGTCTACCAGAGCTGTAAATTCAATCTGGGTTCAGAAAATTAAGCATTGTTCTTTCTGGACCTGTGTGAAATGTTCACAACACAATGCCAAACACATCAAAAACATTTTCATTCGATCTTGCTTCCATGGTCTTTTTTTCAATTAGAATTGCAAAGATGTTATATTTTTTTTGCATCAAGACTCAGCAGTGGTACAACACATAAAGTAGAAAACAAGAATAATCCTGAAACTTGTTATTTTAAAATGCAAGATAGTCAGATGAAAATCTACCCTTGTATTTTTACTGTGAAACACCTAATGAAACTATTTTCACACAAAACAAACAAACTAACAAAAATGAAACACCGCACACAGAATATTTCATAATCCTTTTTTTCCATTTTAAGTTGAGGTTTTCTGTGTTTTGTTTGGGGGGGATTTTTTTTGTTATTTCCCTATTTATATTGTATATAAAAAGTCACTTCCCCATTGTTTTGACAAAGTTTCTTCAACTGGCGTTTAGATGAAATTTTGATCAGTTCTGGTTATGGCATAAGATTAATTTTCATCACTATTCTGACTATACCAAATCTGTATATATGACATCTGTTTTGGCAAGCCTGAAAAAAACCCTCTAGCATATGTTCTAGTAAAGAAATAAAATATTTTCTATTATTATCTTTACATGTTCAAATGATCCCTCCTGACAGTGGAGGGTGGTACCCTCAGCTTTGGCTGCAAAAGGCAGAGTCCAGAAGCTTCTTCTGTTAAGGTAGGCTTTTGAACCCAGAATAGTTCAGTGAAGCCCTATAGAGATACAGCAACAAGTCTATTATGAAAATGTAGGAGAGTTCAAGTCCATATTTTAAGTGTGTGTCATAAACCAGGACCAGAAGTACATACAGAAATAAATGTGAATACAGTAAGCATGCACTGGTTTTACTTTCAATTGCCCTTCCAACTCTAGCCTCATTTTTATTTTTCAAACTCTGCAGACCATTTTTTTAATAAAAGAGGACTTCTAGCATTTACTTTCATAAGAAGTTTGAGATGAATTAGTTTTAACCATGTTCATGCCTTGTTTGTTTTCCTTTACTAGTCCAAGAAGTCAAAATTTAGTCTCTTATACTAATGTTCAGGCAAATTATTTCATACTTGCACATGAAAGAAGCCATTTAACCTTTGTTTACATGCACCACAGAGAACAAATGAATGGAAGCAAAATCACAAAACTTGGGAAAAGCAATTACTGCCATGCAACAGAAATGTTTAGTATGTGCATCATAAACCTATGGAATAAAAGGATACTGCAAAAGAAATACCTTGAAAAAATTCAGATAATGACCATGGTGGAGGAGATCACATGATCATTTCAGGAATTCCATGAACCCAGAGAAAATACCTTAAATTTATCTAATTCATAATTCATCGTGAAGGGTTCATTTTGAAGACAAGACATTCTTCACTTGTTGCCCAGAGAAGTTGCAGATGTCTCATCCCTGGAAGTGCTCAAGGCCAGATTGGATGGGGCCCTGGGCAACATGATGGAGTGAATGGCATCCCTGCCCATGGCAGGGGGTCAGAATTAGTTGATCTTTAAGGTCCCTTCCAACCCAAACCATTCTATGATTCTCACCATTTGAATGTTTTCCAGAACAAACAAATGTGTACATAACTCATGGGTGTGTAACATTGGAAGTCCTTGGGAAAAGCTGGCATAGGGTTGTTTTTATTCTTTTTTGAGTGAGACATTTACATATTCTGCATTATTATTTTCTTAATAATATCAAATAACACCAACAACTATAGCAACTAGCAGTGAGTTGCATGAATGAGAAATTGCACAGTGGTCAGGGAACCTCAGGGTGATGAAGAGACAGTCCTAAATGAGTCCCATGCCAGACATGTTACTCATCAGCAAGTTGACATAGACTCACCAAGCAGTATTTTATCCCTATTTATCTGTGTGGATTACATTAGAAGAAGAGGGAACATCTCTCAACACAGACTGTGAAACTGATTTGTACAATCAGACAGCAACAATAGAACTTATAAAAATGGTGCTTACAGCTGAACTAAACCTAAATTTTTGCTTCCTTCTAACAGTCATCTTTTCACTGTGCTTACATTTATTTTATCTCAGTTAAGTTACACATAGACATGTGATGAAAAATCACTATCTATTTATATGGAAGTTGAAGAAACATGCTTTGACCATGCACTCTAAAAGCAGCAGATGCCATATGCAATTGAAATTATGTAAATCTATTCTGTTGAGAAACAGCTATGAAGCATTTCTAAGAGCAATTCTGATGACATTTTAAAATGAAAGAATGTGAGGTCTCTGATTTATTTGAAAGTTGTCCTACTATCTCAGTGAAAAATAAAGAAAATATGAATTTATGTTTATATATATTACAACTCAACCTGTATATTTTTAACAAGTTGGTTAGAAATTTTTTAATAATCAAAAAAGACACCAATTTTAAGTATTGTGTGATTTTGCCAATTAAACAAAATTCAAAGTTATCAAACTCTACTGCATAATGTAAGAACCAATGAAATCCTGTTATTCTAAAAGGAGATGGGTGAAATTATAATCTCACCACAAAATTTGCTTTTAAGCACTTTCCTAATAGTCAGCTTCAGGATCCTTGAAGCATACCCTGAAGGCAAACAAATCCACACTGAGAGGAAAGGAGGATGAGTTTCAAAACTAAGAATTCAGTAAGGAAAAAAAACTCTATAAGTTCCTTCTTTTGGACTGAAAAAAATGCCATTTATACATCCATGATATTTTAACAAAGATTTATACCACATTCATTATCACTGCATGGAAATGCCTACTACCAGTTTGGTGTTACCCAAATTGGATCCTTCATAGTCCCTAAGATATTAGAAAATACTGAAATTACAAAGAAAAATAGCTTTCCACTTCTGTATGTAAGCAAGAAAAAATGAAGGAAAGCAATCAGAGCACAAAAAAAGTTGAGAGTAAGGGTTTCCAATAAATTTAATTTCCATTTCTTTTAAAGGTATTGAAAATCTTTTTGCATTGATAGAGGTTAAGAATCACTGTATTAAGTAACTATTTATTGAGAAGAGACGGTTCAAGATATTTAAATTGCTCATATTACTACCAGAACTTGGAGACTGTCAATGATGTCAGCATTTTACCACACTGATCATCACAGGCCTATCATTTGTATGATGTGCTGTTTTCAGATGAACAGGGAGTAATCTGAAGTAGGACACCATGTGGCAAAACAGCCTTCAGAATCAAAATTATAAACTCCCCACCACATGGAAATAAGGGTTGGTAATCCTGGCTTCTGTTGGAAGCTGAGCATCCAACAATAACAAGAGCTAGAGCCCTGGATATCCACACAAGTATCAAATGCCAGACTGAGGCAGGTATGCCAAATCATTTCGAGCCAGGATCATAAAACTTGTTTTATCCAGAGTGATTCTGAGCCACATGCTTTCCTATAACTTCCTCCAGACTCTGGGAAAAGAAAAAAAGAAAAAAAAAAAAAAGGCTCAAACGTTGATTTAGAAGACTTTGACACATGAGGTCAGAAGGTTTATCTACACAGGGACTAAACTCACTGTAACTTCATCTTCCTTCTGAGTGCAGTCCTGGTTTGCTTCACTTGTGAAGAACAAGAAGAACACTATGAAGATCATTAGGATCTTTCAAGAACTATATTTTTAAAAGAGAAAATGCTCAGCACTATAATTTGAGGTTTTCATGTGCAAGGTCAGTGAAACCATGTCAGATCAGTCCTGTTGATTTCCTACAGGCAAAACATTCCAGAAGTACCAGAAAAAATGTCTTTAACCTCTGAAGAAGCAAATTGTTTATGAGAGCAATTCTCATCAGTGATTACCAGAAAACCAAAATTTTCACACAAGGTGTCAGATTTCCAAAACCAAGGTTTCTTAACCTCTAATAAAATATTTAAAAAAAAGTTGGGTTTTGTTTGTTTTTTTTTTTTTTCTAGAGGAATCTACAGAATACGCTGTGGGTTTTAAGCAAAATTATATTATTGAACAGAGGAAAAGACAGGGATGTTTAGTTAACTTGCTTAATGCACTGTTTGAAAGTTATCATGGTAAAATGCAACTTTTGTCACTGTTTCCAAATTGTGGCATGAAATTTTAATTCCAAGTTGGAAAAACTTTAAAGTACCCTAAATTTCCCAGAAAATTGCAGCAAAAGTTTGGTATGAAGGCAATTAAAATATCTAGAGTCAGAAAATGTAATCAAATACCCATGTGCCCAGAGTCACTGAGAGTATCCCCATTCATTCTTGAAGAGGGCTTTCCCGGGGATGGTCCCAGAACTCAAGGCAATATACATAATGTACCAAGACTAGAAATCTCTGAGAATTTCCTCATAACTACAGAAACTAAAAGACAAATCCATGTGGAGAGGAAACTTAGAAACCCCTAAGCTACAAATACAAAATCTGTTCTCAGTATGATGCACACCTTGGTTTCCATGCAGGATTCAAAAGATATCTCCTTAGAGATGAAGATCTCCATCTATTTTGACAGAGATTTATTAAAACCTATTTAATATACTACTTCCTTCCAGTAAATAGTTATTTTTTTCATGAAAAAGAAAAATCCTCATGGAAAATCACACACCAAATCTAGTTCTTAAATTCTATCTTTTTAAAGCTGTTACCCAGATTGACAAGGAGGTCAGTGATGTGCTGAGTATTGCTACAAAGATTACAGAAATGTGCACTAAAAGTGCTATGACTGTCAGCGCCTTGATGGCTTCAGATCACATTATGGTTTTGAAGAGTTTCTATTAGCACTGATCTCAGTATTTCATCCACAAGCATTTCCTCAACCAAGTGTGCTATGGATTCAGAACACAGCTCTGAAGTAAGGTTCTTCCAGGATCTCAGACAGAGTGTAATGTTTAAAAATATATTTTAAAAATTTATTATTTTTCCTAAAATACCTTGCTCTGCTTATACCTTGTTCTGCTTGTGCAGAGGCAGAGTGCTCAAACTGAATCAATCAATTTTTCCACAATGTAACTGACAATTTTCCCTACAATAAAGAATCACTCTAATTGGTCAGTGAATAGATTAATTTAGGGTTAACCAAAAATTACAGCACCCAGGATTTTTTCTGACTGAGATTTTGTGGATGTTCTGACATGGCCAAATGCATGCCAATTCTTGAAATGATTGAAAAACTCTTTATGACTCCAGATTCCTGTCTTTGCAACAATAAAAAAAAATAAATGTATAAAACAACTTCATCCATATTTCAGGGAAGACAGGCAGATGGCATTTCTAATTATATCAAAGAGACTGTTTGAAGGCTACCAGACAATGGCCAAAGTGAGCTGCTAGAGGAAAGAAAGACTAAGAAAAACAAACAAACAAAAAAAACCAGAATAAATTATTTGTAGAAATTAGAAATAATAAAACAAGTGCACATGCTACAAAAAAAAAAAGTCATTACATTATTTGTAAAGCATAGTGGTTCTTGCCAGTGTTTTCCTTCCAGTTACTCATTGTGGTCTTCAACATCTTCGTGAGGGGAAGAGGAGGGGCAACTACCTATCTTTTCGCTCTTGTAACCAGTAGCAGGATTTGAGGAAACACCTTGAATCTGAATCAGGGGAGGTTTAGGCTAGGTATAACAAAAATGTTTTTTTCCCAGAAGGTGTTGGTGTGCTGGAACTCAGCAAAGTGGTCACAGCACCTAAGGCTTTCTTGACTTCAAGAGACATTTGGATAACACTCTGAGGCATATGCCTGAGAGTGACTTTTGGGGTGTCCCACACAGGACCAGGAGTTTGACTTGATGATCCTGATGGCTCCCTTCCAAACCAGCATCTATGATTCCATTATTCTATGCTTCAATTTCTGTGCTATGAGAGCCTTATGCTTCTGTCTGGTAAGGCAGTGTTACCATCTAAGGTAAACTGAATGTGCTGATTGAATGCTGTTCTTGTCCCTCAGCATCTAACTTTATATTTAAAAGTGACACTGTTTGCTCCTTATATAATACTTCTTTATTACTACTAAGTCCAAGTCTGCAATGTTTTCAAAGGAACACCCAAATCTCATTTCCAAAAGCCAAGAAGTTTTAAAATTTTACTTGCTTTGGGTCATCAGCTTTTTATAATATTTATTCAAAATGTGTGTCCTCTAAAGAGGTAATAATGGTGGAGGTATAAAAAAGGAGATTGCATATCTGGGGGTAAAGTAAATTATTTCATATTGAAATAATTCATCACAAGTTACTCAGAGGAATATCTTGTATGTTATCCAACAGTTTTTCATCTACTGAGAGTAGCTATTCAAACTGCAATAAAATAATTTTATAATTTCAATAAATTGAGTGGCTGGATTGGGGGAAATAAAAAAAAATTAAAAATAATAAAACCTTGGAATACCTTCATTTCAGTTTGTTCAAAGCATTTTCTTTTCAGAATTTCATATTGTCTTTTAACATGAAAAAAAAATGTTATTTACATCACCTTTCTCAGGAAATAACCTCCTAATTTTCTAATTTTGTGGGGTTTTGAGCTACATTTTAAAATTGAGTACTTTGTTCTATTTAAAACCATTTTATCTGAGGCTAAGACACTAGTGAAGAAATTTTGGGTAGATCTAGATCAACTTTCCAGAATTCAATTATGATAACAACTTCCTTATGTCTCTGCAGAAATCCAAAGGTTCTTCTCCCAAAATGACAAATAAGTGTGCATATATGTAGATATAGATATGTCTGCATATGCACATATTTTTATATTTGTGTGTAGGCACACATACAAAGGAATTCTTTTTGTTTTAAATTAATAGAAAAATGTGAATGTGACCTGTAAATATGTAGTTTGACATAATGGTTTCACTCTAGAATATTACAATTAAAAGTTCATTTCAGTGAATTCAGATTATTATTTGTTGGGGTTTTTTATCCCGTCCTCTTTTACTGTAATTCAGTTTTGACAAGTTCTGGATCTATATTTATTACAGATATTTTGAAAACATTTCCTCATGTCTTCAATCAATTCTTGTCCTTAGCAAATAATTCTTGTGGTTATTTCAATGTTTTATTTGTTCATGTGCATTTCAAATTGGTAGGATCAGGCCAATCAAACTTTCACTGGAACTTTTTTGTGTGCATAAAAAGATGTATTTTACTGTATGATTGACTATTAATGACTAATAAAATCAATAAACCTTCCAAAACTCAGAAAAATAATGTTGGAGTAAATATTCTCTGCATAAGGTAGGTGTTAATATTCAGTCACCGCAATAATTTTCAAGGAATCTTCCTACCCCACTGTCACAAACAGTAGAATTTGTCAGTCTCATAAATATGTAAAACACAACCCTTTCTCTTAATCATCTTCCTTCTCCTGACCATAACTTTCTTGTAATGCACCAGATATTCTTTGCAAATGTCACCAACATTTCACCTGGAAACCTAACCTTCCTTTTCCATATACTCAGATTTTATCTTGCTATTCCATCAACATCACATTAACCATATTTTACAGCAAAGCAGACTTCCTATATTCTAATCAAGAGCAGAATAAACATTTTTTAAAATTATTAACATGGTATTGGTATGCACCCTCATTTGATTTTTCAGCTAATTTCACTTTGTGATTGTGTGCTGAACAAGAAGAGAATAGATAGCAATTTACAAACAAGATGGTGACTAATGCTGTTTAGAACTAAATCATGTTCTGGGTCAGTCCCTGATGTGCACGGCATCAGCAGTCCTGCATGGCTGCTTCATCTTCAGTCAATCATTTTTACATTCAATTGAAAATTCTTGAAACTGACTGCTGCTTTATAAATTATTCCACATTTCAAGATAAAATGTCATAACATTATTTTAAACTCAGAGAGCATGTGGTCACATACTATGTATAGCATCAATTAGCATAATACCAGATAATATGAGGTGATATGAAAATAGAAGAAGAATGCAGTACTGGCATGGCCCAGCACAGCAAACCCTGACATGTGTTTGGCAATATTTTGCACGTGTAAGTTCTGCAGCTCTGTCTGTCTGTGTTTAATGAACTTGTCTGGAAATTCAGAGCACCTAACTGAGAGATTATCTAAACTAACAGCACAGCAGCAGTCTGTTTTAATTTAGGCTGTCTGCAAGCTACTGCTATGAAAATTAACAGCTCTTAAGTGTGTTAAATAATCCCTGGTCTTCATAATAATTGAGCAGGCTGAAAGAAGTCATACAACTTGTATTATCCTGTTGTCAAACACCAGCTGACTTTTTTCCCCTTGTATATTGATTTGGAGAATTAAGCTGCCTCTGTGTAGATATGTCAGCCTGGAAGGATTTTAAGGACAGCTAGCAAAATCCTAGGGCTACCAGTTTTAAGGTAGCAATGTCAAACAAGACGTTAATTCATAGTAACAGGCAGATCTTATGTTTTTACCTCCTGACCTCCAAGAGAGGGCAGTTGGGGCACAAATTAATTGCTTTTCTGCCTATCTATAAGGCTTTGGGCCAAGGAGTAGTGGCTGAGAAATGAAGGCAAGTTCAGCTGTATGAGGTTGATAACAATGCTCTGCAGCCCCAAAATGTATGCTCTGTAAGTTTTGCCATAAATTGTCATAGAATTGTAGAATATGCTGAGTGGGAAAGGACCCATTAGAATTATAGAGTCTGACTCCTGGCTCTTCGCAGGACAACCCAAGAATCACACTATGTGTCTGAGAGTGTTGTCCAAATGCTTCTCTAACTCAGACAGGCTTGGTGCTGTGGCCACCTCCTTGAGGAGAGGATTCCAGCACTCAATCACCCTCTGGGTGAAAAATCTTTTTCCTGATATCTACCCCAGACTCAGCTTCATGCCATTTCCTTGAGTCCTGCCACTGATCATGAGAGTGAAGTGATCAGTACCTGCCCCTCTGCTTCCCCTCATGAGGATGATGAAGACTGCAATGAGATCTCTGTTTCCTCTTCTCCAGGCTGAACAAGCCAATTGATCATAAGGCTTCTTCTCCTACTAATGCTTTCTCTAATCAATTAGCTGCCCAGCACTGACTTATTAAAACAGCCATTGTATGTGCTGAAGTGAGAAGAAGAGTGCCATTCTGGCAGCAACGCATGTTTGCTTAGCACTTACTTGGCAATATGTTACCACTTAAAACAGGGAGCAAGCTCATACTCAGAACAGATGGGAGAAGAGAACAAGAGGAAGTGATCCCTGGCATTGGAGGTTATCACAAAAGCTTATTAACATCAGGGATACTGTTGTAATAATACCAAGAAACCTAGTTTGAGGCTAGCCTCTTGTGCCAGGCAGAGACATATGTGAGCATAAGACGTGATTTGAGAAGACTTTCTCCATTCTGGACAAAAATGCTGTCAACTTCTGGAAGGAATGATAGGAATGATGTGGATGGTGCTCCACTGTTTCTCAGACCCTCCAAGCTCAAAGAACTATAAACTTCCTCAGGCATGTATAATCTATTTTTTTCTGCAATAACTTCTGATTGATGGCTAGTCCTTTCTTATTTTTTTTTTTAATTTTTT
>VXAU01002373.1:54900-65460 GCA_013399695.1 Formicarius rufipectus | reverse complement strand
TTTCTTATTTTTTTTTTAATTTTTTGTTAATTTTTTTTTTTTTGACATCAAAGAGTTAAGAAGTGATGCTGATTTTGGGAGAACTGGAGTTGAGGTGACTGTATTTCCTATTTCCTTTGCACTGAGAAAAACTCTTTGCTTGCTTTTTCAGAACTTTGATTTTTAATTCTCTGGTAAAGTACCTAGAGACTAGAACAGCCATTAATTGTAACTTTTTTGGTCATGGAACAGAAAATATCCAATAAATGTGTTCGTTGTCATGGGATAAGGAGTAGTTGAAGAGCTCAACTCCTGGAATATAAATATAGATGTGGATGAATAGGTCACCTCAGGCAGGTGGAAGAAATCCATCATTGTCCAAGTAGTTTCTTGGATTATTTCTGTAGCTATCATCAGGCAGAAACCATTACAAATTGATGGTGCTGACGACTGAGCTCTTGCTATGGGGTCTGACCACGAGCAGAAAGATCTTGGAAACTTCTGTTTCCTTCAATTTCAGTTCAACAACATTTCATATAAAAAATGTTTTGTTTCTATGCTTAGTAGGGATGTTAGGTGGAAATTTTGTACTTTAAAGTACTTCACCTTATATTACCTCTGTACAAATATGACTGAAAACAACAGTCCATATATTTTGAAAGATTTTATTCTGAATATTAATAAAACAAAAGGCACAAATCTCTATGTTTAATTCACCATATATTATCTTTAGGAGAGTAAAAGTACTATTTTCCTATAGATACAATGGGTCATTCAGGGAACTAACTGAAAATATGCAGGCTGCAGAAATGTACCCACCAATCAGTAAAATTTAGTGACTTCACTTGAAAGACTGGCAAAACTAATTTTTTTTTTTTAATAAAGAATAAATATATAATGGTTTCAATGTGTGGATATTATATCATGCAAATATAAGCAAGCACTGATATCTTTATGGAGAAATTAATCTATCTAGTGCATCAGATAAGGTTATGCAGTGGTCAGACTCGGGGGAAAAGAAGTATATTTCATTTGAGCTGAAAAAAATATAGTGTGTTCCAAGAGAATACAGTCAACATTTTTCTTCTTTTTCTTGACATGACACTGTCAAAGTGAATGTTATTTTTCACATAATACAACCATTTCTCATACCAACAATTTCAACAAGCAGCAAACATTGAAGTGAACACTATTCTTATGCATTCTGATTAAATCTTTTTTGGTAGCTATGTGCTGTATAACACTTTTTAACATTTCAAGATTTGAACTGAACTAGCTTCATTTTATCTGTCTGGGTTTTATTTTGTTCATGGATTTATTGTCAGAGAAAAGTTCTCCCCATTCTAACTGCATAGCCTGAGTTGGATGAATGTTCATAAGTCTTTACAGAGGGATTGCATTTTTCAAGGCAAGACTATAAAGAGAAAAAATCAGCTACATATTGGCTATTCTCTCTATAAATGAAGAAATAGCAAAATAATTCTTTGGTATATCTATATAGATGTAGACAAGGAAAAAATTAATGAAGTGAACCAAAGACTGAAGTATGTTCCTAATTGTTATGAGACCACTGTGGTTGATATAATATGCACAGCAGAACACTGAAAAGCCATATACCTTGCATGTCTGAAGCAGAGTGACCCGGTGGGAAACAAGAGTTCCTCATCTAAGTGTCCTGCAACTATCTGGAACAGAATCTCTTTTATTTACTTATTGATTAGTAAATACCAAACCTAGAAAGAAAATTTTCTTTACTCCATTCAAGGACAGCACATTCTTCTTTGTGAATGAAAACAGTGAATTTGTTGTATGTCACACCTGTCAGTTTAAGGCTACTTCACATACAGTCCTTGTATTTTGTTTCTTGAACCATTATTAAACAGGTAAACTTACTTTGTCATGGTCAAACATAAATAAATGTTCTTAGGAGAGTAATAGGAAAGTATATACATGAAGACTGATCTGCCATGATTTTTTATGATATTTAGCATCTACTGCTTCTATGTTTATGACTCTATCCTTGAATTAAATTCAACCTCCAGGCTCATTATTTCTATTCAGCCAGTTTTTCCACCATAAGAGGAATGTTATCTATCCATTTAGGACTGTTAAGGAAAATCATCTTCATTAAAACAAATTAGAATGAAACTGGTATTAGGAAATACATCCACATTATGACAAAAGGGAAGGTGGTGAACAACTACCCAAAGAGGCTGTGGCATCTTCTTCACCAGACATATTATGTATATGTACCTAAATGAAGGTTGCATCCATTTGAAACTAACAACTTGTTGTATTTAACCTTTTTTTGAATGCCTCTTCTTGGCTTTATTTTTACTGCCTTTCAGATGTTCCTAATCTACAGTCTTCCTGCTCTGCAGAGAATAGATATTCTGATTTCTTGATCTTCACTAGTGGGTGACAATTCTTATAATTACACTGCACCTCCCAAACTATCATCGTTGCATACATAAGACTAAAAGTTTGTTATATGACTCCAAATAGAAATATTTATCCATGCCTATGTTCTTCATTTGTATGAATGAGTTTAAAGGAGGTTTGTCTGTGAAGCAAATACAAATGAGGGCATTCATGATTGTAACCATTGCTCCTAGAGTAACTATAATAAAATTCCTCCAAAACTTTTATTTTGAGCTACACATTCCAAACCTTTTAAGTCAGCATATGCCTTCTAGATAAATTCTGTACTTCTTTGTACCAGTTCCTGAAAAAATTGCTTTGATAAAGTTAGTACTGATGGATGCCCATTTAATTCAGGAGATAACAAACACAGATTCTTTTCATTTCAAACTATTTATATATGAACACACATTCATAAAAGTACCTTTCTGAATATTAATATGAAATATAAGTTATCTACCTAAACTGTGAGATAAATGAAAATAATGAAAAAAGAATCACAAGATAGACAGTGATTATATAATTTTTTTAAGTTCTGATTTTGCACAAGTTAATATTCTGCATCCCTAATGACTGGAATAGTTTTGATATTTGAATATTAGAGGATTAGCATCAGTAGCATTCTCACCCTTGAATGTACCCTTAAAAATGTATGTTGTGCTTATAAGAAATTATAAATAGCAATCTTGCAACAATAGAAAGACTAGACATGGACCATTAGCTATATTATAATATAAAAGTCTGGATCTATTCTCCAGAAAAAAGTACTTGAACATTAATCTGGTTGAGCAACCTAACCAATGAAGCTTTTGCATTTTTCTAATGATGCTGAGATAAGTTCAGACCAAAGAGAAAGGAGAAGCAGATTTTCTTCGGTTTTTTTTTTTTTTTTTTTTTCCTGTTGCTATATTAAGCAAACACATTTAAAGTAAATCTGATTGCAATCACTGACATTTTAGAAATACACTTTTGCTGTTAGTAAAATAACCTGCAGTTGCCAGCAGCTATCAGAAGAGGAAGTGTCACAGTAACATAGGTTTCAGGCTTGTTATTTGTTGCCTGAAGAGTATCATCTAGTGCAGTTTCATGTCAGGGGTAATATAACTGATATGTTAATAAAGCACTGGCATTCAGAGATTCATCTGGAATCTCTTTACAGTGTTCTAGCCTTACATTTTCAGATATTTTGTTTTATTACTCCTGTTTAAAGATCATAATGTTAAAATGTTAATTAGTGAACCATCAACACAAAGAAAGACATTACAGAAAGACTTGACTGAATGATTTGTGTCAAAAATATCTTACAATCTACCTTCAAAATTTATATAGGTCAGTATCTTTCTCAGCTTTTCAACGGGGGGGGAAAAAAAAAAAAAAGTAATATATTTCCCCCATATGTTTTCAATTATTCCCTAGAAGTTATTTAGGGGGATTTTTTTTCTTTGGTTTTGTTGAAGGATTTTTCATAATCTAGCATACATCTTTTGAGAAGGCTCATAAAATCTGATTTTAATTTATGATGAGCATTTTTGAGCTCCTACATATTTTTCAGAGTATTGTAACTCCATCTCCAAATTTTTTCCCTGAAAATCTTCAAGACAATATGAAAAAAAAAAAAATAGTTGGTGATATTTTCTTTAGTGGTATGAAAATAATTAGGATTTTTTAAATGGCTCTAGTCATTGTATAGAAGCACAAGAGTTCTGACACACTGTTCTTTACAGAGATATTTGAACAATGCTTATGTTCACTGCTTAACTTTCCAAAGACAATAAAAGAACTCTGGGAACATTAGAGAGAAAAACTCATGATGAAGAGGCAATGGAAAAAAGGAAAATGTTGATTCAAACCAGTCATTGAGAAATAAAGTATGTCACTTTATTTTGAATCAATTTAACTTAATTACTTAATGAGGCATAGTGGAGGAAGTCAGTCACATGAGTAATTCAATTGTTTAAAAATATTGGAAACAGTGAAGGGGAAATATGATATATTAGGATTTTTAAACAGAAGACAGAAAATTTGAGATATGAGAGAGGATACTGAAAAATCACCTTTTATGGGAGGAGGAGGGCAAGTGAAAGGTCATTATCTCATATCTTATTGTCTTTGTGTCTTTCAATTTTGTCTCCAGGAACCATTTGCTTTTACAAAAGTGATTTAGTTTCAGTTTTTCTTACCTTGCTTTGGCTAATGCCTTGCATGTGATAGTAGCTTAGTTTACTAGAAAGGCTAAGAAAGGACTCATTCAGCTATGATGGCTAATAGCTTATACAGGCATGCATTAGAAGTCCAGAAAGGATGGAGAACAGAACAAGCAGCAGCAGAAATATATTGCAGTGGTGGGGGAGGGGGGGGGGGGGGAACTCAATTTTTCTCCAAAGAGAAAAAAAAAAAAAACAAATACATCCCCTGATATTCTCCTAGCTGCATGCCAAAAAACATATTTGAAATGTTAAACTATTGTTACAATTTGGGAAGCATGAAAATTGCAAAAGCTGCAAGCTGAAAATGCTACAGATAACAGAGAAACACAATTTAGTGGATTTTCACTCTTTTTACTAATAACTGACAAAGGATGCTTTGATCAAGCAGATTCTGTTGACAGAGACTTTCCACAGCAGACAGAAGCTCTTATCTTCAAGCTATGAAACACAAAAAACGCTCATAAAGATCACTTTGAATGCCATTTTCTCTGTATTATGTAAGTTTAGGGATTACTGAGCACAAAAAGGTGTGTGATGAAAGATACAAGACTTGGAAGATATTCTAGTGCACAGTAATTCACTGCATTTATTACCATTAAATTCCACATTCTGCTGGTAAACATTGTTCCCTATTTAGCAGATGTGTCAATGGTTCTAGCAATTTTAATAAGCAAAAATTCTGCTCCGACAAATGGATTAACCTTAAAACAACACAGACTTTCAGCATTAGATACAATAGTTCTTTCCCTTCTTAAACCTAAACTCTTCTGGAATATTACAGGATATTTAGCATGAATTTCATTAACTTACTAAATAAAGGGTGAGGATCTGTTGCAGGGGAAAAGCATTTTAAGGCACAATATCTTGTTTGCATTTTTAGAATGTCTTGGTAAACCAATTGAACCAGCTCTTATTTTAGACATTTGTTATTGCTTTCAATGTTTTTTCCAATAGCATAAAATTCTTTAACTAACCTTTCAATATTGAGTATAGCAATATAATTTTACATTTAGCCTTCCAAAAACTTGATGGGGTTATGAATCACAGATTATTTGACTCTCTATAGACTAATCTATCAAAAAGATTGAGATCGGATCTGTATCTGAAAGGCTGCAGGTGATGCAAATTCAGTGACAAATTCAGCTGGGAGAGTGTGTGGCTACCTTATACACACACCCATACTTTTCCTACTGCTAATTACTCCTAAATCATTGCAGCCTTCAAATCAGTGTATTAAAGCTCAATCAGTAATCCTACATGAATCTACTGTATTTTGTATGGATGTATCATTTGGAATCAATACTAGACCAGAGGGCTTTCCACTGTCTTATACACGATGGTATTCACTGAAAACCCGGATATCTCTCTTATCTCTAGGGCTTAGATATCTAAAGCAGGATTGCTTCACACAGGTTTCCAGTCTTATAATAAACTGGAATTTGCCATGCAACACTTTATGAACTACAGTATGGATATAACAGCTTTCCTAAAAGAATGAAGCTCCTCATGAAAATAGATGCAGTTTATTTTATATTTCAGTCTGTAGTTGATGTGTGCAACATATTTCCACTGCCACAGTGATCATTTCATCTCTTCACAGAGCTATTATTTTTGACTCTTCATCATTTCAGTTTCATCAATATTCTCATTTGATGATCATTCTTAAAATTATTAGCTGCTTTAACATTCCACCTGATTTTTCTTCTAAGCAATGCCCAGTAATGTAACTGATGATTGCTTTGAGTATTAATTTCTCTACCAATGCACAGACAATCAGATTCACTCCTATCTTGAGATTTCACTGTCATCAGTCACCTTAGTCTATCAAATAAGTCAATTTACATAATGGAAAAATTCAAAAAAACACGAGGTCAGAGAAGAGCTCTTTCTATTTGAAAGCTGCAGTGAGTATTCTATTAGCATACCTTGCAGACTTCAGTTGGGTATGTTCTCAGCATAGGTCAAAGAAACATTTGTTATGCCATCCTCATTTGTTTAAGCCACACATAAAACCATTTTAAGACCTTGAATGTTTTTCTCTGTGCGTTTCTCTAAGTGGTTCAAGGTTATTTACTTAGAATTAATATATTTCTGTGGATTAAAGTAAATGACCAGTAAATACCTCTACCTAAGTAAGAATAATTCTTGAAGTAAAAATTATCCTCTTATCTATTGAGATAAGTTGTAGAAGGCCAAGAGAGAATAGTATATGAAAAACTAGCGAAATTCCTTTTTAATTATCTAGATCTGATTCAAATTTAGCTGAATTTTAGGAAAATTTTCCATCAAATATTTCAGGCCTTCACAGAGGCTCTAATTTGTGAATAAGAATTGTTGCAGTTTTATATTAACCCATCATAGTTAACATTTAAATCAGAATATAATTTCTGGCATTGGCCATGCATCTGTGGCCATATAATATGTTCCTCAGAAGGAACAGTATTTGTCCTGTCTTTGACATTCCTTTGTCTACAGTGTGTCTTTTCAAATAACGATGAGAAGACTATTAAGCCTCAAAAACCAAAACCAATGATCACTGGGAGAAAGTGGGATGATTCCCAAAAGAAAATACATGGCCTTTAATGTATTTCTGGGAAGAAGTAATCAGATTCTTCCTTGTTGCTGGTTCTGAAACTGCCTATAAGATTAAAGTCTCCAGTTTGAGAATCAAGTCTTTTCAACTGCAGTTGTGTGAAGATGATCAGTCAGCAGATGCCAACTTCTGTATTCACCTTCCTAAAATGACTCTATTTTTTCACTAGCTTCAAAACTTCACACCCAATGAAAGCAGAAGACCTTCATACCTTTTTCATGTAAGCCCCTTTCTCACTTTTTAGCCATAGTCCTTTTGCATTCCTTAAAGTTGATACTAAAAATATTTCAATGTTTAACAGACGTGCACATGTACATTGCACTAAATTCATTGCAGATATAGTGCGCAGTCTCAAAAATGTAATTTTTTTTTTTCTGTTCTCATTTTTTACAAGTGAACTTTCATGACTGGAAAATCTGGTCTACCACTTTCATGTTCAGCATATAGAGGTAGGGGAAGAAGGAGAAAAGGGGAGGCATTCAGAGAGATTGTCTGTGTTCTCAAGTCATGGTTACACGTGCTGAAGCCTGGCTTTCCTGAGGGTGGCTGAACACTTGCCTGCCCATGGAAAGCAGTGAATGAATTCCTCGTTTTGCTTTGTTTCCTTGTATGTTTTGGTTTTTTTCCTTTAATTATTAAGATGTTTTTACCTCAACCCACAAGTTTTCTCTTTTACCCTCCTTATTTTCTCTCCCCTCCCATCAGAGGGAGTGAGCAAGCAGCTGGGAGGAGTTTAGTTCACAGATGAGGTTAAACCACAACAGTTTTCCTAAATGAAAAGGAAAATACCATCCTGTTTCTTCCTGGCAGTTAGGCCTAGTTACAATTGATAAAGTCTGTAGAAAACAAATAAACAAAAGTAGTTAATATTTTAAAAATTATTAACAATCCAATGATTTCTGTTCTATATACTAACATCAAGTTTGCATGTTCCATTCCATAAACTACATAAATGGCCTTGCTCCATAACTATTTCCTTGGATATTTTTATTAATTAAATTGGGGGAGAGGAGGAAAAAAAATACAAAATCCAAACTAAACTGACCCACACAATTTTTAGTCCCCTGACTTTACATCTTTGCATTAATTTCTATTCCATTTTAGTTAACACCATTACGGATGATATGACTGGTGCCGATAAACTGTGTGTTGACACTGCTTTTTATCAGTATGCACTTTAGGAAAAAATTGAAGTAGAAAGACTATTGTATTAGTTAGTTAATTTGTATAAGACTTCAAAGATGAAAATTACAATATATGTGAAGAGTGTTATTATTTTTTATTTCATCATCTGCTATGCCTATTTGTTCAATTAACCAATGCAAATGAATAATCAGGAAGCTCATGTGGCATAATCACCTATTTTATGACAATTTAGTGTTTTGCTTTGTTGTTGTTTTTTTTTTGTTTTTTTTATGTGATTTGACTAAAATTAACATTGGGATATCTCATTAATAGCAATTCCCATAAGAAAATGTCTAAACAATTTTTAAAAAAGAAATAGAGTACCTTGAGGTTGAAAAAAGATTCAGAAAAAGACACATCTTAAACCATGCCTGTTATTTCTGTTTGTAAAGACTGCTCCTGCTTGCACTGTTTTTTATAAGAAACCTTCTGTCTTCACACCTGTTAAATGCAAAATACAAAAATTCCTTGACCTGTACCACATTAGTTACACAGATAACAAGAGATGCATTGCCACAAGTTTTCTGCCACAAGGGATGAACATGAAGGTGAAATCTTGGCTCCTTTATAAGTGAAGGAAATTTTACCCTGATCTTATACATGTGTTGATATTTAATCCAGATGTCCGTATTGAGCTGTCACATCCAATGGTTTCCTCTGATACTAGTGGTCCCAAAGCATGATTAATTTAGCTGAAAAATGGAGAAAATTGAAATGTTTTCGGTGGCCATCTGACTTCCATCCCCCTTCAACGGTGTCCTGTCAAGATCCATCCAAAGGCCTCTCTTCCATGCTGTGTATCTGCACCTGTAGTGCGACCTGAGTTGACTGAATATTTTGATGGTATGTGAATCTAGAGCACTAGATCTGCTCTTAGTTTTGAAAATAGTGTTTAGGTAGGTAAAGAAACAGATGAAAGACAGATGACAAATTGCATGTAATGCACAAACAGTTAAAATAAGCAAATTATTTTGAGGATAATTACAATTGCTATACAGAACTTTCCCTTTTCTCCCCTAAATTCTCCATCACATACTGAAAAGGCTTAAGAACCACAGGAGATATCTCCTCTCCATTCTTATGAAATATTATTCCATTCTGAAATGTATTAGAAACAACAAATTAATAAGATAATTTATATTTGCTTTCTGATTTCAAGACAGACTTTTCTGTAACTGCAAATTTCTACAAAGTTGCTATACATTCAACCTCTGTGTGCTTTTGTATCCTGCGTACTATGAAACCTTCATACAAAAAGATTATGTGCTATTATTTGTCGATAAACAAAACCTACAGTGAACAAAAAGATGCAATGGAATAAAAATTAATCTTTATTTTTTGTTTCTCAGCAAGCAATAAATAAAAACATAATAGTATCTCTGATTTGCAACCTCAGGGGAAGTTAAAATAAACACATTTATTTAAGGAACATCTTTCACAGACTCAGGAAGTTTTTGACAATATTATTTTATTTCTTTTTCCTATTAAAAAAGAGAACTAACAGTTAATTGTTGACAGCAGTCAAGTACCCAGAGCATTTTTCTCTCTTTATCCATTTCTCTTTTTTCTACAGTCTGTTTTCATAACATGATAATTACTGGGGCTTGTCACTGGTAAAATACTATGATTTCATCACAAGAAGAGAAATCCAACAGAGATGATGCAGAAAAGCACAGAGAAAAATACAGGTCATCCAGGTATAATATTCATAATAACACTAGAGGTTTGAAAAAATATCTAGTTTTCAGTTTCATGTGGAAGAGACTTTTTGTCAGTCAGTTCTTACACATCTATTTGCTATAAACCATTTTTTTAGCTGGCTACTAAATATGCATTGAATCTCTGACCTCCTAAATAGAACCAGAAATGCAGGTTAGTTTTACTTTTTCTTCTTGCTTTGCCAGCCTAAACAACTTTTTTGTTGCATGAGCCAGAAAGAGGTCAGACTCTGAAATGCTGGCAGTGCCCTGTGTCCTGCAGATGGAAATACCATACAGTGAAATGGAAAAACAGAGATGCGAAATGTCCCTATTTTTAGCTGAGAAAAATAATAGTCTGAAATCAAACACTACTTGTCACAATGAACTGTCTTTGTGTCTGACTGAAGAACCCTTAAATAAGATCATCTTAAATGCTTGGAGAACATAATTACTAAATCCCAAAAAAAAAAAAAAA
>VXAU01002373.1:25344-54886 GCA_013399695.1 Formicarius rufipectus | reverse complement strand
AGCCAGAAGCAAACAGGTCTAGAAACCTATACTGAAAGCTGAGAGAGGAAGGAAAAAAAAAAAAGTAAAAAAAAAGTGAAAAGGAAAAAAAGGCTTTAAATCACAGCTTGAAGGCTTTGGGATAAATCTTGCTTGAAAATTGAAGGTGGAAACTAAATCTTACCAAGAGAAATAAAAAGGAGCCTTAGCCTTAGCTTCATAATATAGCCTTTTTGGAGCGTCCTGAATGTGAGCCTTACCTGCTACATTGTGTATCCAAGAACCTACAAGCTCTCCAGCTTCTCTTGAGCTCTGTTTCAGTTTTACAGATTTCACTGAATATTCTAAGTTGAAAGGGACCCACAAGAATCATCAAGTCCAACTCTTAAGTGAATGACCCCTACAGTTCATGCATGTTGGTCTTGCTGTTGTTTCCTTCCTGTCACAAATGAGAAATTTAGGGTTACTTAAAGAATCACCATCAAAAATATTAGTAAGAATTGTTTTAATATCAATTTATAAAAATGCACCATAACAAAATTTGATGGCAAGTTTCACTCTATTACTTGCTGCATGGATGAAACATACAAAGAAAAATCAAGTTAGAATCTATTTAGAATTGTTTACAGAGAGACTGAAGATGCTAAAGGATAAGGGAGACTCATCCATTGACTCATGAGGTTTAGAATGGACCTCTTTGTTTTTCAAACTTCTCATAGATCCTGGGTGTGTCTAGGTCCAATCTTAGTCTCTGACTTGTTCAACAGTTTATGCCTAAAGGAATTAACTACATAGATTTTAGTGCTATTAATGTAACCTGATGTGAGGGACTGTTGTTAATAAGGATCTCTCAGTCTTGGGTAAGGATGGATCTCAGCCTCAGGTAAGGAATCTCAAGCCGTGAAGGGCATCTTGGTTCAAGAGGATCATGTCTAACATGCAGTCCAGTTGCAATTTAGAGACAACTCTAATTGGACTCATGTAAAGATCTGTTGTTAGTACAGATGTGTATCTGCCAGAAGGAGGAACCTTGTGAGGCATTCCAGCTCAAAAAGTCACCACCATGCAGCCACACTGTCCAGCTTGGAGAGCCTAAAATAGGCTCACATAAACATTTATGGGATGAAGGGGTTGACTCATAATCAAACTGCACCCAGTGAAACAAGTATGCATGAGAATCCTTGTACTGACAACTTTGTTCCTTGGTGAATAAATCTTGGAAAATTCACACATTATTAATGTGTTAATTGTATGATCTGTGTCCAAGCTCATATACATCAGTGCTCACTGGGTCACCCTGCTCCATTGTGGGTTTTCTGGAGGAGTTCTTGGCCCAGCTCTGACTCAGGACTTTGCCTCCATTGGAGACTGTACCAGCTCCTGATGGTTTTGTTAGTGGGATCAAGCGCTTCTATCACATCACTAAAGTCCTCAGTAATTTAAGGCAGAACACAGGAATGACATTGACCTATAAGAGTGCGTCCAGAGGAGGGCCAGCAAGATGATTAGAGGAGTGGAGCACCTCTCATAAGACGAAAGGCTGGGAAAATTAAGCTTTTACATCTGGGGAAGAGAAGGTTTTGAGGTGACCTATTTGTGGCCTTAAAGTACCTGAAGGGAGCCTACAAGAAAGAAGGAAACTATTTAAAAGGGCATGTAGTGACAAGACAAGGGAGAATGGATCCAAAATGAAAGAGTAGGTTATTAGATATTCAGAAGAAATTCTTTACTGTGAGGGTGGTGAAGCACTGGAGCATGTTGCCCAGATAAACTGTGGATGCCTCATCCTTGGAATTGTTCAAGTCCAGGTCAGTTGGGGCTCTAAGCAACTTGGTCTAGTAGAAGGTGTCTCTGCCTATGGCAGGGCTGTTCTTTAAGGTCCTTTTCAACCCAAGCCATTCTATTATTCAATGATCTTAAGAAGTACCTCCCTTCATATGAGCTGAAAACCTTTTAAATGGATGAAATGAGTGTGAATGGGCAGAAAAAACAATTGCTATTTCTGTTTTGCCGATAGGGAATTGGGATAAAAGCCAATATCTATTCTGTCAGACCTTCATCTTCCAAAATTGGCCTAAGAAATCCAAATCTCCTGACTTTGTGCACAGTGCTTTGTGACCATGTATTTGTTTGGTCACATGGTAACAGCAATACTTTCTTGAGTTGCAAGTTCTAGAGAAAATGCCATTACCGGAATTTGCATTACAGGCATCGTGACCTCTGCCTCAGTTTAGGTTGCATGCAAATCCATTCTGCCTCTACCACAGGTGATGCCATAGAACCTTTAGGATCTCAGGCCATTTTGGTCTAATGTTGTGATATGTCCACAAGAGTGCAAGGAAAATATCAATAGGCTAGGCTCTTCCGGAATAGTAAATGGCCTTTTCCTCCAGAAGTCATATTAGCCATGACCTGGGGCCCAGGGACTTCATGTTTGCCAGACAAGGGTGAACATTAAAGGAATACTTCTTTTGTGCTTAAGACACAATAATGTCAGTGTGTCTTCTTGTCAATTGTTTCCAATGTGTTCAACCCTGCGCCCTCTGTTCCATCACTCCTCTCCTTCCAATCCCTGCATAGCGCACAACTGAAAACACATAACAAGGCAGCAAATTAGCCTGGGCTTATCCTCAGAAAGCACTAGAACTCCATGGTAAGATACCTGACAGCGTAAATTTAACTACTGAATAGGTTTGAACCTGACTGACAGCACATACATACACAATTAAGAGCAGACAAACTCTCCAAGGCACATGGAAAGTGTGTGACAAAATGAAGTTCTTCTAGTAAAGATTTTACTTTTATTTTTAAACACAAATACTATGTTGTGACTGAACTTACTGGCTTTCTACAGATACACCATCTTCTCCTTTCTTCTTTCATACCATAATTCACAGCAGAATTCTATTTAAAATATTTATAGGAGCTAAGGTTACATCTACAGTTATGTCAGAAGTAAACACCTTAGTAGATTTGGACCTCTGTTCTCAAACCCATTGTCTCCATTCGGCTTTCTCTCCACACACCGTGTATCCCTATGACAGATGGTTATGGCTGCGTTTGATTTGAACATTGACTGATGAGTATAAGCAGGGCAGGGAAGGAACAGAAGGGTATAGAGAGCAAATATTCAATTTAAAAAAACTTGTGCCATAAAATACATAATAATTTTCAAGTAAAAGGACATCTTCATTTTCTAAATGAGCCTTTTAAAGTGATAGGCAATAATGGGAGAATAAGTCCATTATTCATTTATAACAGAATTAACATAACAAAGCTGCTTAATGTGAGAGTTCAGAAAGCTCTGATTAATAAATTAATCCTTATATTTTACAATAGGTCTCATTTTTTTGTGAATAATCTCTATAAGAAACTGTTTTAATAATCTCAATGTTTTCCTTAAGAAAATTTAACTCCTTATGAGCTATCCAGAGCAGAGACAAAGATGGATTTTATGTTGTGTAGATGGGTGCAAATAAATTTTTGTTTTGAAGATTGATAGTATTTTCGTGGGAAAAGCTGAAGGCAGAAACAGAGACAACTCCACTGGCAGTCATGCAGTGTATAAGGGTACATCACCCTGGTGCTAATAGCTAAGCAGCACAATTTAAATTAATCTGAAGTAATAACATGAAGGAAAAAAGAATTATCAGCCTTCAGCTCTGAGAAAAGTAGCCTGAATAGAGAGACATTTATTTCTTTAAATCTCTTTCATAATTTTTCTTTCTATAAGTTACTTTGTAGTGTGGACACAGTCTCTTAAACTTGCCTGCACTTTAATAGATAGACTATAGTACAATTAAAAGCCTTTCCTTTTCTGAAAAAGATCTGTTCCAGATGAAACATTTTCCATATCAAGTCATTGCTTTGCTGTCTTGTGAAGACATGTAAGGCATCATCCTCAATCTCCTAGTCTTAGAAAAGAGCCTTTTATTCTGTCTTCTTTTTTAAGGCTTCAGTGAATCTGACCTTTTTATCTAAATAACCCATAAATGGATTTTATTCAGGTTTGTTTTATTAGTAGCATTGTCCTTACATAGTTGTAAGCAATGCCATATGATGTATGGCATCGTCGTATGGTCTATTTCTGTATTAACAATGTTATATAGTAACCTTTCTCTTTTTACAAGAGGACACTAATGAAACCAGCACTTTCTGATTCCATTCCTCTTTCCCCCCCATAATTGACCTCTGATACTGTTATTTCCTTCCGTGCAGGTCTAATGGGAATGGACAAATCTTTCTGATTACTTTTGGAGTGCCAGAAAGGATGCCTACAATAGGAATCTTGGGATAAAATGTAAGTCACAGTGAAGCAGAGAATGGTGAATTCTGCTCAGAAAAACGATGCACCATACAATGTCTGATGTGACTTGCTCCAGTCTGTTTTTAAAATCTTTGAGGAGAGTATTAATAATGTAGTAATATAATAAGGAAGGAAGAAAAGAGAAAATGATGGTGACATTTGTAGTTTCACCTTGAACAATGTGAATGCCACTTCTACTGAGTTTATCAGAGCAGTCATGGTGTGGTTAGACTGGGGAATGGAAAAAATAAAGCCAGGGAGGCATAGGCTGACTTCCTCAGTTTAGGAGTCCAGTCACTGCACAATGACAGAAAGCCTCAGCAATGGGAGTTGTGTCCTTCCTTTGGATAATGCAAATAGAATTTTCTTCTCTGGTCTACTGCCTACACATCAACAGCAAAACAACTGAAAGCCTTTCTTTGGGTTGTCAGACCAATGAAGTCTCATTTCTAGTATTACTGATCTTTGTTCTTTCACCTGCGGACTCTACTGGTATGTTCAACTTGACTGTTCTAATCACACTTTTATTCTGTAAATCAAAAAGACAATGTACTGTTTTGTTAAACGGCATAGGACAGGAGGGGGGAAAATCATTGTACACAAAAATAACAGTATGCATCTAGACTGTACAGCAGTTCTTCACAAATTGCTCTCACTTCAAATGCAAGCCAGAAGCAGCAGATCTCTAAAAGGAAAGCATTTGACAGATTACATTCCCTAATAAGCCTCATATTGCAAAACAGAGGGGAAGGCAGCTTTAGAAAGCTGTTCCTAATTCATGTTTTATTACAAATTAATGATGCAAACAGGAAAACAGAAACTCCATTACTTATTTGCATTAAAATTCTTCCATCAATGAGCCTTCAGTTTAAGTTTTATTTGTAATTCCTACTGGTTCTGCTTTGGTTAAATTGTTGATTTATATCTTTATTATTTTGGTTCAAATTGTGGTTTCTTTTTTTCTAGGGTGGTTTAGAAAGAGCTATGCAAGCTTGGTGAAATCTATTTGGCAAAGCAAGTCTGTCTTTACAGACAAATTAACAAAGTTTGCCAAGCTTATGAGCCCAAGGGTTGTATCATTTAAATCTTTCTCTTATACTCAATGAAAAAAAGAAAAGCCCTTAGAAATTACTTCTTTGGCACTCAGCACCAGCCTCCATTTAATTGTTCTTCCCTTTGGCACTGCTACTGCTCACAAAGAACAACAACAACAATAAAAAAATAAAATCCACTTTTGCAAGTTCCTTTAACGTCCCATTCATGTTCTTCCTCACTTCATCCCTACTGTCCCAGTCCTTCTCTTCTACTGTTCTCACCTTTTTATATTCATAGAAGATACCTTTCTCTTCCAGCTCAGCCCTAGCCACAAAGCAGAGATTTGGTGGCAGTCATTGACTTATCAGCTTGGAAAATCCACTGAATCTTTTCCAACCTCAATGATTCTATGATACTCATGCTTGCAGGGGTGGCAACTTTCACTGTGTATAGATGTTAGTTCTATGCAAATTTGTGTATCTGTGTTTCTGTACAAGGCTTCACTGTCATCCTCCCGGCAAAACTGGCAGAATACCCTGGGACTCAAGGGCATGAGTTTGCTGGAGTTCACCAGCCAACTGCTATTTGTAGGTTTATTCAAGAAAGATTTTTTTTAATATTAGTATTTATACTTTTACTTCACTATTCAAAATTCTAGCATAGCAGCATTTCTGTCTTGGTAATGATTCAAGATCTACCTATATGTTCTTCAGTCTCTGTATGTCATTTGTTCTTTAGGCCCAGAAGACCCATTCCTATCGGTTGACTAAGCTTTTAACATGAAGTGTTTCATCAAAGACTAGACTAGTCAGGGTTCACAGTCATAAAATAAAAGACAGAGTCTGATGGAATGTCATTGGCTCTTTGTCCTTTCCAAAGATAGCTGCACAACTAAAAACAATAAAACATAAGCAGACAAACATGACACTCCATTTCTGATTAGCTAAGAAGAATAATACATGATCCATAGGCAAGTCCATCAATCTCATCTAGCCAGAGATGAAACTCCGTGTATAAAAGGACCTCATCTAGTTTCTGTTTTTTTTTTTCTTTAGCTTTGTGGCCTTTCAATGAATTAAAATTCATAATTACAATAAAAATGAGAAAATGAAAAATGAAGTTTTAGTGGTGTTCAAAATTACATACGTTAAAAACAAAACAACAAACAAACAAACCCCCATATAAATATTTTGCACACTACACAGTGATTTCTCTTTTTCTCAAATATGAAAAGCCAATAATAAATTCATTCTGGAATCCTGTTTTCTTTTTAGTATTATATGTGTAGCCACAGTTGTTTCTAAGCAAAAGGACAACACAGAAAAGGAGGCACAAATGTAACCAAGATCAGCCTTTGTAATTCCTACTTTCCAGGTGACCCACACTCCTGTGAAGCCCTGTTGTCAGCTAAAGGTGTCTCAGAGCAGCTTCATCTGAAGTTCTTCCTTATTACATGGAGCATCATTGCCACACTCTTAGTGAAGCAGTGAAGAAGAAACACAACAGACCCAAGTTCACTTGCCATAACAGTCTCATCTTTGGCTTCAGGCTGCAGTCCCCCAGCTCAGCACCACAGCAGATGCTGAAAGCAAAGTAGTAAGTCCATAATTGAGTCGTCTGTATCTGTCTGGTGCCTTAGGGCATCAAAGAAGAAGTTTGTGCAGGTTTTTGTTGGAGAATTCAGATTTCCACTTTGCTCAGTCAGCCATTTAGTTTATAGTGGAAGATGAATGGTAGATATGTGATGCTTGACTTTTCTCTTCTTGAGACATGAGCATGACTGTGGGAGGAGAGAGGGCTATCAGTTAGCAAGGTAAGATGTCAGTCTGCCAGACTGGAAGGAGTAAAGGAGAAGAAATATCAGAGATGAACATTAAAAAAAAATAAAATAGAAGAAGCCTTTAATCTTCATGACTTAAGGCTTTAGAAAAGATGACCCTGTGGTAATGGTATATTAATGCAAGTATTCCCTAGGAACCAGGTTGTTGTCCTAGTCTCCAGTCAGACAGCATTACAACTTAGCCTGAGGTTTTAAAAACTACGGACAACAGATATCATTTAAGAGCTCACTTCGAAGTTAAAGTTCTGCACTTGCCCAGCTTGTGTTAGGAATTAGTCTAATACAAAGCCCAAGGCTGTGAGAACAAGCAAGTATACTGCATCTATTTCTCTCTCAACATCAAGAAGAGTTTAGCCTTATAATCTTATTTAAAGTGTTGCCTTTGACTAACCATGTGCTTAACAGGATCATCACACTGTAGATTCCAAATCGAATAGCATCCCACAAATTTACCGCAGTGCTTATCTCTCATGACTAACAATCTAACCTCTTCAAATTCTATCCATGATCAGGCAAATCAAAAGCACTACCAGAAACAAGAAGAAAATTAGGAACATTCGGTAAAAGCAATGTATTTAAATACAATTCCCAAAGTAGTACTTAAAAACTAAGCAGGGTAGGTCCATAACCAGTAAATTAAGGAAATGAAGGCAGTGGAATCCATTTTTGTAAAGACCTGCTTAGGATGGTCAGTAGGATTGTTTGGCTACTCTCTGGGATTTTTTGAGTGCTTTCTGCGTTTATAATAAGACCCATAATGGATATGAAATAGTGAATAAAAAGGAATGCTTTCTTAGGAGAATGATTTAATGCCTTTTTAACTCTGAAAACTCCTTAAACTGCTCAATGCTAGAACCTGGCAAGATATGTCAGAAGGAGGTTTACTGTCTATTTAATACCTCTGTATAGAAGATTTGCCATTGACTATGCTGAAAAATTGGGTAATATATGAAGTGGGACTTGGGTTTTTGGCAGGATTATTCCTTATTTTATGTTCTACTCTTCTGTATTAATAGACCTTACTCATGATTTTTACATTTTTAAGTCATTCCTTTTGTAAATTTCACATTCAGTACATTTTCAACATAGAATAGTACTTCTCGCAGAAAAACTGATTGCTTTTCCTCATAGCAGGAAGAGTAACAATTTCATAGGAATGATGACAGGTTTTCCTGGATGATGGAAAGAGTCAGGCATTTGTAACAATAAATCTAATCATGTTTTGTAGTTATATCTTGCTTATATATACATATGTTCCACAGCACCTTAAAAGTTTCTAAAGAGTTTAAAATACAGAATGCAAGCACTAAGTTTGAAATGTACTGTGGTGTCTTTAAGACTTTTCTGATATTATTGCCTCAAAACACATGAAAAGTGCAGAAAGTACATGAACTAGGCAGAACTACAAAACTCTCAAAAGTTACATCCAAAACCACTTGTCACATAGGAATAAGTGTTAAAACATCCAGTTTATAGAAAATGATATTAACTACATGTAAAGATTACAATAATACTGTGCAAAAGGAGCAACCCTGTGATTGGATGTGTTGAAAATGCACTTTAAAAAGGGTCTCAATGTTTAAAAAAACAAATCTAGAGGAATTACTCTACCAGGGATGCCTAATTGAAATAGCAAGAGGTTTAAAATGGTAGCTTACATTCCATTCATCTCAGAAAAGCCAGTAATTTACACTTATGTCAGTATCAGTATTGCTAACTTCAAGCTTTCAAAATTAATGAGTCAGCCCAAAATAAGTTTTATCATTCTTCTAAAAATCATTAGGATAAATAAAGGTGAGTGGCTCATCCATCTTTTTCCATCTCCCACTCTGTAAATTGTCTGTCTTGCTTTTTTTCAGGAACTCTTTTCCTAACTCTGAAGACCAGAAAGTTATGCACTTTAAACAAAAACTAGGTAGTCTCTTGGCACCTGTTCTGGTTTAGAGTTAAACCAGCAGGAGAAATGAATCCAAATCAGAATGGGATTCCAAGTCAGAAAAGCAATTTAATAAAAGATCACAAAAATACACTGATAAGAAGGAAAATTTGTTTGTGCCACAAAAAGCACCAGATGTATAGCCCAGCATAGTGAAGCACAAGCAGGATGGAGCTCACCAACCTCTGTGCTGAGCACCACATGACCCCCCTGAGTTCAAAGTAAAAAGAAAACAAGAAACCTGTTGGTGAAAATGATGGTTGCAGTCCAGTGGCAGTCTCAGTCTGATCGAGGCTATAGTCCTCCTCTAGATCTGAAGAGAGCTCCCAGTCCCAAAACTCCAAGCTTATATCCACTTGGGCTCAGATGGGGATGCCCAGTCCCTCCCTCAGGGCAGAGACTTTCACAATGGGTGATTTACTCTGTGAGGTGAACAATGGCATATTTTTGGCATCCCTGATGGCCCATTAGCAGACATGACCTCTCAGGTGGATGTGGAGGCAGGAGAACTTCCTTATCTCACAGAAGTTCCTGAACACCCAGTTTGTAGCCTGAGGGGTTGTCACCCACACAGTGACAAACTGACCCTGGCTACTAAGACCAGGACAGCACTCCATAAAGCTTCAGGCACAGGAAACAGTTAAAAACATTGTATATGGTAGTATTTGTGATTAAAACAATTGCTGTTTCAATTTTGATGGGAGAAGAAACTGAAAGTCTCATGACTATGATGTTGAGTTTGGTATCATGAATAAAGGCCCTTTGGCAGATACAAACACTCATTTTCCCCTTTTGAAAAAGTGTGCCAGAATAGTACCTGAACCGTGGAGAGTCCCTTTGAAGTCAGGATGGAATAATACATTACAGTTATACTCAAATTAAGAACACCTTGCTCATTTTTCACTTTTGATGTTTAACAAAGGAATTATGGTAAACTTTATGAACATTTCTCCATCTCTTTAGTTGCCTCTTATCCACTTTTTCATCAACATATTCAAGAAGAATTAGTGAGTTCAAATCAGCCTTGACATCAGAGAAATTGTGACTCCAATAATCAGCCAGATAATCCAAAACTTAGAAGCCCAAAGAGTCAATGTTATTAGACTGTAAAAAAATTCCTAAAGATCTGGAATGAGATATATGATAGGAGCATTTGAGAAAATGTGTTCTATCATTAGTAGTTAAAGAAATGTTTCCATCTTTTATCCTGATGATGTTTTTTAAAAAACTGAAATTGCAGAGGGAGCACCTGGGGCTGTTATTCTTGACAATTTTTATTATTTGCCTGTGGACAGTTATATACTCCTTCATCAAGTGGTAGTTAGAAGCCTTCCTTTATCACAGATGTGCTGATGAACAATGCTGCTCATTTAGAGCCAGCAGACACAGATAAAGCTAAGGTACTCGATGTCTTGGGTTTTGATAACAAAATTTCCCAGGCCTTTGCTCCTGGGAAAGGAGTAGAAAAGATTCCAGCAGTGGACTAGAATTGAGCCAGGTAACCCTTGATCAATCTCTGGGGGACACTCTGAGAGTTCTGAGAGGTCTGGTAACTGACATTGTGAGTCTCTTCTCAACTATTTTTGAACTACTGTGGAGATCAGTAAATTTCCCAATGACCAAAGAAAGGCAGATGTTCTCTCCATATCCATAAAAAGGCTTAAAATATAACCAAAGACAGTTTTGGCCAGTCAGCCTCACTTCAGGACCTGGAGAAATCATACAGCAAGTCCTCTTGTCCCATGCAGATAAACCATGCCTGACCAACCCAAAGACTCACTTCTGTAAATAAATTACTAGATCTGTGAACTAATATAAGGTGGTGGATATTGGCTCTTTGGTTTTAGCACAGGAATAGACATAGTATCTAAGTCTGGACATTATGGTCTAGATGGGTAAACTACCAGACAATTGGATTGTAAGGCTCGACAGAGAGGAGTTTAGATTTGGTACTGTACCTGCAGACTGCTTGCAGGTGGAGTACCAGAGGGGTCTATGTTGGGTCTACTCCTGTTCAATATCTTTATCAATGACCTGGAGAATGAGATGGAGTACCCCCTCATCAAATTTGCAGATGACACTAAACTGGGGGTTGCAGTCAATGTGCTCAAGGGCAGAGTTGTTTTTCCAAGGGATCTATACAGGCTGAAGGAATAGGCTAATAAGAAACTCATGAAGGATAAATGCAAAGTGTTGCATATTGGGCAGACTAACACCCTGAAAGTATGGGCTGGGCACTGGCCAGCTGTGGAGTAGTTCTGATTGAACAGTTTCAGGATGTGTTGGTGACCAGTGGACTAAGCAGGAGCCAGTATTGTGCCCTGACAGGTAGGCTCCTGCTGACACCCTGGGCTCTGATAATCAGAGGATGACAAGGGTATCACTGAAAGCAATTATTTACTAGACACTTGTTAGACCATATCAGAACACTGTACCCAGGCTTGAGTACAAGAAAGTTACTGATAAAGTGGAGTAACAAAACAGGTTGTCCGGTGAAGCTGTGAAGTCTCCACCTTTAGAGGTTTCTGAGCACTGGCCTGGTGAAAATGCTGAGCAATTGGTGTGACCTCACAGCTAACCCTGCTTTGAGCAGATTGGAATCTCTGACTCTTTGATGTTTCTTATAACCATAATGATTTTATGGTTGCTATTAAATTTATTTTCTAACCAACATTAAGCACAATTTCCTGGGTCAATGGCAACATTTGGTTGGCTGAAGAATAAGTGGCAAAACTACAGACTGAGTATATCAAAGAAAATTTCAGTCTAGTGAACAGTTGAAGTCTTGATCCCTCAGAATTCAAACAATTCATGTAAAAAAGACAGTTTCTTGATCTTCAGCTAAAAAATGGCATTGTATTAACCATCCAAATATAAATATTTTATCCAAAATTAAAAAAAAAGCTTTCTGTGCATCAAAGCAAGCCAGTTTTACCAACTTTATGAACATTAAAAATATTTTGATTTACTAGTGAACTTCAAAAACATTTACACATATTTGTTAAAGAAACATTTGTTTTGGACTGTAACTTGATTTAAGTCTTCATTGTTCCAAGAGATTACAATATGCTTTATTTTCTTTATTTCAGGGAAGTGATATGATATTGAAAATTGTGTATATTAGGGGGGGAATCAGAGTGTCACCAAATTACCCTTTTTTCCTTCTTCCTCTTCTGTTATTGTGATAGGTTTCTCTGTGTGTGTTCATATTTAAACAAACAAAAATATGTTGCTATTTCTTCCTCTGTCCTTTGTTAACATGTTATCTGAAGTATGATGACACCATCACTTTCAAAAATCAACTTCAGATGAATTATTTTGAGCTCAAAGTATTAACTCCACCTCCTAGTTCTAGTAATAGAAACAGGAAGTTTCCAGTCTCTGAAGACTGATGTTTCTACAGGACAGGAGAAACCTTGCCTCTTTTTTTTTTTAAACAAAAATTATCCTAAAAGTAATTCAGTCTCAATAAGTAGCATTTATAATGAATGGTTCAAGCACTTAATATACAAGGTAGGATTTGAGAATAGGAGGAGAAGCAGGAGTAAAATCTGATACTCTCTTTTTTTTCCTGGAAAAATAAAGTAGCAGCAAAAGTGTACCAAAGTGGACAATGAATGCAGTCTAACACCTGGATCATGCAAATGTCCAGAATATTTCAATGAGGAACATTTTCAGGATGTGTGTCTCTCTCCCAAAAATGCTAATTTTTTCCAGGAATAGAAACACAAATAAACCATCAGTGGGACAATTTTACAATCTCATAAAGCAAATCCATAGTGAGGCTTTTGCACAAGCTGCCCTGAAAATAGCAGTCAAAAGAGGAAAATGATGATTGCTTAAGAGCAGTAGTGTTGATGTGCCATCTGGAAAAAGAAATTTTGAAAAAGGAGAAAGAGACATAAAAACACAAAAAGTCTTGCTTCCATAGCATAAATGCAAATTCAATGGTACAAGAAAGTGTGTTCACTTTTAGCTTCTGTGAGAGTGACTTCTACCCCCAGAAAGAGTCTCCCTTACACTTAAGACACATTACCTGAATCAAGGGCAAGAGACTTTCCTTGTTCATGAGTGGAAACTAGAGGAACAACATCTACAGCAGCATCAGCAAGAAACTTCACATTCAAATAACAAGTCAAATCCTTAATTGTGTAATTCATGAAGTGGCAACTTTTAAGATGCAGATCAATCTAAGGCAGGATTGATACAAGGGCAGGTATAGATTCCTCCATCTTCATTCACTGGACAGTATGTATATATTACATTTTATTGCAATTGTTTCTAAGCCCAGGAACCTTATGATTCATTGGCAAAAGTTATACTGTGTCAGCTGAAGTGGAGTCTTTCTCTGCTGGTAGAATCTGCAACATGCTTCTCTTAGCAGAAATCTCTCCTTGCCTATCTGACAGGTTATTCTGTAACTATATCCTTTTTTAAAAAAATAAAAACAAACAAACAAACCAAAAACCAAACAGGTTTCTTTTCTGAGATAGACATGCTCCGTTTACTGCAATATATAAGAACATTATTAGAATGATAATAAGGTCTTTCATATTAGCAGCAACTCAAAATACTTTTGTGTAAATTGATCTTCACTAATTTCTTCTGACTTGTTTGGAAGGCCAAGTTTGGGGTTTTTTCCCCCTGATTATATTGTTGAAGGAATAATTACAAGGAAGTCAAGCTAGGCCACTGGGTCAAAACTGCCACAAACTGAATACAGCAAACATACTCAAGTTATATGTTTACTCCTGTAACTCAGAATAGCACACAGGCAAGTGAGAGAGTTGATAAAATTAGCAGACTGAATCAGGGGAAGCTGTGTTGCAGCAGTCAAATATACTGCCAGTGTTATGTGTTGGATATACAAATATTTCAGATTACAAGGTAGAGGCAGGTGTCCTTCTTCAGGGTCCTCTTTTAGGGACAACATGGCTTGTGAAGGAACAGCTGCTGTAAAAAGAAACACAGACAAACATGCACATAAGTGCTCATTGTATTTCTCCTCTCTGAATACTTCTGTTGCATTATTTGGGAGTCACCACCAACTTCTCTATCTTCATATGGCAAAATCAGAAGCATTATCAACTTGGCTTGATGTTAATGGACCATTTAGTGTGAGCGTCACAGGTAGTTGTAAGGAGTATATATTTTGACTTATTATTCAATCTAACCTTGCTTTCACAGTGCCAAGATAATATTCTATAAAAATTTAATGTCATAATGAGTAAGTAAAACTTATGAAGCATGAAAATGGGATAGTTTTTGGTAACACTTTTATTTCCTGCAGTAAATAAATGCCTATTCATTTCAGAATGTCAGAGATAACTAACAGGAGACATTTATTTAAGCATCTTCCCATTTTCCACATGTGCAAAGCAATGATGATTGATATTTAGTATTTATTAGTCTAGGGATCTCTTACTGTGTTAATGTAGTTGTAGTTCTCATAAATTTGTATCTTTAACTCTTAGAACATTTGTATGTTTTGGTGAATACAGTGGTAATGAAATGTGGAAGGCAATGCAGTCCTGTTGTATTCTTGAATGAGTGCTGTTATTCTTGTGTGGCCTTCGGCAAACCAACCCTTCTTTCTCTGTAGTTGGTGATCTTTGCTTTTACAGAGGTCCCTGGAATAGAGGTACCACACATTAGTTCTTTATTTTTCATTCTTCTGAGAATACCTTCAGTAGCTTTACCCATCTCTTTAGAGCAGCTGGCTGAAAGTGATTCTTCCCTTTCATCACAGATTTCATAGACTATTCTGAGCTGTAAGAAATCCACAAGGATCATTGAATCCAACTCTTAAGTGAATGTCCCATATTGGGATCAAACCCACAACCCTGGTACTGTTAGCACCATGCTCTAACGAGCTAAGCTAATCTCACTTATTTCCACTGCCCAAGAACTCTCAAAAGCTTTAATTGTTCTGCCTGTTACTTGGTTGTCCTGTAAATGTATACATAAAGAAACCTTTTTCCTACTGAAGATATATGAAGGTTGTTTCCCTTCTGATCTTCAAGTGATACATGTCACTCTGAAAAGAGGAATGACAGGTGAAAATCTAAGTTTGCTTTTTATTTCATGTGAAGTCAATTTCATGAGTGTTGCCCTTGCAATCTCCCAAGTGTCCCTAGGAGTTCAGATTCCTCTTTAAAAGAGGCTAATGTTGCTGAGAAACTTTGACATTGCTGATAAATGATTCTACATAAGGGTGAATCATTGATTTATTGCCTGAGGTAGTAGATTGAAATTTGTAAGAATGGCGTACCTATGGATTTTATAGACTGTTATATGTAGCCCTAGTTTTCTGATGGTCACTTCTTCTAAAACAGAAAAGCTAATGATATGAAAGGAAAAGGAAAAGATAATATAACTTGGAAATTCTTAAGTATTGAGGGGCTAGAAAGTGGTGAGACATTATCAGTCACTTGACCTTCAAGTGAGCAATGGAGGTGTTTACCGCATAAAATAGAACCTCTTTGGGAGAGTTCCAGAAGGAAGATGAGTGAGTCAATTTACTGCTTGGCTCCTGTCTGTCTCTGCTAAGTTTCCTCATTCTCCGCAGATCCTAATAAGGCTAACCAGGTTCAGAAAAAGAGAAGAGCCTCTCTCTTTTCTGAACTGTCTAACACTAGTATCTAAATAGGGATAGCCATTTTTTAATCTCCCAAACAAAAATGAGACAAACCCCACAATAAACACACAGCTATTTCCACTGAGCCAAGAACTGATATTTCTATCATTTATCTTTGGAGTTATGATGGTCTTTAAGAATTTTTTTGTGTTTTTTTTTTTTTCTCTTTTCTCTCTCTTTACTTTTTATTCTGTATTAGTGCATGAAGAGAAGTAAACACAAGTAGTTTGTAAGCAATTTGAATCTCATATAATTACCCAAATATTTCCCCAAAAATTTTAATTTTAAAGTTCAGTTTTAAAGTAAGAAAAGTGACCAAAATATATCACAAGTGTTTCTGAAACTGTCTTGCTTACAATGTGTACAATCCACATATTGTGATTTTCACAACTGAGGCTAGTGTTTGCAAGACATTCACTTTGATTTATTCAAAACCATTAGCTTAAATTCTGAAAACATCTATAATATTTTGAAAACTAAATATGTTGCTATAGTTTAACTCCATCTGGCAGTTGTAAGTAAGTACCATGGAGCCACTGGCTCACCATTCCCCTGTGGTGAGTAGAATCAACCCCTGGGTTGAGATAAAAACAGTTTAATAATTGAAAGAAAGTAAAATATAACAATAATATTAATTATATTAATAATATTATTAGTATTACTAGTAATGAAAAGGAGTAGGATAAAGGAATTAAGCACAAGAAAAAAAAACAGTAGATAGACAACTGCTCACCATCTGCTGATTGATGCACAGCCTGTCCCCCAGTAGCAATCAGCATCTCCCAGACAAGTCCCCCCAGTGTATATACTGGACACAACATTCTATGTGGTTGGTTCAAGTCAACTGTCTTGGCCATGTTCCCTCCCTCCCCACTTCTTGTCCAGCACCTCATTGGCAGAACAAGTGAAAGTGAAAAGTCTTGGACTTAAGCACTGTTTAGCAACAACTAATACCTCAGTGTGTTATCAACATTATACTAAATCCAAAACACAACACTGCATTATCTATGAAAAGAAAATCAGCTCCATACCATGTGAAACCAGGACATACATTAAGGAAATTTACCAGCCACAAGCAACTTACAAGCAAAAGCATGGATGAGATCCAGCAAATTAGTTATTATCAAGAGTACACTCCTAATAACAGTCATGATAATATAAATATCTTCAAGTGTGTTCATGTTTTGGAAGTGGACTCTTCTAATTATAGCTTTTTCTTCAATACAGTTGTCCTTAGTAAGGAGCTTTTTTTTTAAGGAGTTATAAGCATTTATGATCTTTTAAGAGAAATATAAGGAAGAGACTTTTTTTGAGAATAGTTAGCAAGAGTGGAACATAAAAATCATGGACAAGACAGAGATTCTGAACTGACTTCCATTATTATAAAACTAAATGAATTTACCTTACTTTAAAACAAATAGCAATATCAAATTAATTCCTCACCTGACCACTAAACCACTACAGTGTACATTCTGAGTTCACAAACACTTTCCCTCAGGTGATCTCTGGTATGGTGTCTACTCAGCTGGTTTACAATGTCAGGACACGGAACTCATAGTGATATATGTCCAGAAGAGATATCCTTGTCATCCGGAATGCTGAGAAATGTCCTTGACTCACATTAGGCATAGATTTCCAAAAAAACTAATTACTGGAGGAAAAATTTTTCAAGCCAGTTATTAATTATATCAATGAACATGCAGGAATAAGAATTTTGCTGGAGAAAGAGCAGAATAAAGGAAACTGAAGCATGTAATTAAAAAAAAAATAAATTATTTTGTCTCCTGATCATTCTTACTTTTTCTTGACATAGCATCACACTAGGTGTTAATTTTGCAAAAATGTTATATATTCCCAGTTTCAAACTAAGATTATACATTCCTGATTGCATGACGTACTTTCAAAAAAAAAGAGCTGAATAAAGCTCAGTAAAGTACTGTATTTCAGTTGCAGCTCTTCAGTAATGGATGTCTGACCTTACCTAATCAGCAATATATAGCATATCTAGCCTAAAAGCTCTGTCGTGTTTTTTCTACACATGTCAAGTTACTGAGCAAGCTTAACAGGTATGCTCTGGCTACCTTAGGGCACAAAGGAAGCCCAATACTTGCTTACTTAGAAGTTTTGCCAATGGCTTTCAAAAACTTTGAATTATCTGGTCATGGTAGACACCACCTCACTTCAAAAGGAGGAGCTGAGTCACTGCTACCACCTAATGGGCCAGTCAGGTGCAAAGACAGAGTTCTTGCATTTCTGACTCCAAAACTTGGTGGAGATAAAGGTCTGAAGAACATGCATATTGATTCTGTTGATCAGGAATGAGCTGAATATGTTCTTCAGTGTCTCTGATGTACCAGTCTGCTTTGTTGCAGAACAGCAAAGAATCTGATGCCTGCTGGGGATTGTCAGTCTCTGTGTTGGTCTCCAAAAACAGACATACACTGTATGTAAGGGACTTCAGCATGCCAGTCTGGACCAGTTGTTTCTATGGCTCTGACTGGATCACCAAATTCCCAGATGAAAGCAGTGATCTGGAATCAGTAATGTGGGCAGATTGAAGCTCCAGGATGCTATGCAAAAACTATTTCCATATCTAGTTATCTATCTATAGATACTATTTCCATACTATATTTCCATTACTATAGATACTATATATAGAAACTATTTCCATATCTAGTTATTTATCTTGCTTATTTCCACATATATAAAAGGCAAGAAGGTAGACTACAGATACTTTTAATAGATAATTAAAGAAATTATCTAAGTGTACCAGAATATGTTCCATTGTAAAGCAAATTGCCTTACCATGTATTATTTTTGCATCCTTTGTTTTGTTATCTTCTTCCATGTAGTGCTGGAACATTCGTTTCCACTGAAAAATGCAATTATACCATAATCAAAATAATGTACTTGTCCATTTTGGTGCTTGATTCAATACGAAAGAAAGACTAAATCTTTATTATTTCCTTGATTCATTTGAATAAAGTCAAAAGGCATTATTTTAATGAAGTGGAAATATCCTTTCTGATTTTGGATTTGATTTGAATATTGTAGGGAAATGTGTGGTTTAGGTGTGATGCTGAATTAAATGTTAAGTACATTACCATTTATTACATAAGGAAATAAAGAGTTCCTTGAAAACCTTGACAGGACCATTTTCTATTGTTTAAGGCACTCAAAATCAAAATGCTTCACAAAGTCATGTTGATGCCACTAATAATTCTTTTCAGAAAAATTACAATGATGTTGTAATGCTTCAGTTTTACATTTTTGCATTGAAGCATTTGACATTCTTCATTTAGGAATCATTCATCTGATTAGTATTACTTTTGCATCCTTAATAATACAGTAGTAATTCTTAAACTGTGGTAAAAAATAAAACAGTCAAAGTGAGTGAACATTTTTTTATAATTACAAGTTTTTTCAGGTTCTTTTCAGAATAAAAAAATCACTCATATTTACATTATTTTTGATATATTTTTACTCTGTTCTGTTCCATTTTGTCTCACTGAATAAAAATAACTGATATTATTGAAATGAGAATAATTCATCCTTGCTAAATTATGTGTTTTAATTAAAATAAACATCCCATTTTAGTTTTCAGAAACTTCTTTCTTTTTTAAGAAGATTTTTGTGCTGTTTGCTTGTTTGTTTGTTTGTTTGGGGCTTCTTTGTTTGGTTGGTTGGTTTGGTTTTGGTTTGGTTTTTTTTTTCTATAATAATAACCTCTACTTTAGTTTCAGTGTGCAGATTTTCTATGAAAAAGGGATTCAATTTTCTGACCAGCATAATAACTGCTGGTAGAATGCAGATTTGTGCTTTGCAGGTACATAAAAATAACATTTTTCGGTTGTTACCATTTATTGTTTCATCCCATCTTACATGTTGCCTTGTCAACATCCTGTCAGGTCCAATGGCAACAACTGGGTGCATTTTAACACACAACACATGAGGACAAAGTGTAGAAGAAGCGATTAAAATCTGTGTTACTCTGTTTTAAGGCAGCTGCCCACTCACTGTTATTTCTGGTAACACATGTCAGAAATGCTTACCACCCAGCTACCTCAGAGATTGGTGGGTGCTCCTTATTCTCTCTGACTGAAACTAATTTGGGTTCTTTGTCTGTTTTCAGAGTCCTCCTTTAATTACAGAGGGGAAGCACAAAATCCATGTGCTCAGTGGGTGCCTCCTGCTCTGCAGTGCATGTGGTGAGAGTGTGGTAGTTTGTCTGTAGGCCTTCCCTAGAAACCAGGGGCAGAACTAAGGAAGTATTCCATATCATTCCATTATGTAATTAGGTGTTTAAAAGACAAGAAGGAGGTTCTTCCTCTTTCTTTCTTCTTCTCTCCCTTTTGGGTCAGCACAGAGACGGCAGCTCTCGGTGTTTAAGCCTCAAGCTTATCTAATGAGCTAAGGTCTGGCTGAGGGCTGTTGTCTCCTTGTCAACCGAGGAGGGAAGGCACTCACTTCTAAGGGACGTCGGTGCGATCTTACTGTGTTAATTGTTCTACTGAATTAATTTCTGGGATTTGGTTGTGTGGGATTGTTTTGTTTTTACCCTTTTCAGTTCTCTTCCCCTTCCCCTTTTCCTCTTTTCCCGTTTTGAGGGGTGTTTGGGATTGTTTGGAATCCTTGTATAATGTATGCATAGTATTTAGCTGTATATATATGAAATATCTGTAAATATATATATTCCTTTACTAATTTTTCCTTTACTAGTTTTTTTTCCCGTTTGTCAGGAGGGGGGTGTGGAAGGGCTGACCAGCTCATGGCTGTGTTTGGCAGGGAGCCAAGCAGAACCCACCACATGAGAGCCAGTCTGTGCTGAGTGAGTTGCTCATGCCTCCTCCCATGAGGAAGTCTGCTGGAGCTGCATAAAGAATCTCATGAGTGATTTGGGAAGAAATTTTTCTGGAGTAACTTTAAACATTATCTACCTTCCTTCATTTTGTATAGAAAGCTCATGCTTCTTCAGATAATGTTCCTAGCACTGAAAACTAAAGCAAACTTATTTTTCAGCTTAGCACATCATAACCTCTTAAACCTCTGTTAAGTCACAAATTTCCCTCATTCTGTGACCTGGCCTGCAATATTTTCCAATGGTTTGTCCTCCTTTCATTGTAATTTAAATAATTGCCTAGGCAATCAGAGCAACCTATTCTAAGCTTGTATCAGTATTATTTTGGCCCATATAATTAATTCAAAGGAAAACAGCTCCCTCACCCCTAGTTCCTAAGAAACCTTTTCTGGTAATTCATATTGACAGCACTGAGTTGTGACATTTATTGGGGAGGTGAAGCTGACCAGCTGCAGGGCTCCTGACTGATTTACTCAGCCAACAAGCTGCTCATGATTCCAGCCAAGTATTGACTTTTCTTTCCCTTCCCTCCCACATAGTTGGAGAGAAAATACAGAGGCATTCTTTATTTCTACATTTTTAATTTTACCAGTCATACTGAAAGTTAAAAAATGGACCACTGACTATATCTTCCCTTTAAAATGCACTTTCTTAATGCAAAAGAATTTCAAATATGTTTCAAGGAAGGAAAATCAGTATTGAATTTAAACTAGTTGAAATATAATATAAATGAGCAGACTTTATCTAATGTTATTGGAATAATTTACTTCAATAGTAATGAGCTTCAGTCTCCTAAACAACCTGCCTGCAATCAAATGACCTTCATGATGAAAAAACTCTAACAATTCAAAGTTAGCTCATTTTCATTCTTCAAGTTCAGAAGCACAAACTACGCTTCAAGTATTCTTGGATTTTGTGTATTTTTAAAGCCAGGATGTCCATTGAAGTCAAGGAAAGAGAAATTTCTGTATTTCTCTAGTTTCTTGCAATTTTTGAGTCCCTTCTTTCTGGACTAACATGCCTGAGCCACAATCAGATTTAAGCAAAACATGAGTATTTCTAGACCTGACATTTTCAAGCACTAGAGAATTACTGAATCATTCATTCTTGTCACTGATACATTATGTCCATAATTGTTCTGCTTGAGGAGGTGACATTTCCAGAAATGGCAGTTCAATGTGGCAAAGGACACAACACTGTTGGGAAGATAACTGAAAGGTGACAAGACTATGCAGCTGCCAAAGAATGGGCTCTCTTCAGTGCATAGGCACTAGAAGTAACCAAGTTCAAGTGTTGTAGTCTTGATGGAGTTTCAAGCCAACCTACATCAATAATGCTCACATCTGATTTCTGTGATAGGCACTCCCTGGGATTAGCACAACGGCCATGACTGAAGCCTTTAAACCTGCAGGAGAGCATCTAGTTACAGCTGAGCAGAGTGCAAAGAATAGGTAGGGAAGGCAGGTGAGGAAAGTTGGGGGCAAAATGGCTTGACATAAAAATCAGCCAGAAGGAGGCTTCTGATGGATAGGAAGAATAAATTGTCACCTTTATCATAAGAGCTGTGGGGCAGATAAAATGTCCACTGGCACAAGCATTCTTACTTTGTTATGACTGCAATTGAGCATATAATTTACTGAAACTTGAATGTTTGTGCTAAAACTCTTAAGCCAGTTGTTGCACTAGGGATCACTGCACTCAAAGTAATCCCAAAAGTTAATCTATAGATATGAAGCATGTACAGCTGTGTATGTTGCACATACCATCCTGCTTGTTATATTAGCCTATAGAAAGTAAAAGGCATATGTACCTACACTCAAGTCATTTTTTCCTGTGTGAAGAGGTTATGTATTATGATTATGATATATATAATGCAGCCATGTTTGAAGAATGTACGTATTTCCAAAGATGAACTCTGGAAGAAAGTACATTTTCAAACTGTGCTTAGAGCAGGTACTTTAACAAGAAAATACATTAAGTTGCCTGTTTGAAGTGTTGTGGCTTCTTCAAATGTAGCTGTGAGAAACACCTTTTGTATTCCTCCCCAGTGCATTATGTTGTGACAAGGCAGTCATGTTACATAACATGATGTGATAGATACAAATAGCATGTGAAAGATTTGGTCTCTTTCCCTTTCAGCACGAGTATCCTGAGTTGCAAGTGTGTGGACTTTGGAGGGCCTTTTCTTCCTCTTTAAAGAGAAGGAACAAAGGAATGTTCCGTTTGAAACCCCTTTCATGAAAGCTGCCCTTAGAAATATCACTAATATTTTTTTTACATCTGTTAGAGGAAAAGTGCCTTCACCTTTGAAATATGCACACTGTTACTGGCTCCCTCTTTCCAATGTCTCATCAACATTAGATTTTTATTAGGGCCTATAAAATAGGTTTTGAGAAACTTAATCATGTAATCCTGTACAGCTCATGTCATCCAAGGGTGAGGTGCACACTTCATTGCCATTGACCCCACTGGCTTGACCCAGTTACTTCTCAGTGATGAGAGCAGCAGGAGCGAAGGAGGAAGGAGGGCACTGAGAAGTCACAAGGAGAGGGAGGGTGCAGCAGGATGTAGGAGGCTGAAAAGCGGGAGTTCTTTCCCTCTCCCACAACATATTTTTGAAACTGTTGCTGTTTTGGAGACTCTGATTTCAGTATATTTGAGGGAGATGCATCTTTTCAGAAATAAACTGAGTGGAATTACTTGATCTGCCATAAATTAAACCACCACAATTTAATCCAACAATGGTGTAATCCAACTGCTCTTAATAGAGTTATTCAGGAGACATGATTGGGCCTCCAGTGTAATTGCTGTGGGTTAAGTGGCCTCAGAAACCAGGTTAACTGGAGATTTACTGTCTAACAAACACTGTCAAACAAAGAAAAGTTTAAAAAACTCTCAGACTACAGCTTTCAGTTAAAGTCTCTCAACCAATAAACCCAATTCCTCTGTTTTCCTGATAAGGAAATCTTCACTGTATTTTACTGATCAGGCTGAAATTGTTTTCATATTTGCAGATCAGCAGAGGCAGCTCAGAGAATGCTTATAAGAAAAAATATAACAATGTGAATTAAAAATTATGAGGCAAAAATTCAGGAAACTCTACAGTAGTTTCATATTTATATTTAATAAAGATATAAACAATGTTCATTTGATAAATGTGATTGTACAGTACAGTGATAATATCTGCAGAACTCTCCCTGAAACATTAACAACCAGAATATAAAATGACAGTCTTCGATTAGGTGTTAATGCTATCAGTGATACACAGTTTTAGTCACAGACTTCAATTTGAGTGAATAGCAAATATAGATTTAAAATGTACTCATCAGAGGAAAAATGAAATAACTCCAAATATTCAACTTAATATCAAATACTTCATAACAGGATTGTTTCTAAAATGAGATATTATGAACTGATAATTTAATAGATATGTGCTTTCATTTATTAAACTTCTCACAACTCTAGAAAGTGAGGTAATTTTTTATTTTTTGACTCACCAAAATCCATGAGGCAGAGTACAAGAGTATATTAAGAACCTGAATTACACTGTTGTAGTAAGACTGAGATTATTTTCCTAGATCATTCCAAGATCTCTCCCAGAGTGATGTCCTGGTCCTGATAAAACTCAAGGGTTTATGAATCACAGAACTGATAAGAGATATCATGGTCTACATTTCTAACTGTTTCAGTGAGACAATGGTTATGAATTCTAATTGGCTCTAGGGAAGAGGTCTTTATAATATGCATTAACAGTTTTTCAGATTTTCAACAATGTATTTACATATTGAAATGTTTCATTTATTCCTCAGCTGTCATACCTCCACTGTACTTCAGCAGTCCTGCCTATATTTCACTCCCATAATAACATACTAGTGAATCAAATAACAGTGAATGCTAGTGTCTGTTTTAGAGGCAGACCACCCCAAAAAAAAAAAAAAAAAAGTTTGACAATAACACATTTAGCACTCTAGCTTTTGCCACCTTTTGGGGCCTGCCCCAGCTCATGTTACAGGCATGGCTGCAGTGCCACGTTTGTGTCATTCGGTGGCAGAGAGGACAAGGCGAGGTCTTCCCCTGGTGCTCTGACCCACGTGGGCTCCCAGGATTGCTCAACAGCCTGACATTATTGCTTTGCTGTTTGTTTGTATGTTACACTTGAGAGGCGGCGGGCGTTGGCCGAGTGGCATAGGCCCCCGCCTGTGGAGCCGGCTCCTCCTCTGAGGACGACGGTTCGAATCCCGAGGAACTCGCTGTCGCCGTCCGAGCTGCTCGGCCGTGGCAAGATGAACCTCAGGAGTAAAGGGAGTGGGGCCAGTTCCGTGCACACTGTGCCTCACCTAAAAAATCCATTGCACAGGCTTATCCCAAGATCTTCGTTCGCGAAGTCCAGCCAACAACATAGCACTCTAGCACATAGTTTTCCAGATGTAAGTCTTACTTCAGGACTGAAGTCTAGGAGCCAATATTGGTACTGTCTCCATAGCAGTCCAGTCTGTAGATGATTAACTTTATTTGTCAAGACTCTAGGAATCCCTTGGTCATTCTATGTCCAGGTAATAGAGAGTATTTGAACAGTGAAATCGAATCAAGAATTAATGATAACCATGACATATAAGCATTACCTACTCAGCCTAAGAACAGAAAGAGTGCAGGTTTGTATAACTTGTGTTGGTTAAGTATATAAGTGCTGTAAAATCAGGCATATTCTCTTGTGTGTCCACTCATTTAGGAATTACAGAACTTCCTCTTTTGGACAGTGGTAAATAAAAGCTGCTTCTTGTGAAGAAAAACTGGAAAGCATCAAAATTGCTTGTAGATTCAAATCATCTGCAAGGTCAAAGAGGGTTGAGTTTCCCTAATCTCTCTGGCAGAAGTTTAACTAAAGGCCAATTGTGTACCTATTTGGAAGTTGTGTATTTATTTGGAATATTAATTGAGTCTTAAGACAGGAAGAATAAAGGTTGCCTTCATTCAGAGATAATAAAGCTTAGCTGTTCAATATTCATATCACTTAACAAAATTAGAATTGTATAGCAGAGCCTTGACTAGTTGTGAAGTGTACAATTGCATGAATAACATGGTCAAAATGGCGTTCCAAAACAGGACACTGGAGGGGATGACTGAGCTAAAATGTAAATATTGCAAAGAGAAACAATTACATTGCAGTGCCTTCCAGACTTTATAATTCATGACGTTGATTCAATTAAAATGATTTCAAAGCTTTCTAAGTGCAAAAAAAAAGGCACTCAAAGACAGTAAAGCTATAAAAATTGGCTTTACAGATGGCTGATTTGTTCTATAAGAAAGCAAGAAGTCTACAGAATACTTCCAAAATGACCTCCTGGTAAGTTAAAATTTGAAGAGCTGATATCACAGTGAAGAGGACAATCATATAAATTAGTGCCAGGAAGCTGTCTTAGGAAAACAATCACTCATTTGAACTACTTGTTCTTTCTCAGAGTCTCAACAAATTAGTTCTTCAGCAGAAAATACTCTGATTTTGAAACTGTGTCTTCCAGCAATATTCATCCATGGCTTCCTGTCCAGTACATCACATTTAAAATACTGAAGACCAGACTCTAACCACATGGTTGCACAGTTAATAAAGTAAATAAGGATGGGACCTCGGAGATTACAGTCTGTTTTGGAGGGGGACCAAATATCTGCTGAAATTTTTGTAGAGATAAACTTCCATCATGATGGGCTTTCTATCCTCCCTCACTTCCCAGTATGTTACATTTCTTTTTGCCTACCTTCCCTCCCATCCATAAGAGATCTGCACTTGAATGACCATCTTAGTTGTTGTTACTGTCCTTTAGGATTCTCTGAGAGCATTATTGGCAACCAAAGTCAAAATATAATTGCAAGATTTGTACCATCAATATTTAAATATTAAGGCTGCTTAAGGAAAAGATACTTATATCTGTAAATGTATATAAATATATATATATATTTATAGAAATTAATATATAAATATACAGAAACATATTGAATGCATGTGTGTGACTATTCCCATGATTATGGAAGACACCCCGCACATATGACACATCTACCAGGATGTCAAGAGAGTGCTGTGTCACTCAGTTGCCCATACCTCTCTCTAACTGTTGAATCAAGTGTTAGGCAGTTTGCCATTTACAGTGTTTAATGTTTCCTGTAAATGTGCAGGAAATAATTGTTTGAAGTTCTGAAGGAAACAGCATTGATGTTCACAGAGATGCAACAAACTACTTGATGAAAGAAATCATTTTCAAGGAAGAGTCCTATGGGAGAAAGATAGCCTGTTTATTTACACGAAGATCAAAGGAAGTTTCATATGAATTGATGCTAAATATTTAGTACTTGAGTGACTAGCAAAGAACACTCTAAACTTCTAAAGGAAAGAATAAAAAATGGGAGACAAATCCTTATATATGTCTGTGTGTGTGTGGGTGGGTAGGTGGGTTCTCTGTTGGCAAAACTTCTTTTATTATTTGCATTACAGTAGTGTCTAGGGTCCAGCTTGAGATCAGACATTCACTCTGTCATACTGCATGCAAATACTTAGAAAAATACAGTCTCTCTTCTGACAAGCTTATCATGAAAACAGGCAAAGGTCAAGAAGGAGAACAAATTCTGATTCAATTTTTTCTGAATAACTTCCAAAAGAAGTACATAAAATTGTCATTGATTACTCCAAGCAATGAAAATTATTTAATGTGCATGTCAAGCAAACTAAATACAAACAAAAGATCCCATATACTAACTGCACCTATTGAAAACTTGCCTTAGGTTACCTACCTATATTCTCATTTTCTCCTTCATCCAAACCAAATTTAACTACAAAAGTCAAAATCAGAGCTGAGTAATCCTTATGCAATTACACAATATCACATTGACAGAGGACATTCAGTCACAGAGTGATCGAGCAAAAAAAGTGCTATGAAAAATGATGAATGCAGAGGTAGATGTCCATCCACCAAGGAAAACCATCTCCCCGTGGGTTGCCAGCAAACTCAACCTCACCCAAAATAGCTGTCTCTTGCTGGCAGAAATCTCAGTCTCCCTCTTTAAAGTGAGTTCTGAGGTTTGAGGAGGAACTGTGCCAAAACTGATGAATATCTCTGAGTGCCAGGATTTCTGCAGATGGAGAGGGAGAGGGACAGGAAATAGGTCAATGTCATGTACTTCTCATAGTTCACCATGTTCTTCCCAGGCTCTAGCTGCAGATCCCTAACCCTGCAAGATCTGCAATCCCTAACCCTCTAGAAATCAGCACAGTGCTAACGCACATCAGTGACTCTGGGACCATGGTTAATCTAGAGTTAGGCTAAATTCACATTTTCTCAAATCAGAAAAGCTTTGTCCTCCTATTTATGCTCCTGAATAGTCCTCCTTTCTGTAATACTTTTCCCAGTAGCACATTAAGTGTGCTTTTACCATCTGTCACATTCAGTTTGTTCTCTCTCTTGCACTTTATTACTACCAATATAAAATAATACATAAAGAGTGGGAAGAGTAGGGCAGTTGGCTGCATGGAGTAAATAAAGTGAAAAATTGAAAACACCCTGTAACAGACACTTATGAAAAAATCTTATTTATTTGTTATTCCTTCACCTATTCAAATTAGATTCTTCAAGCTATAGTCACTGGTATGGTATTCATCAGTCTTTTTGGTTTTAGTTTATTTTTCACTCAAGGAGGAATTATTTTATTTAAACATAAATAGTGAAGATTTTTCTCTCCCTATGAAGGGTTATAATAAGTATGCTATAAGGACTGGACTATCCCAAAGAAACCGAAAGGTACAATGTCTTTAAATTCCTAACATTGGGAAACCAGGAAAAAAAAATAAAACAAAATGCTAATCTACTAATCCTTGTAGACAATTTCAGACACTGAACTATAGTGAGCTCAGGAGAACTGAGCCCTTCTTTCTAGTGCCTAATGGAGATTATACGCTAATTGGCATCAGCAGCTGTAGACTTGTGAAGTGCCTGCGTTAATTCTGTGTGTGACCTCGGGCTCATTTGCCTGTCACAGCAGAGCTGGTCTTGCTGGGATACTTGACCACTTAGGCCTGAAAAATTTTGAAGTTCTAGTTCAACCCCCTTGCCATGGGCAGGAATGTGAAGAATTTCCCATATTTTCCCTTGAGAGCTCAGACTCACTGGTTTTACTTTCAAAAAGATTTCCTTGAAATCAATCCACTTTTCCTCTTTTCAATTTCATCTCATTTTGTCAGATAACACTGCACTTTCTGGAAACTAGTCTAAAGTTTTGCTAATCCATAGTTCAGTTACAGATACTAGAGCTTCTTGCAACATTTTAAAATTTACCTTTTTTTAGTAAGTTTATTGGTGCCAACATTTTTTACAAATTTCAACATCAGTTTTGATGGAAGGATTTTTGAGGTCATGGGCGAAATCTGTGGCAACCCTAACAGGCATATATAGACAGAGAGAAATTAGAAAACTAATATTTTTACTGCACAAATGCATATACTTTTTTGAGGAAATATTTATTATCCTTGTTTTGAACTCAAATTACAACACAATCTTTAACTGATATAATAAAATCATGTTTTAATTCCATAACCAGTTATTATAGGTGTATGTTAGGACAATGTAATTGTGTCTTCAAATAGTTTTTCATCAGAAATACATGCATAAAAGGACACATTCTAGTGGTCTGTCTATTGTGGATTTAATATGATTCAATATTTTCATTAATGATCTAAAAGGAACAGAGACCAGGTTTATTAAATTTACAGATAATATTTCCTAGGAGGAACCAAAGGAATGTTAGAGGACAATGACAGAATTCAAGATGATCTTAATAAGTCAGAAATATAGACAGAAAGGATTACAAGATTCAGTAGTTGTAAATGCAAGGTGCCCTACTTTGCCATGATTATTTAACCCCATAAATGCAAGATGAAGAATAACTGTCTGGAGATAGTTCTATTAAAA
>VXAU01002373.1:0-23142 GCA_013399695.1 Formicarius rufipectus | reverse complement strand
GGAAGGAAGGAAGGAAGGAAGGAAGGAAGGAAGGAAGGAAGGAAGGAAGGAAGGAAGGAAGGAAGGAAGGAAAAGAAATGTGTTATCATGAATTTAACCTTGAAAATAATGCAAGGAAAAGGCTATGAAAATGGAAGACATGGCATTCTTCATCATCATATATTTTGTGGAGGTTTTAGATTTAGCATACAAAATTTAGTCATTGCTGTCACAAGGGATTCATCAGGATGTCTGTGTTTTGGATTGTCCGGGTGTCCCTCAGGTAGAAAGTTACTCTTGCAGTCAGGGAGGGTAGTGCCTTAATATTGTGTACTACGGCAAAAGCTCTTTTCTGTCTTTTTGAGAGGAAGAAAATATTGTGTAAATACAGTAGCAGATGTGCAGTAGTGCTGGATGACTTCACACTGTGCATCTATCTGTGACTCTACATCTATAAACCTAAATAAACAAAAATAGTTTAATTCAAGGGCTGCACAAAACATATTACAGAAACATGCTTGTTCTGCAACACTCAGGTACACTTAGCTTTCTCTTTCAGATCATGATGAAGCTTAGGTCACAGAGCAAAAATTGGGAAGGGAAAAAAAGAAGATATAAAAAAGAGTTTCAGACAGTTCTAGATGCCAAAGCATTTCTAGCAAAAGTCAAAACTCTAATATTTCAGCTTTCTGTAGAATGCAATGAGCATTCCAGACAAGCTTACAGTCTGGTTTAGAAGTGAGATAGTTTTCCTTAATCTGTTAAGGTTTGAAGAGTTCCTGTGAAAGATGAGAACCCAGCAATTCTACTGCATTACTAAGCATAGCTTCATTATGGGAAACATTTTACAGTGTCCTCTTGTAGGCACTGTTACACTTCCCAGTGCAACAACCAGCTATAGAGGTGAATTAGATCAGGATGCTGCAAGGAAGAGTTGCAGAACAGAAGCAGCAGCTCATTGTAGAGAAAAAGTTAAATGACAAGTCCACCCTCCTACCAGGCTTATAAAGTCAAGGACTATGGTAACAGTTCCGCTTTATCTTTAGACAGGATCTTTCTCTTTACTGGGCCCCACATCAGCAGTAACATAAGGAAAAGATAATACGCCAGCAAAGTTTTCACCCTGCCTGGTTAATACCAACAACAATTTCTGTCTTTTTGCACTGAATTGCATATGCCTAAATTCCGAAAAATTGCCTTCTTTTTTTCTTTGTATCCTGAGCCTGAACTGAACAAATAAGTTATGAATAATTAACACTCAAGCCTATTTAAATTTCAAAGGTAGTGGAAGTCTCTCATTTTCTAGATTGGTACACACTGTTTTGATTCCAAAATGTTTGTTAAACCAGAAGAGGTGGAGTTTTTTTCCCTGTACCTTTTGGAATGTGATCAAAGACTAAGAAGGTACTAGGATGAAGAAGTAGTTTCCAAAACAGGTTTTCACTTCTGTGGGTCAAATCATGCTCCTTTTCTAGTATAAGGACCTTTCTTGTCTTTCAGTTATTACTAATATAGCTCAAAACTGACCTATGACTATAAATAGAAAGGCTACTGGATTTCATAGTATACTGTTAAATTCCTATCAGTCAATTCACATCATGAGAGGTTTCTAACCACACTGCTAAATTTTGTACAGTCCTTTACACACTCTTATTTTCACTAGAAACATATTTTACTGTCTGATGATTGTACTGCAACTAAATACAGAACCATAGAGAGACAGGTAGATAAAAAGTGCACGTTGTCCTAAGAAAAATCTTTCAGCGGGTCTTAAACCAGAGAGTACTCTGTATGTTTTGTTTTGCAGCTGTGTGCAGTAACTGTAGACCATCATAGTGCACAGATGGAAGTGCAAGTTTGAGGGCTATTGAGCATGTGGATTTTCCCAGTGTGTCACAATTACAGAAACATCTGTGCTAAATAACTTCAAGCTGATCCACAGCAAAAATCAGCAATGTTCAATAACTCTCAATATCCTCTTTTTCCCCTGTGGTGAGATGGCCTAGTGATTGTGAGTTGGACTATAGCATAAAACATGTTGCTTCATTATTTCAGGGCCTGTTTAGAGATTCCTTCCATGGTATATTACCTAAAAAATCCATATGTTTTTCTTTACTTAGGTATATAGACCCTGAGTTTCAGAGATGCCACATGCCTGCAGCTATCATTGACTTCCATTAGAGATGTAGATATGTACGTTCTCTGAAAATTGAATCCTGTGGGGATATTTTTAATTGATTTTGATTTGCACAGAGAAGGGAAACCGTCTGGATGGTGTAATCATAAGAGAACAGAAGGGAAACAGAGGTCTGTACCTCCTTTGCCTGTAGGAAAAGATTAAAAACTATGAACACATCTGATATTTATATTATGCCATAACAGCAGAGAAAACATTCATCACTTTGTTTCTTTCTTCTAGGGAAGACAGGGAAAATAATATATCTCTGAAAAACTAATACAGAACAGAAAACTTTCCCAAATGCCCTACATTATATAATCACAGAATCATCAATGTATTTAGAACACATGATGGTTTAGGAAACTTCACTGTTCATTATCTGTGACTGAGCTGGGACACTGTTTCTCACTCTATGTTCTCCTGCAGCATTGGAACCCTGAGGATTTTTGGATGTAAGTGCATTACTCAAATATAGCACATTACCAATTCCTCATGCACTGCCATAGAATCACTTTCCAATCCCTGTTGTCTTTAACTTCATTTAGAAAAGTACTCCAATATAGTCACCACATTTTTCTCACTCCCTCCCAGTAACAGAAATAGAAAGATTCATATATTTCTCAGCCTCAACCCAGCACACAATTTCTGCCTAATGCACATATTTCCATGCATAGTCCAATGTCACTTGGGACATTCCAAGTGTAGAATACTTTTCCTCAGAAACTGTGACCCTTCTTTAATGTAATAGACTCCGGGGTAGGATTCCTTCGCTTTTATCTAGCTTGGATTTTATTTTCCTCAGTCCCATCCTGATTTCTTCTAAGAATACTATTATTTGACTAAATATTTCCTTAACTGCTTTGATGTTCAGACTCTTGAAATATTAGGAAACTAGTGACATGCATCTCATCTGACATTCAGCCAACTTAAACAGTGTTAGTTCTTTCATCTTTATAAACCAGTCTCCAGTTCTCCATAATTACTGCTACCTGTTTTTAAATTCTTCCTGGTTAATCTCTGAGTTTCTATGTACTGAGCTGCAGCTACTATGATATCCTAACTACCATCACATCTGAACTACAGAAGAACTATAATCTTCTTTGTTTATGATGACTCCTCAGAGGAAACAACCAAAATCATACCGGCTTTTTATGCAGCTTTATCGCTTTGCCAGCTTTTGCATAATTTTTTGTAGTTCAATATATAACCATCCTACGGTGGGTGCATGGCTAGTTAATATCTGAATATGGGGTTTCTTTCCCTCTTGTTTCAAAGATGTTAAGGTTCTAAGCAGGTACACTGTTCAAAACAAAAAATAAACAACAACAACAACAAAATAAAAAAAAATAAAAAATCCATCTATCCCCAGTGCATGTCCACCTGAAATCATCCAATAGACCCTCTCGCAGAGTTTCTCTCTGCTAACTCTAATAACAGACAAGTTGTCAAATAATTCTACTATTGTGTCCCCATAGCAACAAGCTTTCTGGCCTGAGTGACAGTACTTCCATACTGTCAACTGGAAAATGTCCCACATAACTCTAGGAGCACCTGGAGTTTTCTTGCAATGAAAATATCTTTTCCTTTTACCCTCTCAGTTCTTCATATATTAAAGGGAAGTTATTTATACTCATTGCAATGGATGGTATGATGACAGCTGAACATTTGAAATTTGCCTTAAAATTCTGTAAATCTGTCCTTTCAGTGGATTTTATGTTCCTTTTGAAACAGCTGTGAATTTTAATGCTATATTTAAAATAAATTAAAAAACTAGTAAGTAAAGTATCAAGATCTTGATAACTGAGCTGAAAAAATATATTACATGACATATTTTTCATGCTTTTCAAGTTGTTGAGAAATATAAGAGAAATGCAAATGAACTGATGAAAATGTTTTGCTCAAGGAAGAACAAATTTTTAACCTACATATATCTAATATGTCGCTCTACTGTATGCTATTACTAATCTTCCAGAGTAGCAGTATTTGATCATACAGAATGATTGTACATATATACTAATAGGTAAACTAGGTGAGAAATAAAAGAAAAAAAAATTAATTGAATGAAATTTACACTCCTGAAAAATCTAGCATTCATGTCACCCATCTCAAATTTTAACATTATTTTTCAGTTAGATTATTTAATCTCACTGACTCTTGAAGTAGACTTCCAGTCCATTCATCATGGCCATCTAAGGCCATAATTGAAAGAGTAACTGGGTGTTCTTGAAGCATGTGGAAGCTGCCTTTATCAACACCATTATGACATTCAGATATCACTCTTAGTGATGTAGGTAAAAGAGAACAGAAGCTAGTTTAATGTCTTAAGAATAAGGTGTAAGTCTACACAGTAAGTGATATTTGAGTGAATGATGAAGTCGGTCCCAGAATTCTTGCCAAATGCAGGTTTTGTGCCTAGTTCTATTAACCAGGTTAAAAACATAGTTTCAACATATTTTTTACTTCTGAGCTGGACAGTAACACCATCATATCCTTTTACATGGCAGCTATGCTCCATATCAAGCTTTCCGTAAGGAGTGGCAACTCATCCTACTAACTACATATTGCTGATTTTGTAGGCTTAAGACAGTTATGATGCTTAATTAGTGAATGTTTGCAATGTTCTTGAAGAGGCTTTACTGAATTACGGATTCAATGTCCAAAATATGCCAATGCAAATAACAAAGATTCATAAATTAAAAGCTCATTCTGAAAATGAAGACTCCACATATATACAAGTTAGCTATAGGCGTATGATAAGGACAGAGATGTAAGTGATTAATCATTTATTAAATAATCAGCATACTTTTAATCTGAGAATAGTGGAGGAAATAATTAATAAAGCCTATTTCAAGGAGAGAGATCAATTTTATTGCAAATATTAATTAAAAATATAAACATTTTATGGGGCAGTCTTAATGACCTTAAATAATAAACTGAAGTACATTTCATTCACACATTATGACTTAGCTGTTCCAGCTAGCTATGTGTAGATTACGGAGGATCACTTTACTGTATCTTTATCTGATATCTGAAAAAGCATTGGTTGAGGGAATCATTGGGTTCCCCAGATGACACTTCCTTGAGCTTTTTTTCTGTTTGGATAAATACAAAATGCAATTAACATCAAAACACCTGAGATGGTTAGGTTAAAAGTGCAAGCTGAGGGCAAAACTTGCTTGCCTGACAGCAAAAGAGTTGGGAATTGTGGGCGCAAGGCAAAATGGCAGATTGGACAAGGAGCACAATACTCCTTGAGCACAGGAGTACAGTGCTGGGAGACATAACCTCATGGTGACCTGGCCTGTCCCCCTCCTCACAGACAAGCCTGTCCTCCTCCTCACACAAGTGAACAGCAACAGACTGTGCATCACCAATGATTCACAACATTCCATCCCAATATATATAAATTGCAGAAGCCAAAAAATCAACAAAATCTGCACTTGCCATAGGAAGAATAAAGGAAGAATAAACATCAAATATTCTACGACATTAAACAAATATTCGTAGAATTGCAGTTTAGGTTGAAAAGGATCTCTAAAATCCTTTAAGCCAAGCATTAATCCAGCACTGTCAAGTTACTCTGCAAACAATGTTCCAAAGTGCCACAAGTCCATGCAAAGATCTCATGCCTGGGCTTTTTTGTTATGCTATTCTTTTTCCTACTCATCTTAGTGGTTAGAATGTTATAGTTTTTAAATTCATGAAACTAGCTGCTTCAAGCAGGAGATGAGGTCTGCTGTGCATAATACCATTATTTATGACCTAACTCCTCCTTTTTCTGTGTAGCTGGGCTCAGATCATCTCTGCCCATTGCAAGCTGACTAGTTGCTGCATATAAGCTGTATAAGGGTTGCTATTCTTGAGTGTAATATAGCAAATAAGTGCACCAGAATCCCACTGAGGCAGCATGTAGCCTGCGGATACTAATGGTTCATCAAGACGACCTTAAAGCCTATTTAATGACAAAGACTAAAGATCTTTATATTTCTTTCTGCCATTTTGCAATTCATTGCTGAATCAAAGTCAGAAAATGAAGGATTTTTTTCTTCATGTAGCAAATTAAAAAATGAACAAGTGAGTATTATGTTTCTTTATAATACAATATGATTCATGCCTTATCCTTCATTCAAGCCAATATTTCTTTGATTTAGAGCCTGGATAGCTATAAGCCATCAGTACAAAGTAATCTGCTACACAAGAATTTATAGGACAAATCTCTTAAGTAAGAGTTCATGGCTCTTCAGCCCAAACATCCTACATTTATCTATTTAATTTAGCTAATTTATCTATCTTTATAAGGCATTCGGTCACTAGTAACCAGATGCCACCAGTGTAAATGTAATTTATTGACAAATAGAAGGGCTTCTTGCTGACAGATATGGTTCTGCCATTAAAGAAATAAGTGTTTTAAGAAATGTTATCAGTGTTGATATATTTCATAAGATTTTAAGTTAATTCTCATTCTGACCCTTTGTAGCAATTTTTTTTGGACTGGTGCATTTATCTCTGCAAGTACTAGCTGGAGCAGAGGTTTGGGAGGGACCCAGGGAAGGGTAGTATTGATGAAGAGTCCTAGATCATTGCCTTAGCAGCAGTGTCTCCTATCACACAAGGAACTCCTTTTGATGTTACTCTTGTTAGAGGTATCATTGAAGTAATCAAAAGGTTAATTCAAGAAAAATCAGTGCAGTTTCATTTTCTTCTTCCCTATTATTCATAGTAGCTATGTAAAGTGTTTCCAAATTGGGAATATTTTTTTCTGGAACTATAGTCCTCATTATTTGCCAGGAATTATTATGTTCATTATGCATCTAGGTTGATATACAGACAGTTGAGAATGGCATTCATAGAAATGAAATATCCACATTTAAACTGACACATAAGAGAGCTGTTGTTTCACGAGGACAATTCCTGTTGCTGTTCCTAATAGTGAAGGTCCTGCTGTGCTACTTTTGTTTCTGCTATGAGGGGAAAAGTTCTTGCCTGCAGGCGAGACTGAACTTCCAAAATGATCATGTTATTCTCAGTGTCTAGTGAGCAATGTGGAAAGCATGGGGGTTTGATCTGACGATGCAGAAGAGCTATAAAGATTTAATGTCTGGAATGAATCACACTGCTAGAGTTCACTCTGCCACTAGTCAGTCATCCTTTCTGTGCTCACACATCTTTACAAATTATTGCATGCTAGTATATTAAAGGAATATTTCTGCATTTGTTGTGTCAATGAAAATTTTGTGATGGCGGGGTTTGTCTTTATTTTATTGTTTTAGTGAACAAAAATCATGTGAAACTGTAGCAAATGAATTCTGGGCCAGAGCATAGAGCTTCAAACTTGAGCTGACACATTGTGGTGAAGTATATATAACACAAATGCTCTCCATTTTCTTCTAGAAACTAGGCCATCTAACCATGCTCTCTGAAGCAGGGTTCCAGCCTGCCTTTACCATGCCTCTTCCCAAAAGCTTCAGGAGAGCCAGTCCCTACATTCTGTCCCCCAACTGTGCCTCATTTATTCCAGATCTTGAAATAGAAAAGAAACTGATTGCTAAATAACCCCATAAAGAAGATAAAAGGAGATTTTTACTGTTTTATCTGTGTGCAGTAAGGGCACCTTTCTGTGGCATAACAGTATCACTGCCTATGGCACTTAGAGGGCTGTGATATTGCGCCATAGAGACTATTATCTTTGTAGATGACTGCCGTTGTTCTGGAGTATCTTTAAGGTAACAATGTAAAGACACACACTTGTTCAGACTTCTGCTATGAAGCAATTGCAGTCTAGACTCTTCACTATCAGGTGCGTAAAATTTTATAACAGATTCCTATATTTCATTTTTCTCAGAAACAGCAATTATTCAGATATTTTGCATTTAACTGCTTCTATTTTTGCTTAACTGTTTAATCATTATTTTTCTCCTCACACACTGTGTACTAAAGAATGTGCTCAGTCAACCTGAAAAAAATGGAGTGGAAGGTGTACCATGGAGTCCAGGCAAAATTAGGCTTTTGTTGCCTAAAATAATTCCAAATAAAACTCAAGGGAGTGTTGTTCATGGCATTCTGTGATGCATGGAGGTGCCAGGGCCAATTAGACATCCCCCCAAAAATCAAGAGTGAGTTAGTGCTCCTGCAACTCACAGTAGCAAATTATACTTGCCAAGAGAGTTATTATAGGTGGAGCCATTAAGTTACAGCAATGTTATGGATAACCCATTGAGGCTGTACATCTGCTGTATGAGCAGAATCAGTGTTTATACACATAAATCTGGATGATGCTCTATTTGTCTATATAGTTGTGGTGTGCGTCTTTTCCATTTCCAATGCTATGAAATAATTATGTCTTAGGACCAAACATGACTCCATATGTATAAGTATTTCTCAAAAATCAATGCCCATATTAGTCAGCACACATACTACATTTCACTCAACTCTGTGTGCACTCGGTGCACGTTTGTGTTTTTTTCCTGTGTTACCATGACCTTTAATAGGTCATGTTATACCATGCTTCTTAATAAGCAGATAAAGCTAAAACAACACAAAATATGATTGTTTTCCTCTGATCTCTTTTCTGGCTTCTACACCTAACGATGTAACCTCTATTTCTCTCTGTTCCCTGGCTCATTCCTTTCTGAGCACACCTGACACACATAAGGTTTAATAATTTACAGGTAGAGGCCCTAGTTTGCCAGGCTAGAGACATATTCCAATTTCTTTCCACAACTCTAATGAGACAAAGCAGTCAGAAGCTTATTGCTACTGCCACATAAAATCAGATTTATGGATGTTTTTTGTCAGAAAGTAGTGCAAGGCAGTTTGAGTGTTCCACTGAATTTCTCCATTCATCTTCCAAAGTAAAGTTTCCTCACCTGCTAATGGAAGAGTCATTAATATGAGTATTAGGGGATTTTTCCTAATTAAGACGTTAGATAAGATTGGCCCAGTCCAAAACACACTGTGCAATTCTACCAAAAATTACTGGACTTATGTCTAGTAGTATTCCCAGACTACTGCACCTGTAGAAAGAGATCTTTGTGTGATATAGCTCATTCCTGGTTGACACATTAAGGAAGGGAGGTATGGAACCAGTAATCCTCTAAATGATCTGTCACTGCTAGCAGAGGTCGTGACAGTGCTCCACAGCTAGCAAAAATTATTCTATACTCTCTGAAAATGACAGCAGAGCACACTGTGTATCCCCTCCTTTCCCAGAAAATAAGGAGATGCCCATTGACTTTTGTTTGTTTGCTTTTCTCTGTTTCTGACATGAATTATTCATTGCTTCTTTTCAAACAGTCTGGGTTTTGGGACATTTGCAGATGCCACATCAGCATCATAATTTCAGAAGATGTAGCACAACGGCAAATGCTACTCAGGTTATATATGGTGGCAGCACATCTAGCTCTAGAAATGGCCAGATCTGAGATATTATATTCTGAACCAGATGGTGCTGTCAGATAGTGCAGAATGACAACTTTAGATGATGCAGAAAGGGTGATGTGCCCAAGCAGTAAAGGAACTCTATCTCCACTTGCTGCATTTTTTTAACTTCAGTTACAGATGGAACAGCAAGGATCATATCAGGAGGAAAACCAAGACTTTTCTATAGCTGATTTTAACTTAGAAGTACTTGTCAGAACATTTAAAAATTAGGCAAACAGACCGTTGTTCCTAGTAACTGCCTTTAGCTCCCTCATAGTAGAAGGAATAGGGATTTGGGAATTTTTGTTTGGTTTTCATAGTTGTTTTTTTTTAATCTGAAAAACCACAGAAGAGTATTCATTCCAACCAAGCAACATTTCTGAAGTAAAACATGTATTAAAATATGACATGTTTTCTTCTGTAAAAACTGGTTCCAATTTTCAGGTCAAAATATTTTTCAGTTCAAAATAAAACTTAGAGTAGAAACAGTAAAATATTTCCAAGAAATCAATTTGAAACAGGTTGAAATTGTCAAAACAAAATTATATCATTAATTCAAGCTATCATACATTATACATTGTCAAATTTCAGTTTTGTGGACAATTCTTTAAAAAGGACTTTCGTTGTCAACAATTTCTAATCATCTTGAAAATACTCATAAAGACATATATTTTACCCAGTGCTGATCTAAACATGGGGAGTAGACTAATCATTCCAAATGCAGACTTCCCTTCCCAAATATCTCAGGATTACATTCTGTGTTCATCTCTTTTAGTACAATAACACTACTAAATGAACTGACATATAAAAATGAACGACAGTCTTTGTCTTCTCTTAAAACTTTGGCTTTTAACTACAGAGTCCACATGCCAAACTATCTTCTTTCACCTGAACTAATGAAGTCCATGAAGTGTACACTAAGACTGTGACAAAAAAAAGCCTAACAATACCAGGACATTTATTTTGATTGTGGCAGCTAAACTCAAGGAAGATGGATTACAATTCAAAGAATTAACACATTTGTCTGCAAAATTAACCACTGAATTTATAAGGAAAATAAAAAGTTACAAAGATAAAATTCCTACTCAAAGCAACACACTACTTCTTTGGTTGTACAAATTTATTTAAAAGACACAAATAAAAGTCACTTAATTTTGCTGATCTCAACTCTCTGCAACCATAACAAAATTGGCTCAGTAACAAATGTCTAATGACTAATAGGTGGGACTTTTATCTCTAAGGGGAAAACATAAACAAGATATTATTTTATAAATTTAGGACTAAAATATGGTCTTTAATCATTTAATGGAGATGCAGAGGACAGCCAGATAAATTAGAACGTTTTTACCTGTTGCAAGCGGCTCAACATTGACATGTTTCTATTGAGCCTATATGGCACACATGTCGCTTTGAAAAGGATGAAAATCTACTTTTGGGTGAAATGATTAGGAGGGAGGATTGCAAATGGGAATCTTAGCAAATAAATGTATGGTTGTAGGGAAAATCAGCATAGTCTAGATGAGCTAATGCAGAGGTTGCAGTTAGGAATTCCAGAGCAGTGATCTCAAATCAAACCAGTGTCACCTGTCACTTGCCCATTCTGCAAAAAGTAACAAGGTAATGAAGATACTTGTCTTATATGGAAACATTTATTAGAACTGAAAGCTTAATGAAAAAAAGATATTTTAAATTACATAGTGTATTAAAATATTCCGTATAATTTCCAAATAATTTATTATTAGAAACATTTTTAGGCCTAAATTTTCTGTCACAGAAAGAAAAAATACTTACTGAATTTCTGCCCTCTTCTATTGAATCATTATACTTTTGCAAAATAAGAATGGATGGGATGAATGTTCCAGAGTGAACACACATTCATATGCTTTTTTTTGCAAGATTTCTTTCTAAAGCTCATCTACATTCATCTAACTCTAGCAAAAGTATGGCATCCACCAATAGCTAGTTTTTGCTTGCTTGTTTGTTTTTTTGCAAGAAAAGACTTTTATAAGCAAAGCCAGCAAAAACAAATTTACATTGGCAAAACTACTCTTCATAATGGTTCTGCTAGCATAGTGATGCCAGCCTTGGGAAGAGTCTTTTCACAATACTTGCAGGAATGTGGAGAAAACTAAGCCAAATAACATTTTTAAGCGGACTGTATAAATATTTTGAGGTTTTTACTTCTTTTTGTATGGTAATTGTATAATTCATCATGAAATCTACACCAATGCACGCAGCAAGAAAAAAGAGGACCTAGAAGTCACTGTGCAGCAAGAAAACTATGACACACTTACCTTCACAGAAACACAGTGGAATGACTTGCATAACTGAGTGCTGCAAGGGGTGGCTGTAAACACGTCAGGAGTAGGCAAGGAAGGAGAGACAGTGGGGTAGTCCTATACCATAAAAGCACAGACAGCAGGCAGAAGTGCTCCCCAAGCCACTTTCCATCACTTATAGAAATGCTAGCTAATCAGAGAGGTTCAAGCTAGCTTGAGGCTAGCCAATGTGATGACCACATGCATAACTGGAAGGAGGATATGGGGAACTACAGGCTAGATAGTCTGCATCTTGAGTGCTATTGCATGGCATATACAGGATGGAAAACCAGGTAATCAGGCTCATTTGGAATGGATTCACAAAAGGAAGGTCCTGCTTGGCCAATCTTTTTCTATCACAATATGACCTTGGTGGATAAAGGAAAGGCTGTGAATGTTGTCTATCGAAACTTCAGTTAGGCCTCTGACACCATTTCCCTCAGCATCCTCCTGGACAAACTGGCTGCTCATGGATTTGATGGACAGATGTTTTGCTGGGTAAAAAGCTAGTTGGATGGCTGGGCCCAGAGCGTGGTGGAAAATGGAGATGCACCCACTTGGATGTCCAGTCACATGGTGCTCCACAAGGCTGGCAGTTTGGAACCCATCACATATAACCCCCATGAAGCTGAAGATAGTTTCAAAGACTGCCTCCTTGGAAAGAGAGTCAACATTGAGATAAACATTCTAGACTTGGTATTAGAGCATATTAGGGAAAGTAAAATGGGACTAATTCATAAGTGGGAATTTACTGCCTCACAGAAAATAATTTGAAAGTTCTGTAAATTATTTCCTTCTAGATATTTTCTCCCAATAACTTGTTTGTTTTTCTTTTGGCCCCTCAACCCCCACTCGTGGGGGCTTGTGTTGATTTTTTGAGTTTTTTATCCCTTGTGGTAGAAATACCTTTGGTTTTACATACAATGTGGGATGTGTTTCCTTCAACCTTTTGACACCACAGCGGCTCCCACAACCCTCTGTACCAGGTAAAATTTGAATTATCAACTATAAAAACAAGTCTCTGTTTTTAAGAACTTCTTCCAGGTACTGATGTTTCTACAAAGACTCAGGTCTTCAGTAAAGTTAGCCCTCAGCTACATAGCTCTGTCAATGACTTCACATCACAGCATTCTCAACCACACAGGATTGCCTCAGAAGATCTCAACAGATCAAAATTCCTAAGCAGTCATCTTATATTGGTGAAGCTTTATAAAGCTGTCTCTCTGAAGGTCACTAAGTTTCCCCAGACCAAAGTTTATGTTCACAGTTTATGAGACCAGGAGTGACATGGCCACTGACAAATACCAGCAGCATTATTAGCCTGAGCAGATATGCTGTCCAATCCAATTTTAGGCTCTGCAGACCTGCCCATAACTGCAGTTCATGAAAGGTCAGACCTGTCATTTGTGATCACCACAGTAAAAAACAGATTAATGTCTCTGTTCCCATTTTGCTGAATAAGTGTGGCTTCGTCCACTTGCTCTTTCCCCTGGAGTGCTAGAACAATCTTCATTAGAGTCATCTAGAAAGCTAGGGAAGATAAATAGCTTGTATTTTTCTTTCTATCTATCTATCTATCTATCTATCTATCTATCTATCTATCTATCTATCTATCTATCTATCTATCTATCTATCTACCTTCCTATAGTTGTGCCTCCTCTCCTGCCCTGCACATTCACCTTTACCATGATGTCATATTTGGAGGGCAAGGAGAGGAATTGGCCTGAGCCTGGAAGCACTAGTAATACATTTCATTATTCGTATCTGATGTGGTCAAAATCTGCATCAGTTCTGTCAGTCACCAATGAGCAAGAATCACTCTCATTCTGTGTTATGGCCTGTAGCCACAAAAGATGTGGAAAAGTTTCTTGTGATATTCCCAGTCCTTTTGGGATTATTCCTTGACTTCTTGCAGTACCTTCTAATTGCTAGCTCAAGTCGAGGTTTGAGCAGGCACCCTTGGGCAAACTCACCATCACACATCTATCTTTTGTGTCACAGAGCACTCCATTTTGCTCCAGGAAATACTCTGTATTGAAATATCTCTACCATAAGGCCCTAGTTAAGGTTAGTACTTTAAAAGGCTCTTAGTAATGCAGACAAAAGTATTTGCAGAAACAGAAATTTCCTCTGACCATTTCATTCCAAATCTTCTCAGATCCCTACGTATTTTTCTAAAAGTGCTTATCAATGCCTAATTTTTCCTAACTTCAACCAGACAGAGAGCATCATGCTGCTGTGACTGTGTTTAGATTCATCTGACACATTGTATCAGTGTGGACTGTCCCTCAACACTCTTTTATTTTATCCCCTGAAGTTCTCCCATTGCTTTATTTCTTCTGTATATTCTTCATTCCTTTCTGATCCCTTTGTTTTATTACAAATATTTTCCTCTTCCATTTGGATTGCCTTGTAAATATAGATCATGAAACAAAAGTATCGCAGTGTGTATAATTTGTTGTGTGTGTTATCATTACCATTGTTATGTTTGGATAGGTCATAATTTCTTTCATCTTTTGAAACCCTCAGGAGCACTTTGGAGAACTTATATTGCCGGTGTAGGTTTCTGTAGAAGAAGGAGAAAGAAAATTGTTTGTCTTTTGCATTAGTTTTGGCCACAGCACACATCAAAAGGCAGGACAAAGCTGTACCATCCTGTGGTGTAAACTGGAGAAAATCTGCACTGGACACTAAAGTGCCTTGGAAGTATAGTTTGCAACATACAAACCAGACACACATACCTTCAAATGCCCTGGACCATTCATTACAATTGACTGGTCTGAGTAGAAATTTGTGACCTCCTTTCTACTCTGTCTCTGATGGTTGTTCAAAGGAAACATCTCAAAAACTGCCCACTAGAACCCAAAGAGCCTCCATGAAGGGAGAGTCCATAGGTCATTTTAATGTCCAGCTGTCAGGTTGTGAGTCAACATGGGAAAGACCAACATCCTTCCTCATGGCTTGTTGTCTTTAAAAGCCCCTACAAGCTTTCAGAAAGCTTCAAGAACAGTCAGCCATCAGATCAGCTTAACAATGAAGAAAGCTGAATTCTGACCATATCCTCTCCCAACGACCAGGAAAGGTATGACCTTTCTGACAATTCAGAATTTAGCATTTAATTCTGACTAGGCAAAATCTTAAGACTGTTAAAAGGTATAACCATCACATGGCAGGGAATTTGGAACTTGATGATCTTTATGGTCCTTTCCAACCAAATCATCCTGTGATTCTATGATTCTGTATCTGTGAAGTATTTCCACTTGGCTCTTCCATCTTTAAGATCTTATCTTATAGGCAATTCTGTGACCTTCATATGACCACAACAATGCTGCCTTTGCCTGTGATATGTCAGCTGACCCAGCTTAACCCATTACAGCCTGGTAACCTGGGGACTCCTCAGAATCAAGAATGGATGCCAGTGTCTGCCTCTTTGAGTAATACTCTGTTTGCAGAAAGCTGAGGCTCAACAAGTTCTTGTACCATGCTTGCAGAGCATTACTGTGAATACAAAGATGTAGCATATTTCAGACCATAATGCACAGGGATGCGCATCCTGCTTATTGAACTGAAAATCCTTCCTTGTTTATAACAGACAGAGCAACAAACAGGAATGGTTGAGCTGAAGTCTAAATATAATGGATCTAAGAGATATCCTTCTGTCATGCTGACACTTGATTACAGCCTAAGTGCTGTCAGAAGGGCCATATGTTCTATTCACAGCACAGCTTAGCCCAGTGCAGGCTCAGCGGGAGTGGGCTGTGGCTTGGCAATTTGTCCAAGGCACATCATGAATTGACCAGGATAAAGAGATTAGGGCCCTGATCTTCCACTACCTTCCACCTCGTGTTGTGACTTGTGTGAATGTGAAGTGGATATGAATGGATACTGCTTGGCCTTGATAGTGATTTAGCACCACTTTGGGCTTATTCTGAAAAGGTGAAAATGACTGTAGAAGCAGGAAATAATCATTGACCTTAATTCCTGCCCTGCATTTTCTTTGTGCTTGTGTGTTTCTTCAGTGATTTGTCTGTTTCTAACTGCTATGTTTCAAACAAACTGGAGAGGAGAACGTCAAAGGTGACAGCCTCTACTGCAGCCTTCACTGCATTTGAATTTGCCTGCAAACCCCAGGCACCTCCAGTCACTAAAATCAAGAAGTAACAGGAAAAGTTAATGGCTGCTTATAAACAAAAGAAGATTAATAAAATAATGCACACAAAAAAAAAAAGTGGGCTAGAACATTAATGCCCTCTCCCTCTGTCAGTCTCCTAATGTTATTTACTACTCCTTTGTCCACTTCCAGTCTCAATCTGCAATGCTGTTTTTACCTTCAGTGACTTAGAAAATAGCTTATAAGCTCATAAGTCAGTGGTGCAGCAGTATTTCATGTACAGCTTATGGAATGGGGATCATGCCCAGAGCCCCACTAATTTTCATGCAAATTACTGACTCTGATTAGAAAGGTCAGTATCACAAAATGGTAACAAAATTGTAATAGCAGGCAGGCCTAGTGGAGGTAAGGGTTTGCCCATGAATTATTTTTTGCAGAGCCCTGTGTAAAATAACCCTGTCTCTGCCACAAAGAGCACAACACTATGATTTGAAACAAGATTTCTATGAGTTAACTAAGAAGTAGATAACGTACTAATGCATTTCCATCTAAAAGAGAGGGGGAATAAAACATCAGTATCCCCTTGATTTCTCCTCTTAAAGAAACTGACCAAAAGTATGGCCCCCTGAATCACAGATACGAATCACAATGTCACAAATTTTTGGTGGTAATTGGAACCATACTCATTTCTTCAAAAGGGCTCCACAACTAATGCAGACAGGACAAAAGGAAGAAAGTTGATGTGGTATTATAACATCAAGCTTCACCTGTAATAAAGGGTCAATTTAGTGCTAGGAGTTATAAAATTCTGTCTTTAGTCATATGAGAGGACATTCAGTCTGCAGGTTTTTTGTTTGTTTGTTTTGTTTTGTTTTGTTTTTTTTACATTAGGCAGAGTCTGGTATTACATCTGTACTGGAGCTTTCAGTCTTTTTTTTTCCTTTTTTTTTTTTTTTTAATTTCTATTTTTGTTTTCATATTTCAAGAGAAGGAAAAAGGCAAAATTAAAATCTCTTTCCCTTTAACCCAAAATAAAATATGTAACTTTATTCAAGTTTTTAATATTAAGAACAAAGGTGGCTAGATTATTTCCTCAGTTACTTTAACTGGCTGTTTAAAAAAAAAGCAAAAAAAAAAAGAACAGCATTTTTTTCCCATTTTGACTGAAGTGACTTCATTTTTTTTCCCTGAAGTTATCATTTTCAATTAATATGTTCCTTAAATGCAGCAACTGTCCATACAAACTTGACAGTTTATATAAAAAAGAGCACACAAATAAAAGTTTCTTTTCAGAGTGGTTGGACAATTTGCCTTTTTAGCTGTTCAAAACATCCCTGAAATAGAAATAAAGCAGCAAATAATTTATACCCTTTTCGATGAACATATCTAGACCAGACTTCCATATTTTTCAGCTGCACAAATTTGTGTGTATGTTGTGTGCAGCAAGAAATATCAACCTCTGACAACCTGTTTCCTAACAATTCACAAACAGAAGGGAAATTCATCACATACAAGCCTACGTACCCTAATTCAGTCACCCATAACATTAACTATTTGAACACTCTCCTTCCTACTGACAGTTCTGTTGTGGCCTGTGCTAGTTCAGCTGCTCCTTTCTACTCCTCATGGGAGCTTTGCAGTAGATTTGAAATAAACTCTTTTGCCTCTAATTTCCTACATTGCTGCCTTGTGCTAGTAGGCTTCTGTGATTTTCAAAGGTGATCTGGGAAGAAGGTACTTTGGAATCTGATTTCATTTGTTTTTAGTGTGCAGAAACGACAAGCATGTCACAATAATGCCCCTCTGCTTTGAAAGAGAGGCAGGTTCAAAGGCCACAGAGTCTTTTAGAAAGCTCCATTTCCAGAACTGGTTTCAATCCTACACCATTCAAGCCCATTATGCATGTGCTCAAACACATACTTTCCCCATCCCTAACACAGTAGGGTACAAGGTGAGACAGATCAGGTTCAGCAGAGAATTATTAGTACTGCATTCTCCAATTAGAGTGAACTAGGTTTTGACGATTCTTGCATTGTACTCCTATGGAGTAATCGCGTCCTCAGCAAATGTTTTTTTAATCAAGTTCATCAGGAGAAACTTTAGAAGTACTGAAAGTGTGGCTTTAAAAAAGCCTGTCCTCTTTGTTAAATTTTGATAAAGATACATATTTAAATGGAATCCACAAGGAGAAAAGAATTATCAGAATTCAGGATCCACATATGTGTTTATCTTTATAGCTATTATTCTATTACTAAGCTATAAATCTATTAGGAAGGGCACTGAATAGTGCCTTTCATCTGCTCCTTTTCTCTTCACAAAATAGATCTCACTCAATAACCTTCCTACTCTTGGATAGGAGGTTCAATATCCACTGGTATCCTTTCTCTTGTCAGACATGAGGTTATTATTGAGTAATGATGATAATTAAAAGTACTCTAACTGATGTGACTAATAAAACAAATTCACATCAATGATGAAGGGCAAATCTCAACACATGGGATTTGGTTTAGATAAGCAGCCAAAAGATTGATTATCCAAACATTATCCAAAGGCTGCATGCTAAAATGAGAGCAACAGCTATTCAGAGGAAAATCTTATAATAGCAGCTGCTTTGTGGTAAGTTCCTTCCTGCAGCTGGAAAAAAGAACTGCTGTTGTTTGTAACTGAAGGCAATATAAGCACTGATCAAAATGGGCTGATATATGATGCCTTCCCAGCACTTTTCAAAACCATAATCACAGTTACTGACACTTTTTGGACATTGATGAATAGTTTTCAGAGAGGTGGGGGGACTTGTAGTTTTCCATTTTGACCACTGAATATAAATAAGATCTGCTCTGGAATTTTATGATAAATATAGAAATATGTTTATATTAATAATATATATCAAAGAATATTTTATTTTGTATTTATATTTTCATTTGTAATAAATAATTTAAATTTATATTATTACTTATATTGTCATGTGTAGCACATTCAGCTTTCAGGTCCAAGTTTTCCATGTTTATGAACATTGCTTTCTACAGAAGCAAATGCATTGCCTTCTCAGTTTCATCTATATGTTTGCTTCTTTGTTAGCATAAATGCCAGCATTCCTTTTACTTCAGCCATGTTAGTCTTTGTCTACCAGCTAAAGTTTTCTCTCCTTCATATCTTTGAGTAAATCTTTCCTCAAGTCCTATTTTCCCACAAAGGTGTTCAAGAAATCAGCCAATTTTCTAACAACTGATTGAAAGGACAGACAGAAAAAAATAGCACCTGTAAATAAAATAATCGAGTGAAAAAGCTTACCCCCGTTGAAGACTGTAGTTATTCATTTGTGTTGTTCCTCTCCCCTCCTTTAGCAGTGGCAGTGCCCATTGTGCCCCTCTGTGTAGGTGTAAACACAGCCCTGATGTGATCCCTAAGATGTGCTGGCAGGCATGAGAGTATCCACCTTATATTTCAATGACTCATCTAAAATTCCCTTCCACTCTTTTGACTGCAGTGTGTACTCTGCCTAATGAATTCTGGTGCCTCCATGTGTTGTTAACAAAAATAAATGTTAAGTAGTAGTCAAAGGAAACAATTTTGGAATAAGAGGCTAAGATATCTTAATGTGAAATCTATTTTTTTTTTCCACAAAAACCTAAACATGTCAACTAATAGGTGAAAATCTCATCCTGTGAACTTTTCTTCATATATAAAAAACTGAATTAAATTAAGCAAATGAAATGTTTACCATGAATAGTTCATCTTGTTTTAGTCTTTGTTCAAAGGAAGTTCCCAGTCATAATTCACAGCAAAGTCTGACTAGAAAGCCTGGGATTTGGTTTTTCAATTTTAGACTCAGATTACATTATTTTCCTCAGGATTAGTGAATTATGTCAATATTACATTATTCCAAACACATAGCGAGTAATGGGGGCTGGATATAATCAGTTACCTTCCCTTTTGTCTGAAATTTCCTTGAAGAGGAAAGATCAGCAGAATTCTTTTAAAATTAAAACAAAGCTACAAAACAAAACAAAGTAAAACAAAACAAACAAAAAAAAAACCACCAAAAAAACCCAACCAAACAAAATTCCTTCCATTTCCCATTAAGAATCCTTTCACACTGAGTGCATTATAAAAAACTCCACAAACTAAAACACATTCAATAAAAAACAATGTCCTTAGATAGCAGCATTCTTCATCCTTCTTGCTATTAATAAAGATGCTAGTGTTTGAATAGCATTCTCCCTCACAAATCAGCTTTTCCTTCATCTGAGGGAAGTCATAACCTTGTGTTTATGACATCTCACGCTGTTTCTCCAAAAATAATTCTTGTGCTACCAGTGTTGAAAAGATCATGGAGCCAATGAACTTTTAATAGGTTAAACACTTACTCTCTGGTTTTCAGTTTTGCACAATCAGGATAAGATACCTACCTGCCCTGAATGCACAAACTGGAGTACATGTGTTCTTGAGCCCTCAAAGCAGACACAAAGCAGGATGTCAAATACAAAGGATTTGATTCTGTAAAGAAAAGTATTTCTGAGGTTTTGAGTATATATCAACTCCCTCAGCTTCTGTTGAAATGAACAAGTAAAGATGCTGAACATCCTAAGATACCCACAGATGTGTTTTTATTTTTCAGTTTCATGGCTTTTTTTTTCAAAATATCACATTACTGCATGAGAATTTGTGGGATTGTTTACTGTAAGGGTGACAGAGAACTCAAATATATTGTCCAAGTACATTGTACAGACTCCACCACTGAAGATATTAAGCAGCCATCTGGGCACAGTCCTGAGCAACTGGCTCTAGCTGGTCCTGCTTGAGGTGCAGAGCTTGCACCAGAGGACCTCTGGAGGTCACTTCCAGGGCCGTCACTTGAGATTCACTCTACATCAGAAGGTGATGTTACTTGCTATTGCATAAACTAAACGAGGCTACCAATGGCAACCAATGGCAAAAACATTTATTTTTAATAGGAAACAAAATTAGAGGGTAAATGATGGAACATAAATGTATTTTCTTCTGTTGGAGAGTGGGCATTATTTTTACATTCTCCTTACCATACTGATGTCTTTTTTTAAAACGGAACAGTTTCCATGGTAATTTTCTAATTTTAAAAAAGTGAGTGAAATAGCACTCCGTAAAATTTATAGAAAAACATGATTAATGTAAAATATATTGCTAACAATTTTCAGTGGGAGAAATAAATCCATAACAAGAAAAATGAGGAAGGAACAAATTTTAGCAAAACAAGTTGTTTTGTGTTTTTTTTAACAGTATCAAACTTTAATTCACCTGAAACACTACTTATTTTTCTGATGCATTATACCAGTCAGATGAACTCAGAATTAAAAGCGAAAGATCTCCCCTTTTAAAGAATTCTTTATGGACTCCAGAGTAATTGAACTCTTGGTTAGGGGATGTATGGTTGAAAATCAGTGCATAGATAACTGTTTCTCAGTCAGCCTAGAGCCATGTTTACCAGTAAATCCACCTTAGGGAATAAAATCTATCATTACTCTCCACTCTCCAAATAATTCCCCATATTTTTGATTCCCTGCAGGGCTGTCTGGTGGTCACCCTGTTGAGGACAAAGAGGGGAGTTTTTGACCTCTTGTCTCCCAGCTGTTCCTCCAGCGTGCCGTCCAGCCTTGACACCCCTCATTCAGGAGGAAGCATTACTTGTTGAGAACTGGATGGAAGTTCTGTAGTGAAATATAGCACCTCCACAACTTAGAGGAAAATAGCAACCATCTTTTCCGTCAAAACTCTCCTTATCTTCTGGCCCACAAGTACAAATTATGAAGAGTTTGGAAGGTGGGGAACATTTATATAAATCCCCTGGTGACATGGAGAGTTCTGACTCATATACTTAATATTGTCTGAATGTCTTTGAGACAGAGACTGGATGCAAGTGCATCCTATACTCAAGTCTCAATGAGGAACACGTGTGGTACCTTTTAGATTTGATTGTACTGGCCTTCTACATTGCCCAGCACTAACCCTAAAACTGAGTATAGGCACATAAGCTTTGGGCATTTTCCCCTTTCTTAGGGAGACAATAGAGACATTGTACTTTTTTTATTGTTTCAGTTTACAAGTACCTTTCATATCTGGATTCCATTGTTTTAATATAGAAAAAGCAGCTGCTTTATCTTAGAAATCAAAGCCACAAGGCAGGCCAATTTCAAAATTCACTAGAAAACAAATAAGAGTTCCCACAGAATTGAAAAATCACTGTGGCCTTTCATGTCCAGGCAGATTTGCATGGCTATAGGAGCTGCCCTACTGTTCCCTCCTCAAATTCTTTATTTTCCATGTCTCACCCTATTAACACTGACCTGTTGGAAGTCAGGGGATCAAGATATGGGCAAGGAGAACTGGGATATTGACAGAGCATGAAGTGGTCATGAAGGAGAATGGTGATTAATTAGGTGACAGACTTAACACCAAGGATAAAAAGGCAGCAGCTAGTTTGCTTGTTTTGATTACTCTTGGACAGTTTTGTCCTAAAAAATTCTTTAGGAAAGAATGGTTTCAATAGGACTTAATTCAATATGCTTTTCCTTCAGATACCCCCATTAACCAACAACTTGATAATCGGGTTGTTTTACTGTTGTTGTTTTGCTGTTTGTTTGCTGGTTGGTTTTTTCCTTGATTAGAGTCTCACATTTCTGGAAATAAGCTATTGTGCATGTCAATTTTAGAAGCAAGAAATGATGACTAATTAGATCCAGTGTGATCAGTATACACTGCCTTAGGTTTTGTGAAAAAAAAAAAAAAATCAAATGGACTTTTGATAACAAAACAAGATTTTTCTGTGTATGCATGTTTTTCACTTCAGTAGTCATATCATCTTTGCTGACACCTAACCCAGAAATTAGTAAAAAATACTAGTGTGATTTTGTCTGTATTATCCATAGATCATACAATCCATATGCATATCTTTAAAGCCACTCAAAAATACTTATTGCCTTTCTTCATTATGGAGAGCTCTTACAATAAATTAGTCTACACATATTCAAAAGCATTTTAATAGTTTTTATTGCTTTTAACCAGTAATTTCCCAAGATAACTTTGTAAGGGAAGGAAGCAGAAAATGTTTCAGCCAAAATTAAAGATTCCTTTTTTCATAATTTTCATAATTTGGGGGGAAA
>VXAU01002372.1:784745-802939 GCA_013399695.1 Formicarius rufipectus | reverse complement strand
AAGTCTAGCCATGATGATGTTGACAAATAAATAAAAGCTGCAAATGAATAAACAGGAAGAGTTGCAATAAGAGCTGTGTGGTAAGTCTGATTTCATTAAAGCAGATGTAATGGTTGCACCTGGTGAGATCAGAGACTTATGTTGTCCTGCAGTCTGTCTCCAAGAGTGGACTGTTTCAGCAGCTGAGGGAAGAGTATGAAAGACAAACACATACAACCATGGACAAGCTCTCTCAGGATCTTAACCCAGTCCTAGGGCCAAGGCCATATTTTTAACAGCCCTAAAGGTGTTTAAATTCCATGAATTTTGCTAAATAAAATTTTAAATCTCCGTAACCTATTGGCACCGACAACACCCCTAAGAGTGAACTTCACGTTTCAGCTGCGCATTATATAAAAAAAAATTACTTCCTCTTGCTCATTTTGAACCTGTCACCAGTAACAGGTGCACCACACATTTCATGAACAGTTTGGCAAACAGGGACGTTCCTGATTTACTGTCTCTGTGCCACACATGTTGTTACTGATCCTTCCCTCTGTCCCTACATTCCAAGTGTGAAAAGCCCAACTTTGTATAGTTGTGGCCTTTATGGAAGCTATTCCAGACAAGCTCTTCCATACTGATTATCCTATGTGAGGTCTGTTTCCTGAGAATTGGCCAAAAGTGCAAACAGAATTAAAGAGCTGGATGTACAATAGGTTTGTGTAGTGGAATTGTGATGTTTGCTGTTTTGTTTTCTACTCAATTTTTTAAAGTTTTTAAACATTGTTTCCTTTTTTGTCCTCTGCAGAACACAGTGGTGTTTGGGATGTTTTTTAACAACCAGCAATTGTAACTCTAAGTCATATCTGCACACATAAGTTTAGATCTACCTACCATGTGTATTATCTTGTCTTTATTAATGACAAATTTAGTCCATCAATATAACAAGACATTGCTGCAAGCTCCTACAGCAATTTTTCCTTTCTCCTACCTTGAATAATGTCAGTACTACTGGTGAATTTTGCCACCTCTGGCATCTCCTCCCCTCCCTGAATCTTCAAAACAGTTTTAAGTTGAACATCACAGGCTCCTACGAATCTGTACTGGACCTCTAATGATGAGTTCCCTCCATTGCAAAAATGAACAATACACTCTACTATTCTTTTCTCAAATTGTAATTAGTTATTAGTGAGAAGTCTGAATGTCTTATCCTATGATACCTAAATTTCTCCAAGACCCTTTGGTGAAGGACATGCTCAAATGAGTTTTGGAAGACCTACTAGCTTCTACCAAGCAGATCACCCTTATCTATATGTTCAGTTACTTTCTCAAAGAACTTTCAGAGATTCTGGGTTCATCTATGAAAGCTATGCATAATTTTCCCCTTTTGTATCGTATTTATCCATTAATCTAATGATTTAGAAGGGGGCTTAAGAGAGCATTGCAGCACCTATCAGTTTGTCACACTTACCACCTCCATTCTTTTCAGAGTGATAAACTTCTAAGCATTATAACATCAGTACTGGTTTGACAGGTTTGTACTTTTCTTCTTTTCACTTGAAGGGATACCATCTTGTCCTGGCAATTTTTTCTGTTCATTGTTGCCAGATTATTCTGAAATCTCTTCTTATAACACTTTTATTGGTGACAAAACTTGTGATATGTTCTTGACAAAGAAATATGTCAGCCTGTGCATGGCTCTAAACACCTATCCTACTCTGATAATTTACTAGTCCTAAGGATTTTATGTCAGGATTTTACCTACTTAAAGAGATTGAAAATTATTTGACTAGTAATTTTTGCCAATTTGTTTTTCAAAATCTCTTTTAGCTTTTCTTTTGCTTACGTATTTAACTTGTTAAAGCTCTACTTTCCTCATTTAGGCACAAATTCACTTGAAGAAAGCCCTTTTATTTCCAATAAAAGAAGTATTTTTAATAAGAGACATACTCCTTCACCCTACTGCTTAGCTATGCAAACTTTTTTTGTTTGTTTGTTTGTTTTGTCTTTTAAAGCCTTTCCCTGGAAGCTGACTTGCAGTGAGCTACCATATTTAAACAACCTTCATGACTTCTATAAACATTTTAAATTTTGGCTATCTTTCTTCTTAAACAGTTTTCACATTTTTATGTAGTTTTCTGTTTAAAGCTGAACATTGCCATAGGAGAGTTTTCCCCCTTTTCCCCCCCTCTGTTTCAAGAACACTGCATCTAAGTGTTTTAGCTGCTGTCACACATAGTTTCCAACTGCATTTTGAAACAGATCTGTCACTATCTAAGCCCAGGTCTTAGAATTATTTTTTTTCTTTTTATTTTTCTTTTTTCTTATTTATTTACTTTTTCCCCCCAAGATAAACAAACAGTTTTTGTACATGCAATCATTTAAAAAAAACCCTAAAATTTTACTCAGAATCACAATCCCCAGCCCATTTACCCAGCTCAATTGGTAAATTATGTCTCCCACTGCAGCTACATTTCTCATCTTCATGCCCTCTTTGATCTTGTTTAGGTTTTCATGGGCATTGTTACTATTAGGTAGGACAGTAATTATAAGAGTCCTAATATCAAACCGGAGTCCTGTGATGCTACAGTTCCAGTTTTCCCATTTGATCTTTTAATTTCAATCTGTAGGGACTCTTGGATTTTGTGGCATAGTTAATCCATGAGATCTGACTCTATTTACTTCAAGACAAAATAAATCTGATCTTTTACCTGTATTTCCCATGCAATTTGTCACTAATGTGCCTGTCAAATGGATTCTTTTTCTTCCATTAAGTTTCCATCAAGCCTATTATATCAACATTCTCATTTCTCAAACAATTACTTTAGTATCAGCACTTTTTCTAATTTTTTTTTCTAGTGAAACACATAGATGTTTGATCCAATTGCCCATCTTTATTTCCCATGGTTAGGCAATTTCTATTTATTGGGAATATAAAAAATTTATACTGACAATTTTTGGTGACACAGCACAGCATCCAAAATATCATACATTTTATGCATTCTAAGAAGAGCTTCTCAATTTTTCAGTACATCAGTGTGGATAAGCACAACTCAAAATAAGCTTTCCTACCAGGCTCAACAAGGAAAAAGTATTGTGAGAGATCATTGAGGTAGCCCTTACGTCTGCTGACCTCCAAAAATACAGTAAGAGGCCACTAAAATTAGTGAGAGCTTCAAAATTTGACTCAATAAAAATTAGCAATATTAGTTGATTAACCTTGCCTAGTTCTCAGGTGGTACATATCAATCTGTGATTGCAGCATGAGGAAAATAAAACAGGTTTACTATTAACTTGCCTCATGAACCAACTCACTATGTCCAACACCGTTTCTAAAGAGAAAGGAAACTCCCTAAGTCTAAACTCCACCTGGATTCAAATCCACAGTTCTGATTTATAGTGAGTATGTGGCATTAAGTGTCTACAGGAGCAGTAACAATCTTTAACCTCTCAGGAGCTGGTTCTAAAAATTCTCTGCATAACCTCCTGCATGGATTTAGATGCTGTCCATCTGAGCTCCATCTGTGTTTCTTCTGCCTAGATTCCAGTTCCTCAAACTTTCTGAAAAAGCAGTTAATTTCACCCATGGGCAGGAGGAAAAAAAGAAAAGTAACAGAGAGCTAGCCACAATCTTAGATTTTATTCTGCTGATCAAAAGATTCAGAGAATGAGCCTTCTGCTTCTCCTTCTCCCCAGTCAGGGAAAGAAAGCAAAGTCAAACACTGTCTTTAAATGGTCTAGAGGGAATGGGAATATGTTCATTTCCACAAGAGAGGAACACACGTTGCAACAGTGCTTTGGAAGAAGATGAGTTTTAATATCTAAGAAGTCATAGCATGCTAAGAAATCAAATACCCAAAATTTAAATTTAGTATCAGAAAGAGACAGTATAATAATTAGGTTTTTTATATTTTTTTTAAAAAGTGCTCCATTTTTTCACCAAAACTCCAGTAGAATCTAGAAAATCAACTATGTCCTGACACATGTCAGGAAAAAGCATATAGACCATGTACGTGTGTTTTGCCTAGAATGAACAACTGGTGGGAGAGACCAGATCAGAAAATATGAGATAAAGAATAAGAAGAGAGAGCAGGTTGATCTCAAGGAGTGAAAAAGAAAGTGTTAGCCAAGGGAATCTAGAGAGGGGCATCTAAATAAAACTTCAAGAAGTTATTTCAAGTTGTTGCCCTTGTCTTTTTTGTCTTTTTTTCCTGATGACTGTGGTTGTCTAGGTCTAAAGAAAAGACTGCCAGGAGATTTTTTTCAATGACTACAGCCCCTTACATGGGGATAAATAAAGTTGGCCAGAAACTCTATTTTCAATGCAACACAGATGACAGAAAAAAAAGGAGGCAAAAATAGAAGCCAAAGGGAACACAGATTAAGAACAGATGGAAGGCACTTTTTACTCAGAGAATAAACATGACAAATTACTTACGAACAAGGTTGCCAGGAGGTCATTCAAGAAAAAAATGTCATATTAGGGAAAACTGTGGGTCAAATTTTCATTCAGGCACAACTCCTACCAGTTTCAATGGGACTCCTATCTAAGGAAGAATGGCAAATACATGACCCTGAAAGTGTTCTGAGAATTTGGCATGCCAAAATGTTATTCCTAAAAATATCCATGTACCCTAATTTGTTTTCATTTTTAGTATAGATTACTTCTTGAATAAGCTCTGACTGCATGGCCTATGTTTAAATGCATTTTGAATATGCTGACTTTGTTCTCACTTCTTTAACATGTTTCAGTGTCTCTAAACCCATGTCAGCACTGCAAATGTAGAAGTTATTGCTACTTTTTCAGGCTGTTCCAAACTCCACATGGGTAAGTGCTTTCAGATAAATGCAGGATTAGTTCTGACTATGACTCAGATTCAAGCAGGGAAAGGAGAGAGAAGTAAAACTTTACAGCAGATCGGCCAGACCTGGAGCAGAACTCGGTCCTGCACCTCTAGACATCACTTTGCTTCCTGACACAGCAGTACTCATGTCTATGTGACACAAAACTGTCTCTGCTGTAGGGTTTTCAAATAAAATGAAATTTTAAATTATGAAAACCATCTAAGAGAGTTTTATTCTCACTACACAGGTTTTAAGTCTGTGTGCTTGCTTCTTATGTATTAGCTAACCTGAAGTAGAAGACCTTTGAGCAGCCAGTTCTGCCATGGTAATCACTGAGCATCTGGAAGGAGAACACGAGAAGAAAAGCCTATCCAGCAGCCAGAAATGAAATAGCTCAGCTCCCACATATCACTAAATGCTCTCTACTCCTTCAGGAAGAACTGTGACTAAATCCTCTAAATCTTTGCCACTAAAGAGGAAGAAAGGCCAAAAAATCCTCCCAGTTAGGTGAAAGTTGCCAATTAAAGGTAAGCAGGGAATGTACTTACTCAGGCCACATTCTCAGAAGGCTTTCTGTTCAGACAGTTAAAATTCATCGCTCTAAAACAACCTGGCAAAGCAAGTCCCAGATAAAAGCTGATCAAGTACCTTGAGACTTGACTGTACAAGGGAGTTTCAGCAATTCTTCAAGGGTCAAAAAAGAAAAAAAAGTCACTGTCACCATGATCTCTGCTGCTGAAAAGCTTGACCCAAAGCCAAGGAATGGAGCTGGGTCCTGTTTGGGTTAGCTGCACACACCTAGCACTACAAAGGCTTCCTCTTGTCCATCTCCTCGGGCTCCTAGACTAACTAGGGATGTCACCTGCCTTCCCTACTCACCTTGTGATGTTACACATATGAGTTAAAGCAAGAAGAAACTGAATCCTGGGAATTAGTGACAAGAGATTGATTGGCTTCAGCACTGCAGGCACACAAAAGCTAAGGGAAGAGCTGGTGAAAGCCAAGAGCCCCAGCTTAATGAGAAAAAAGGAGCACAGCTGGTATGATTTGAGGCCAAGTGGAATATTTGAGCTTTTTTCACCCTGGTTGACCCCAGCCATCCATGTGTTTAGCATAATTCCTGAGGGTGAAAAAAGACAGCATGTAAAAGACCAAATGCTATTACAATTTTTTTCCACACAAAGATAGTGGTGTTGTACTTATTAAACAAAATATACAATAAGTGATCTTTTTGGCATAATCTTGGAACAAGAATAAAGGAAAATTGAATTGCCAATTGATGATGCCTTTTAATGTGGTTTCTATTCTATTTCATAAGAATTATGAAAACTGTTCTTGATCCATGTTACTTTTTTGTATTTCCATCTCTGAAAAGATTTCCCAAGTAAAATTATGTAAAATTAATCTGTGAAGTTAGATGTTTGCATTTGTCAAAAGAGTCAAACAAAGCCAGAAATACATAAATAATTACATTTAAGTAGAGACACCTAAAGTTCTGCATTGTAAAAAGTTTCCTCAGGGCAAAGCAGGATGAGTATGGAGGCAAATAATAAAGAAAAATCTAAGCAGGTTTAATTTACTAGAGGACTAAAGTGAAATGAGAATCCTGAAAAAGAGATGAAAAAAAGAATAAGGAATTACTCATAACGTTAGCAAGACAGTAACATACTACCTAAAAATGAGGCTTAAAAAAAACCATCTTATTGTCTGCTAAGATCTGTATAAAGTGTGAGGTGAGCACCATATAATCAGATATACTTGAGAAGCAGTTGTATAAGGGATGGAGTAAACAGGAACCTATTACAAGAGTATACAGCATTACAATATAGGGTCAATATGGTAATATATAGATCATATATAATCTTTCTCAGTCTATATTGGATCTCATTTATCTAGAAAAGGAGGAGACTTTAAGGAATTTCCTAATTTTTCTGTATGTTCTATTCAAAATCTTATCTAAGAGGGAAAAAAGGGCCTCCTCAAGGCAGTTAATTTTGCTACACTTGCCAAATTTGTTTAGATACGGTTATGAAAAAATATACAGGGAGAAAGAATTCTGCATGCAGCCAAGGGATACTGAAAAGGAATGTATCTTTAAATTCCTGTGTTTGATACAGGCTATTCTATTGCATGATCGAAACTATGCCCTGTTCAGCAGTCTATTTGAGAGCAGCAGTACCAGGCCATTTCAGCTGTGCTGACCATGAAAAATTCGCATTAAAAATGAATTTGTAGGACTCCCTTTTATCATGGCAGGGATCTCTCTTTCTGAGCAGAGTACACACCTGCACAGCAGGAAACCTCAGTGTGCATTTTCTATTGTAAATAAATTCCTTTAGTTTACAGACACTGATGGATTGAATACCACCCACTTTAGTCCATTAACAGCAGGCTTAGAGATTCCATCCTTGACCACCCCAAAGCCAAACTTCCCAAATCCCCCACTCCAACCCCAGTCTCCTACTATGCATAAACAAAAATCAAAGAGTACCCTGCAGACATGCTGTCTTAATGATTTTCAGTACCATTTTTCATGCACAGTAAGTTTTTGAGTTACTGGTTCAGAAAAGGATACCAAGATGGCAAATGAAATGATGTGGTTCTCCATATTTTTTAGAGCTTGTTTCATGATTTTATCCAGCTGCCTCTTTATTGAGGGTCACATTATTGAAAATTTGAAAGTCTGAGTGATCTTTTGACCATTTTATAACTAAATATTTTGAGAATAATGGCTGTTACAAGATTTTGTTCAAACCCAAACCCACACTATAAAGCAGGTATCTTGATGACTCTAATTAAAAACAAATACTTTAGGAATAAAATTCCAAACAGATATTTTAAGTCCAATCTCACAACATGCAGATATTTTCTGCAATTCCTATTTTCATTTTATCCACCTCCAGTCTTGAATGTCAAACCACAGAACATTTCCTGGCACAGAATATTATAAAGCTCAAAATTCAAATAAAACTAAATTGCATTTTAAAATGGGAAGACTTATTAATCAGGAAAAAAAATCCACAACACACAAAATCAGAGTTTAAAGTGTCCAGAATGAGTGTAGATGCTTCAATATCTCACTTGACTAAAGCAGTCAAGTAGACTAACATATTTGAAGTCATTAAACATTACTGACCCCAAAATAGGTTAAACATTACTTAATCATGACATAAAGTGAGAAAACAGTTATGGAATGAGAAAATACCAGATGAATTGTGAGGTGCACTGCTCTAACTTTTATACTTAGAGGAAAGAACAGAAACTACCTTTACACCATTCTTGAATAGCGAAAAATCAACTTGGCACTTAAAAGACAGTGCAGTAAAGTGTCTGCTGTAAGCTGATGACCCAAAACACTAGTAAAAGGCAAGGACCATGCCAACCTCACCTCCTCTACCTTTTCTATGTAGCATATTAAATAAAAGTTTAGCCAAGCACTAGGACTATAGTGAAGTGCCTGTGGCATTCCATGCCCTGGCTTGTGGGGGAAACAACCAGTCCACATCCCCCAGTGGCTCCTGATATTGCCTCAGGACTGCTGCCAGCTTCCTACATCACTGAAGTAAAATCAAACTTTTCCAAACGGAATTGTAGCTTGAATAGGGAAAACATAACTAAAATATCACACATTATATCAACAGAAGGCTCACAGAGAGCAGTGGTAGACTATGCCACCTTAGCTTAAAAAAAACCAAAAGGTGGAGATCCAGCAACCCAGAAAAAGTAGTTGGAGAGAAAGGCTGGGTTCAATTTTGCTATTGTCCTAGATAAACACCTGGACAAATATTTTGCCACTGACACTGTCATATGTAAAGTTGATGTACACTATACAGGTCTCCTGATGGAGACTTCGTGAAAATGGGCACGTGTCATAAAACTTGTAAAATGAAAAGCAGGAGCTATGGAAAAGAAGATAGACTGAAAACACAAGCAAACACAACTCATTTACACATGCTGAAAATTTGTTTTGGAAATCAATACATCTAGCAGAAAGATTTGTCATTAACATGGTAGCTCAACTTAAATTCTGCCTGAGACAAGCATTATCTAAAGGAAATACCTTACCATAACATCACAAAAATTAAAGCACTCCAGCCATTCAAGTATTCCAAGGTATTCTGTTAATAAGAGATGCCAAGCCAAAAGAATTTCTGGGCTAAATGAGACTCTGCAGACAGCTTTTACACCATGGATATGTGTTCTTTATTGGAAGAAGGCTACTCAGCAGGCCTGCTGCCAATATACAAAAACAAATTATACGAATAGTGGCAAATAAAATAATGTAACTGATTAGTAACAGTGCACAAAGTAGCCCTCTGAAGTAAACATATATACAGAGCTCTGTATCTGTCATCCTGTCCATGGCCAGACATATTTCTACATACAGTCATAACATGTGCTTCTAATCTGTGCAGAAATATTGCTTATTAATTTTTTATGATTGTTAGGAGCAGTTTGTCACAGTTTAGCTTTGGAGAGTTATCCTAAACTATCTTGCTGCTCAACCCAAACTCATATCAAACATTAGTTTTACTAATTTTTAAAAGGCTATTGAAGTTATACATAATTCTATTTAGCAACGAGTTACTGTTTGCAACTCTTAAATGTACTTAAATTACAGCCTTCATATATGGAATGGCATTTACCTTGCGAAAATACAGAGCATCTATAGAACAGAAGTGCTCAGTATATAAAACAGTGTGTTAGCAGGTCAACACACAGTCTGTTGGGAAAGACCCAAATGGCTTTTGCAGTAGGAAATCCTACCCTAGAGGAGCCTTACAAAACAGTGTGTGGGCAAAAGAGACACAAAGGAGTTTCAACAGACAGACATAAAGTAGAATACCTACAGGAAAAAAACCTAGACCAGACCTACAGAACCATTTTTTCAATACAGGAAAGAGGCTTTGGGGTTATCAATGATATTTCTATGAAATTATCAGAATCTAGTGGGTTGTGATAGAGATTTACTGTGAAGGCATGGAGAAGGTGAACACAAACCTATTATTAAACAACTTGCTGAAGCCAGAAGCAAGGAGTCAGGAAGGAAATGACAAAGAACTTTTTAACAGACAGAAGAAGGTACAGACACGATCTTCTGGAACTTGCTTCCATGGAGGTTGTGGCGCTGGACAGAGAGGCCCATAAACAGACACGAACTGAACTAGAAAGGGTTGGACCCTAACACAACCGTCAATGACAAGAAGGTGCAGAATGTGCCAGGTTTAAATGTTCTCTCTCCTCTGTCACTGTCAGAAACAGAATAGTGACCTAAATGAACTACTGGTCAAAGGGGTACGGAATTACCTTCTGCTTTTTTAATGTAAGCTATGTTTTAGTTATTCTTTATTAATTTATTGTTTTATTTATGCATTAAGTTTAATATTTATGAACTATCACTCACTACAGTCATATTTCACTTAAAATTAAAACAACTGCTGAAACCATTGTGTAATATAGATCTGCTTCTGACGGAAAAGCTCTATTCCTTGTGCAAGAGTTTTGTTTTCAAATACTAAAAGTTATTAATTTGCTAAGTGTGGGATTTATCTTGGTCTTCCATTTGGCTCAGTTTGTGAATCAAGAAAAGTGGCAGTACTCTGAGATTAATACTGTTAAAGAGTAGGGCAGTTGCTTGTCAAATTTCTCTGAGGACAAAATTGGATGAAGTCAGGAAATGTGACACCAGAGACTAACACATGATACTGTGAGAATATCCCTACAGTCACATAGCTTTCCCTTACTTATTTTTACACTCCTGGCACTGGAAAACATTTAATGTTCAATTCCAAATTATCAAAACCAAAGTCAGTAAAAATAAAACCAAGACAACCCAACACTTTTCTGGTGGCTGATTTTAAGCTGAGGGGTTTTAAAGAAAAACCCTAAAGATACCAATTCTGCTAGGTAGCACTTGTCAGTGTATTTATGAGTAACTGGAGAGAGGAAGTATTTCAGCAATGACTCATGTTAATTTTTTTACATTTATGTAGGAAATTCGAAATGATTTTTGCACCACTTGTACCTTTAAAGCACACCTTCTACACTGCTTTACTACATCAGATAACTTTTAGCATAGCTATAATGTAAGGCAGTGCCCAGATCCACAACTGTAGAATCACTTCATACCGAGTAAGATTTCCAATGACTTGAGATATCAGCCACTGATACCTTCTCACAGCTGTCAGATGTTGAAATGGGTTTTACTTAGGCAGAGTAACATTTTAAGGACCTGGTTGTAGAAGAGGGATAAGCTTCCGTTGCCTGCAACAGGGACTTGCCTGGATATTCCATTCACAGCAAATACATCCATTTTTATTAGATTTTTCTACCCTTATTAATTTATTTTCAACATTTTCTTCACTCATTCTTTTAGCATTCTTCAGCAAATGGTCAGAAGCATCTGCTCAGACAACTTCCACTGATTGTTTCCTACCTGCAGTAGGATCCATTCTTACTGTACTGAAATTCTTCCTTCCCAAAAAGGTAGAAAATAGATCATGAAATGAGAGAAAAGGCAGCTGTCATAAATGCTTATTTTCTTAACAGATTTGCAGGTTAACACCTAAAGTCCCAAAAATATAGATGAAGAAAGAACAAGGCCCTAATCTCAAATTCACATTATCATGCTAAATAATGATAATAAATACATGGGCCCAAATAAAATACAAATAAATGTAAGGGTTTTGTGCTAGCAAATAAATAAATTTGAAAATATATCCCACACCCAATTCAAACTAACATATTGCTCTGGTTCACTTTTTTATTATTATTTTCAACCTAAATTTTTTATGTGTCAAAACTGTATCTTCTTTTCTAGAGCAAGGTGACAGTTTTGCTAACAAATACAGGCCTCGTACTTAGAAAGCTATAGAAAAACACTAATGATGCTGGCTGAACATCAAACACTAATACACAAACACTAAACCAATTCATCACCGAGTCTGAAATCCTGAGGCAAACGAAAGGTGTCTGACAAGCAGGTAGCACGGCTCTCATTTCAGATACCTACAGATCACGGACAGAGCCAGTGTTAACAGGAGGGACTAAATAAAAAACGGTTCAAACGCCCGACAAAGCCCCGGCCCACATTGCACAGCAAGGCGTCCACCTCTCGGCAATTCGGGCGGATTTCATGGTAAACCGGCCGAAAACCAGCCCGCAGCAGCATTTCGGACGCCCGCGGAGGAAGGCTGTGCCCAGCCTGAGGCCCGCAGAGCTGCGGTAAAAGCCTCTCAGCGGCAGCGGAGGCCAGCAGGAGCGCGGCGGGGATGCTGCGGCGGCCGGGGATGCTGAAGCGGCCGGGGATGCTGCGGCGGCCGGGGATGCCCGGCGGGACCCACCTTGGGCATCCGGATGTGCTCCATGGCGGCGGTGCCCGGCCCAGCTCCTCATGCACCTGCCGCCGCCGGCGGAGAGGCGGCCCTGCGCACCTGGCCTTTACGCGATTTGCTCCTGCCAGCCCCGCTGTTAATGTTTTCTTCTTTTTTTTCCTAATAATAATATATTTTCATTTTATTTTTATCTCGCGTTTTCCGGCGCAGATAGGAAGGGGAAAGGGAGGATTTAGTCGCAGCAGATGATGTGCCCGTGTTGCGGTGCTGGCAGGTCACGGGCTGGCTCCACCTCCCCGGCAGCTGCCGTGCTGCCCGGCGGCGGGGATGCTCCGCGCCTCACGCCCGGCCCGGCCCCACCGCCCCCGCCGCCGCGGGCACCCCGCTCCGGAGCAGCTGCATCGCCCCGGGACACCCAAAGGCGCAGGCTGCGTGGTTTGCTGCCTTGTCTGGAATTACATCGCTCTCGTCCTTTCTTTCAGAGAAGATAAAATCGGAAACATAAAGGGAGCTCTGTCTGAGATCGCCTCCCCCCCTTTTTGTTTGTTCCCTGGTCCAGCATGTACAGTATCTCAAAGACAAAAGCTGCACTTACTGAGAGTGAAACACTGAGTTTTATTTATCTGAAGCTCTGCGTGTCTGTTTCTCTATAATTCACGACTATGCTGCACAAGGGAGGATTTTTTTTTTGCAGCACAGAGTTTTCAGTCTTATGCCAGAAATTCCTTTTCCCATCTTTTTCCTTACCTATTGCGAGAGGTGTGTTATCTCTTGGAGCAAAAAGAATTGCCACAGAGATGGTTTCCCCAGTTTACCTCTGTGAAGATGAAGAACAGGTACCTCTAACCATCTTTGAATTGCTATCATATTCAGAGGAGAAAGACAACCTTTCTCAGTGTTTATACCAATGTACAAATGGCTAGATCTGCTAATGTATTATTTCAGATAAACCACAGCCTTAGAGGCTTGTAAAACGCCCTGGTAGTCTATACTGATCAATGTATTCCAGCAATTCTTCTCAAATAGGGACTAGCCTCATCAAAGCAGAGAAATAAACGAGAGACCTCTCAAATCCACAAAGGCCATGGCAAGAGTGCTCTGCTCCAGAGCAGCAGAAGCTCCCCACATATCCTCCTCTTGCATATAGAGAACAAAGTAAGCTTAATTTGTTTTATGAGAGATAAAATCCGTGTTGAAAATAACATGGGGTTACCAAAAATCTAAAATGCATCTTACCTCAAGGGAAAGGGAATAACAGGAACAGCTGCACTGGCTCCAGTCATGCCAGTGTTTCTCCAATCCTGCCTCTATCTTGCTGAGGAATGCCTAGATGCTCCGTTCCTTATTCACAAATCCAGGGTATCATGAGAGGTTTTCATGTCAGCTCTTAGGTTAGAGGAGAGAGAAGCTATATTACCATAAATGGAATATGTCACCCCCTGATGTGACCGTTCTGCTTTCTTCTCCCCTGTTTTGGCCCATTTCTGCTTTCCTTTCTCTCATAATTCGACTGCTGTTATTGAGCAGGAGCGGTTGGTGTGACCATAATCTCAGACAGCATCATATGGATGAAAACTCTCCTTGGAGTTTTTAATCTCTCTGTTAACTCAGATCTGAAAAGAGTGTTGGAAATATCACTGTTTGAAAATTCACTGGATACCATCCATAAAGGTGCATGAATTGCATAAAGTGTGGACTTCACAAAGCTCCTGATCAGTGGCATATTTTGTTCTCTATTTTGGGCCAGAATATCAGAATCAATTAAGAATTAACCAACTATGAAATATTCCTTTGTAGTTATGGCTGATGTGATTCACTGCATACCTCATCATCTTTTGGCACTTGGTACCACCAGTAAGTTGGAAGAAAGTACATTTATTCTTTCAGTCCCCAAAGATATTTACTTTGTCTCTGGTACATCTTGTGATTCATCGTAGCCAAGTTCAAGTCCTCCTGTTAAAGTCAAAAAAAGCTTTCAGACCTATGTGAGAACGCACTTTAACTGTGCTTCACATTCATCAATAGCTGCCAAACTAAGCCATTGCTCAGAGAAGCTTGTTTATTAGCAATCAGTTGCTCAGCATCCTGCCAGATTTTTTGACCTGTCTTGGGCTGGTAAAGTAATGGATGGGCGAGTGCAACTGTAACAGAACTTGGGTTTAGACAAAAATTATGCCTACTGCAAATGTCAAGGAAAGCTGCAGTAAGCACAACCTTCTAAAATTTCTCTTACATTTTTGATTTGGATTTCAGGCTCATGGAGACTGTTTGCTGCCTTAACAATTCTGAAAATTAAATCCTCTGTAGGGGTACAGTGCGGTAACAAGAAAAAAATAACACTCCATAGGCTATTGCTCTGACTCAACTAAGATGTAGGAGCAGGAACATTAAATTGCCATGCTTACGTAGGTTTTGACCTATCTGCTGCAACTGCTAACAAAGTTCTTAATTAATGCCATGTGAAGAAGTCCAGTCACTGAAGACTAGAATGATGCCAGCATAATTATTTTCTATATGCCTAAGCAATAGTCAGCTTTTAGCCTCAACCAGCAAACTCTGAAAGCACATGTTTCACTTCCAGTATGTAAACATTTCTTTACATTCAATGGAGTCACCTGAATGCTCAGACATATTCAACTGTTACTGGCTGCCTGACCTGGATTTGAATCATGTTAAAACTGGAAGGCATTATAGATATATTTGTGTTTTCCAATTATATTTTACTTGCTTAAAGGTGGTTTCCTGTAGGCTACATTTTAATATAATCCAAACTCAAAGAAAAAATATATACACTTGTAGTAATACTTATTTTAAAGTTTAGTCTACGGATTAATAGACATATATTAAATACTAACATATAGGAAAGAAATTAACTGATAGTTGGCAGTATAACAGCTCTGATGCTAGGATAGCTACTGTCAGGGTGGCATAAGCTGGTATATGGGATGAACATGTGGAGATTGGGGTCAACCCAATGTTACTATAGGCTGCAGGCAAACAGTACTCACTTGAGTGCTGCCCTGGGCTTGTGGATAAGGAAGACAGCAAAAAAAACCAACAAAACCAAACTTGTTTGGCATCTCACTGAGGAAATGCCTCTGGACTCAGTGCTGGCAAGAAGTGGTTTGTGCATAACGGCACTTTCTCATGCAATTCAGCATACAGGTCTTTGTACATTATTTGCTGAAAACAACAAACAAACCAAATAGGACTACATCAAAGCAAACTGACTTTTTTATCAATCTTCTTCTAATGGAGATACCCAGTAAGAATAATGGAAAAACAGACTTTTTATATTACTAAAAAAGGGAAATGTTATCATCTTTTACCATAAAGTACAGTACATAATACATTTTTGAACATACTATACGTACACCAGCTATACACAAGAGAGTCATATACCTTGTAACTACTTTGTAGTTTCAAAATTCTTTTCTTCCACAATTTTCACTGTGCTGCTCCACTACTTTAACACCCTCATAAGGTAAAAAATCCTATAATTTCTCAGAATTATAGAATCTTCAAGCTTTCAAAAGACCTCTAAGATAATTGAGTCCAACCTTTCAACAATCCTTTTAGGTTGTTGTAGAGGGCAATAAGGTCCTCCCTGAGCCTCCTTTTCTCCAGGCTAAACAACCCTAGCTCCCTCAGCTACTCTGCTCCTCCTAAGACTAGTTCTTGCTTCCATTCATCAGGATTTTTCATGCCACTTGTCAAATGATAAAGATTAATTATTTTGGATCATGTTGTCACCCAGGATAATCAGTACCATGGATTCAGAAACAGCGTGTCTGTTTATATTTGTTTCATAACTTTTGAACTTTTTCAGGGAACTTGCAACTTTCTGGTGGCAAATGCACTTGGACACACAAACTTCACCCCCAGTTAATATAGCAGTAACTGCATGTGACAAGGTAAAGGATGCAAGGAGCAGCTGTCATTTTATTGTTTAACTTCACTTTACTAGGTTTGACCTTTCAACGTTTTCTCCAAGAATTGCACAAAGCAGTCTTTGATTTGGCCTTGTTATAAAACATTGTTGCATTGTTATGAAAGCAAATGTTTAGAAGGAAAGAATACCAGACAACTTCTGGAAATTGGAATGGTTTTGTTGCTATTCTGCAGTTAAACAAAGTGATATTTATATCGTGTAGCACATGTAACATTTATGATACTTGATATGCAATGCATCATGCATGATATCTGCCCAGATTTGGGATAACTGGCCTGAAAAGCATAGTAGAAAAATAAGATAGACAAAATTCTAGAATGACTCAGGATAAACATCCAGTTACTTACTTGAGGATTCCTTAAACCGAGGAAACTTGTATGATTTTGGCAAAGTGATAACTGTTGTTTAAGTAAGGTGTTTCAACAAGATTAGAATACTCAATCCAGTTACTCTGAAAATGCTGTGTTTTTCTTAACAAAGCATGTCAGCCCAACCAGCTGGAGAATATAGTGTGTGGGGTCAGCTGTGATATACTCGAGCTGGTATATGTCATACCACATACAGCAGCTAAAGGAAAGCATCACACTTACAGGAAGGGGTCATTTATTACAATAAGGATCATAGAGGGAAAAAGGAGAGAAGTGCTTTTCAATATAGCCAGTAGAGAAACACTCTACCACAAGATGATTTAAAGCTCTTAAACACTTGAAGTAGTGTAAATACTGCTTAGAGATTTACCTAATTCTGAAAATCCATAGGTATAGATAATTTTACCTAAGCTCTTTTGCTAGTTAGATGGTTCAGTGAAGAGTCATTGCTTCATCCTGGCCTTCACTGCTTGTCAGCAGGATACTGCTGTAATGGATGACTACACTGGGAACTGGGAACCTGTGTGTGTGGCCCCCAGCTCTCACATACAGTAGCCATGTCAAGGTGTTATCTGAGCAGGTCTGCTCCCAAGCTAAATCTCCAGCAATGAAGAGAAACTTCATTGAAGTTTCAATGAAGAAAAAAAAAAAGATAAGTTATTAATTTTTAAAGAAATTACTTCTGGTTCAAATCTAGCAGACAATGTTATTCTTACACTTAAAAGTGGGAATTGTATATTTTGAAAGTGACTTTACTACAGAGTCAGGTATCAGCCATGGATAATAGTGAATAACTGAATTCTTTTTGAGAAGTGTTAGGAAGCTTTGCATCTCCTAGCCAGTGATGTAGGGATTCTCCAAACTGTAGCATCTGTGATATTCTGACCACCTTTGCTCTATCTTGTCCAGAATCTTAGACAGGAAATATTCCCTTAAATGATATTAAAAAAATAAAAATATTTTTTAAAAGTTATATACATTTAAAAATAATTTTTATCTTCTCAGACTATTTCCATTGAAACATTCGGTGACAGGCTCAGCAACAACTTAGGAGAAGAAAACAAGGATATTGAGTTCGAAGCAGGTGACTGTGCGTAGTGTGAAGCAGCATTGTTCAATGAAAAATAAAATCATGACAGCAAGGCAGCTTCCAGCATTTTCACAAAGAAAATTTTTTTGATTTATGGGGTGATATTAATGGTCTACCTAGAGCATTGTTCTCAACATGCAGAAAAAGAAATGGATATGGTATATTTGGGTTTAGGGGGAAAATCTTCTGTTCTTACAGAAGAAAGAAAAAGTGGATAACACAGAAAATGTATTCTCTGGCCTTTATATAAGAATTAGGAGTAAATATGTTTAAATTAATTATGAGTTAGTTTATCTTGAAGCTTCCCATTGACCTATGATGATCAGAATTCAGTGAAGCAATTGTGGGCTTTTAAGTCATGAAATTTATGCATGAGTGTGTGAAAGCTGTGAATTGATTTTGATTACTTTCCAAATTTTACAGAAACTGTGATGTTATATGTAGGGAAATTAAAAAAAAAAAGACATTTGTTTCCCAAAAATATGTAATAAATACTTCACTGAAATGCACTTTCATATCCCAAATTCACACTATATGAAAGTGTAGTTTTGAGATTATTTAGGGTTAATTTGTTTCTCTCTGCCTTAAAAGGGAAACTTAAGATTAGGCTCCTTTTTTTGGCT
>VXAU01002372.1:749433-779084 GCA_013399695.1 Formicarius rufipectus | reverse complement strand
GTCTGCTCGTGGCTCGGGTCCTCTTCTGGATCTGAAGAGAGTTCCCTAGGCCCAAAAATCCTCTGCTTATATTCACTTAGGCTCCGCCCAGTCCTTCCCCCAGGGCGGAGACTTAAACAATGGGTGATTTACTCTGTGAGATAAACAATGACCTATTTTTGATACCCCTGATGGGCCATTAGCAGACATGACCCCTCAGGTGGGTGTGGAGGCAGAAGAATTTCCTTATCTCACAGAAGTTCCAAAACACCCAGCCTGCAGCCTGAAGGGTGTGCTGTCCCTTAGACAATAGCTGCTAATGTGCCATTGTGAGCAGTTCATGGGAAAAAATGGCATAGAGGCTTTAGAATACACACCCACACAGTGACAAACTGACCCTGGATACTAAAAACTAAGACAGATTACTGTAAGAAAGACAATCTACCAAACCCCCTTGTTCTGCAGGTTGGAGCAAAGCCGAGCAAGGAGGCATACAGCTTTTCTACTCCAGGATGTAACATGGTACTTGTAGCAGAGTGCTTCTCATGATTTCATCAGTAGTTCTCTTCTTACAAGCACACTAAGGTTTTCCCTCACCTTGGTACCTGTAAATATTCCAGCAGGTATTTCAAATACCATAAAGGTATGCCTTCCCCCTCCAAAACTCATATCAAGTTGAACAGGTTCAGGATTCCCTCCAAGATGATTTCACAACACTGAATTAAATCAAGATTTGTACTTACAGGTTTTTCAACAGAATTAAATGGTAGATATTTGTTGGAGCCTGATACACATTATGATTTTTTTTTCCCTGAAAATTTACAGCTGTCACATTATTCAAAGGATGCAATAGTCAGAGATAACAATTTAGTATATCAAAAGAAACACAAACATATATTTTGTTTCAGCATTTGGTATCTGAATGCTCTGAGGTTTGGTGGGGTTTTTTGTTTGGTTGTTTGTTTTTTCTTTAAATTTACATTTAAAAAGACTAGTTAAGCCACAGGAGTTTTAATGTGCTTGTTCTTAATGGCAGTGGCATGAGAAGGTATCCACTAATATCTATTTTTCAGATGTTTTCTGCCACCCTTTCTTCTCATGAATGCAACCTCTGATGCAGAACTAAAGAGCAGCAAGTCTGAGGCCTCTTTGTAAAAACATCTTGCTAAAATTAGTCTTATTTGGAGGGTGTGAATGAGAATATGATGAAAGCTCCTATTCAGCAGAAGAAGTCACAATAAATGCATCAGAGTATTGTTGGGAGGAAGTACACCAAAGTATCTTCCAAGTGGAATTAAAAAAAAAAAAAGTTAAGTAGCACTTCAGAATAGAAAACATGTTTCTGTTATTGTTGGTGGATGATACATTGTGTAAGACAGCTGCAAGTCTTCACTTCCTTGAGCAATCCTGCATCCTCCTTCACCCTGAACTGCTCTTTCCCTTTTAATGGAAAATGCTGTTTCTTGATTAAGAATGTAATTCTGCACTATTCTCAACTCAGCCAGATTCAAGGGGCTTTAGAAGGTTGGATTAAAGTGCATCATAGAATCATAGAATATGCTGAGTTGGAAGAAACCCGTCAGGATCATTGAGTCCAGCTCCCAACCCTGCGCAGAACACCCCCAGAATCTTCCCAGGGGGTGTGCAGCACCTTAAAAGATTGAAACCTGAATGAAAGAACCTTTTTCTTCTCTTCGAATAAGTTTCCAGTTAATGTGTCTATTCAATGAATGAGAATTTCCGAGTTGGCACCTTTAGTACTATGATACCTACAACCTTTGGCACCTTTTTACTAGCAGGTTTTATCCAAATACCTCTTACAGCAAGTGCTCACTGTCTGAACCTCATTCTTGTTTCCTTGCATGTCTTGATCAGAACAGCAGTGAACTTCCCATTGTATCCTTGTGATGGGGGGTGGAGGGCTCAGCAGTCAAGACCCTTTTGCTTCTGTTGTCACTCCAATGCTCTCTCCTTTCCAAAAAGGAAAGAAAGAACAAATAACTTGCAGCATATCATTCCATTGCACACGTCACACAACCCCACTTTAGGCCCAGAATCTTAAGGGCCGATTTGGAAAATTCCACAAGTACTCAGTGCAAGCTGGAGGGATCCATTCAGTGCATCCACATTCTACTTCTGCTCTGACCAGTGATCTGGAGGAAATAAGAGAGGAAGACTAGCCAATTTAGAAGCCTGTAATTCTATAGCATGAATGTTATATGTAGCTTAAAAGAGGCATAACACCTGTCCACCTCTCTGACATTGCTGAATTACAGTCCTGTCTAAGTATTCTGATAACAAGCTGGGCAAGACTCGACATCAAATTCAGTGGGAAGCTGCTCTTGGCAAGCTTTAATGACAGTCTGAGCCACTTTTGGATGACCTTCACCACTTTCAGATTTCTCTGAGAGGAGATGGCTCTCACATTGCACTGCCAGATCCACCCCCACTCCCGTATGTGATCATCAGTCCCTGTGGACCAGAAGACTGACACAGCTCATAGAGGCTAACTATTGCTGTGCAGTAACACTTCAGGCTTCTATACTGGGCATGGGAAAGTCCACACTTTTTGTGGATTGATGAGTTGGAAGTGTGCCTAGCAATACAGAAAGTCTTAAATTTTTGTTAGCTTTTTTTTATTCTGTTCTGGTTTTCAGCATTCTTGATTTTTTGGCAAATTTCTAGATACTCTGATGGTAGATTTTTCCCACAAAGCTAGAGAGTTATAAAAAGGGTAACAGTCAGGAACTGCACCTGGTCTGACTTTTGAAGGCAGTCAGTTTTTCTCACTAACATCTCAAGGCAGTGAATATGTCAATGGTATTAGGGCTGGAAGGTGGGGGAGAGAAGGGTGGGGGGGGGAGCACGTGGGGAGGGGCAGACACAGACAGATATGAAGATCATATGGTTTCAAAGATCATTTGGTTTCCAGAAATTTTGACTGCTCTATAAAGGAAGTGAGAGCCTCCTTTAACAAACTGCTGTGTGAGCACAACATCTACTACAAACCAGAGAATCTGCATACAAGAGATGCTGTTCCTTGGGGAAATTTAAGATCCCTCTTCCTGAACACAGTTACTTTTTTAAACCAAACAATATACATTTTCCTTCTTTCTACTGCCCCTAGTTTCACTTTTCTTTGAGTCATGCCAGAGTTAAAACTTAATGACTTCAGTGTGAAATCTTGTTTCTTTTTCACTTGCCACTACTCAGGATTTCTTATAATGTTTCCCTACCAAAAGGCTGAAGTTCTGTCATATTGAAGGTTCAGTATTAGCAGTTTGAACTCTTCTTCAATTACTTTAGAATGGACTTGCAATTTCTCCTTATAAGCAATTTTTTCTCTTTTTTTTTTCTCCCTGCATGACTCTGGGTTTCAATTATCCCCTTGTCTTAAGGTCCTCCTGCTTGGATAAAAGAAGAAGATGTAATCACTTTGCATTTTTCATACTTCCATGAACTAGCAGTTTATAATACATGAGAAATCTTCTACAGATCTGAAACTGCATGCAAAAAGATTAAATCAACTTCTTGAAGCTGTAGTTGTAAATCCTGTTGTAAATTCTATGTTAAAACACAGAAAGTATTAGTGCCCTGTAGGTACTGTGTATAGAGGCCCTGGTAACCTCATACGAGTACTGGCTTACATTTTTTTTCATCTGTATTCAAGAAGAGGAACTAACCTTGAATGGGTGTAAGAAAAGGCCAGTAGCTTTATCTATTACCCAAGGAAAGATTGAAAGCTTTTTGGCTTATAGAGCTTGGCAAAATAAAATTAAAGAGAGAATATAACAACTTCCTGAAAACATATTTGGGAGGGAAAGGGAAGGGAACGTTACTTCAAACAGCAGATAGTATTGAAACTCACAGAAAAAAAAAAAAAAAAGTTGTCTGTGTGTTCACCTGAGTATGAAACAAGAATATCTCCAAACATCAGAGCAGTGATGCTCCGAAATACACTTTCAGAGGATAACTCATAGCTTTTGTACTCCAGTGACCAAAAAAACCCTACTTACATGAATCTGGGTATTTTGAGTTGTTGTATTGCCTCATGTAGCCTGAAGTATCTGTCTTGAACGTAGTTTTTCACTTTTTTTGAAATTTGTATCAATTCAGGATTTCTTAGGAAAAGAGTAAGTCATAAGTTACGGGGAGAATTGTACCTCCTCTGGCCTGAACATCTGCAGTCATTTACAAGGGGAACCATAATAATTGCATGACTACACACTGCACCTTAGCTATTGCCATTAGCTCTAGCTCTAGAAATCTGATATTTTTAAGCAAACTGATACCACAAAGCTTGAGACTGGAAGGTCTTCATTACCAGGATTAATAGGTCATGATCTGTATTAGTTTTGACAGTGAGCAGTGACGAATAAGTTACCCTGCAAAGAATTGCTTTTTGACCAGTACAGCCAGTGTCCAACAGTCACTTGCAAGGGTGCTAAATTCTATGTCTTACACAGCGTTTAGAGCTGAGCTGCTAATCCCAATAGCTACAGTGTTGTTATAACAAGTTTAATTCTGCTCTGTGTTGGGTGTCTTCCATCTTAGGGTAGTACTAACATAACCCTTTTTTCTTGCACTCTTTTTAATTGGGAAATAAATACAATCCATGTGTGCTCATTCTTATAAAAAACATAAATAAAAAATAAAAATATGAATTGTCTCTAAATGCTTGCTCTCAGGCCTAATGTTTCCCAGGCAATGTAACAAACATAGGCAGCACTCTCCAAAACTACTTTAGTAATTAAAAATACATTCACCCTTTCAGAAAGACAAAAGACTAAAGGGGACCTTCTGAATCATCACTAAACTATTGTGACCTACTCCATTGTATGATCTTCATAAATCAGCTAGCTCCATTTTGAAACCAGTTACTTTATTTCCCCTCTCCACATACATCACTCCTACAAAAAATTAGATACTGACTCATATGTCCTAGCCAAAATGTATTCATGGGTTTCTTGTGCCAACATCTTCTTTTGCCAACATGTTCTTTTGCCAATCTAAACAGTTCCTCTCTCTTCTGAAAACTTAGCCTTTGAAATATATGCTGCAATCATATCTCCTGTCAGCCTTCAATCTGCCATAATAAACCCCCTCTTTTCTGAGTATTTACACTGCAAACCGCAGTATAATATATACACATCACAAAGCAGCATTTGATGAGGTCGGGTGCCCTGTGATAGCTGGCCACTCTTGGACTAGATTTTTATTTGCAGTTTCCATATATTTAGTAGGTTTGCTCTTTTGTGTCTTGTGCATCAGTATATTAACAAATGTAAAGATCAATCAAAGAAAAAGAAACTATAAGGTAAAGTTAGATTTCCACAAATTAATCAAGCAAAAACATATATTTTAGTGTTTCTGTGCAAGTATAGCTCACTAAACAATCAAGGTGGCTAAAAGAGTGATTCAATTACTATATGCAAGAAGATTCATAGAAAATATTTCAACTAATTTATGTACTAAACCAAGCAAACTTAATTTGGAAGATTGGAAAGTCAGTCTTGAGAAAGTTAATCTCAGTTTTTCTGACCATTTTGCTGAGGAGGCTGTTCCACATTCACATGTAAAGCAGTGATGCAATGTTTTCTGTACTGTAGAGCATTTATCCCTCCTGCATAAGTGGCTGCAGAAGGCAGGAATCAGCTCTCAGGGATACATTCTTCCCCAGAGTCCTACAGAGGTCCTTGCAAATGTGAAAACGCATCATTAAAGAATGTGCATCTGTTTGTACTATTGTAGAAAATGTTCCAAATTAAGCCTTGTCCTCTGCTTTTTGAATTACTGGACATGTTACCTTTAAAATAAATACAACACAGGGGACAAAACAAGTAAAGTAACATTATCAGAATCACATCCTCTACCTTCTCGTGCTTGCAACTCTGAACTCAGATGAGCTTCTTCCACTCCCAATCACATTTTGCATCCAAGAAAACATTTTACTCAAATAAGGTTATTTGGTTAAAACAAGCACTCATAATTCTGCCTAAAGCCTCAGGTCTTGTATTTGTTTCAGAGGCCAGTAGAAACTTAGGAGATCACCAGAATCACCAGACTTAAGCCTAGGAGAAGATACAGATCCTCCAGTTTTTCACCAGTGTCTTATATTGATTAATGAATTTAATAAGTATTGATTAAAGACAGATTTCCTTCAGTGTCAAGAATGACATTAGCTCCCCTCATCCTGAAGGACAAGAGTTAGATATGTGGGTGGCTAAAGGGGATAAACTGTAAGTATCGATGCCACCAGAAAAATAAACATTTTCCATCACTTCTTTTTCAGTTAAGGTCACCATGTTTTAGTTATTAAAAGAAGAAAATAATAATATTGTATAAATCATAGTTTTCATTCAAGAAAAAGTGTGCAGAAAGGTGATGTATACAAACCCATCATGAGTAATACCCAAGATTTACTACCAGCTTTCCTCTGGTGGGTTCAAAGAATTTTGCAGGACACATTTTCAATGATCATGTAATCTCCTACTGATGAATAGTAACTGCAGGAATGGAACAGTACAATCATTTTATTGATGCCTTCTATTGTACTGTTCAGAAGAGAAAGTGAACAAAAAGGTCAAAAGCAAAATCCAGTGGCAGTTAGAGGAAGTTATTTAGGTGATATTTTTCTTTGAAGAAATAACTTCAAAAGAGCAAATGTTATAAATCATGAAGAAAAATTATATGCAATATCCAAAGTGTGGCATTATTCCTCACTGCTTAAAAATGTAGCCTCATCTCATCAAAAATCTGCAAACAGATTGTCATTTTCATCAGCTTCAAAGTACATATATACATAATGTATACTTATATATAAAGGATACACATCGAAACACTGATGAGCAAAGGCAAAAAAAGTATCTGTGGCATCTCTGTAGTCAATTACAAGCCCCAGTTGTAAATATTATTTTCCTCAGGGAATATTTCAGGAATTAATGAATGCTGTTGTTATGTGGAGATGGAGCAGAGTGTGCTGACATTATGGTTTCCCCAGCGGTATAACTGGGACCGAATGATTCAACTTCCTTCCCACCACACCAGGCAGAGCTGAACTTAAAAATGTATCAGTATATATTTATACTCTTTCTTTTCCAAGGGCAGAAGGGCTGTTTAAGTCTTCCACATCTGGCTGCTCTCTCCCACCCTTTTCCTGTGGGAAGTTCTTCTCTCACATCTTCAGTCACAGAGAAGGGGAAGAATAGCTGTTTGGGGTACTACACAGCAACCCAAAGGTCAGTGGAATCTTCTGGGAAAGCTGATTAAAAGTATTGCTTTACTCTGAAAAGTGATTTTTAAAAATTTTGGTCAGTTATCTGAGTGATAGAGATGGATAGAACTGATTCAGGAGACTGGAAGGTTCTGATAAGTAGGAGCTCTAGGGCACAGTGTAAAACTGCTGAACTGAAACTACAATTTATGGTGAACATCAGAGTAATAGACTGTTAATTAATTAAAGACCAGTGTCAGTGATGTAGAATTGCCTTTGGCATTAAAACTAACTATGTGACTGAAATGTATAGAGCAGCTCAAGTTTCACACAATGTATCTATAGTGCCTAATTGGCATGGACTGTCAAAGTGCCTGACCAAACTTTTGGAAATCCAAGTTCGCATGTCAGGAAAAATCTAACAGCAGAGACACAAAGCTCTGTATGAATGGCTACCAGAATGAAGAATCAAAGACTTTGTTGTTAAAAAATAACCTAAGCATCCTTTTCATAGGAACATACAAACCTTTACATAAAGGTTCTCAGGAATCCCAGAAGCTCAGTAAGACAACATCTCTATCTGGTTATCTTTATAAATCACATGAAAGGTACTTTCTTCCAGCTAAACTGAAAATTTGGACTCTTCAAGACAGCTGAGTATCTGAGGATGTTAAGCCATAGAGTCCATGGACTTTGTGGATGCTGGGAAAGGTGAAAGCTTTATGGTTCAAAAGCAATTCTAAGCTTGCAGTACTGATAACAATAATGGTACTTGACAGGGACCACTTTTCCAGGACCATGCTTAAAAAGGAGTTCCAGCTTAAGCTTTAGTGTTTCACTTCTGTTGGAACACATTATTGTTCTCTTTCTGCTGCTCCCCATACCAGACAAGTCTGCATCGGCAGATGCTACTTTTATGCAGAACTCCACTGTGTGATGCATGTCATGCATATACACATAAATGGTGCATACAATTTTTGAACTCAGCTAGTGTCTCTACCTAGATCAAATTGAAAAACTTGTAGCTCTTTCATGTCTTACAAAGAGTCAAAACCCAAAATCACTACCCCATCTTAATTTGAGAGATTACCTCCTTCACTTCTCTCAGACCAATTAAGATGTCAATTCAATGCACAGCTCATGTGGAAAAGTAGAAGAGATGAAAAGAAGCCAACCCTCACAATCCCATAAGGCACATTTCTCTCCCTAAATGTGCCAAAGCTTATGTTGCCAGTTCAGCCTCAGCAAGTTGGCTAATACTATCTTACTGAGGCAATTCATGTGATTCATTATGGCTAGACAAACCCTAAGTACTTAGGCAAATTCTGACACCAGAAGAGAGTATGTTGAGCCTGTGAACAGAGACTGTATAGCAGTGGTTAATATGTAAGCAGTCTGTTGATAACTGAAACAAAATGTGGTGTGGGTTTTATTTTTTTATTTTTTTTTTCTGATGAGGCTGGGCAAGTTTCTTGGCATGAGTTCCTTCTACTTTTAGAAGTTTAATTGATATGGCCTCAGTTGCTCAACACCTGAGAGTTGCCATAGGTTGCTGGAGGTACTTCTTGGTTACCTCAGTGTTGTTCACTGGAAAACAGGAGATGATTGCAGCTTTCCCACCACTCCCCCTTACACACCCCTTGGTACGCCCCCTTGAAGTCTCAAATGGCAAGCCTGCTTTAGGCATCTGAGGATTAAGTCCAGCTAGAACATTTTTTCCTACTGTGGAAAAGCAGTAATTCATTTTTGACTCTACATAGCCAAAATCTCTAAAGAAAATAAAGCCCAAAAAACTGTCATCCATGTAAATATTCTTTAAAATCTTCATACCTTTTTTCCCTTGCAAATGGCTAATGGATTATTCACTGAGATACACTACTTTTCTGTGATTCATTTAAATGTTCTTTTGTTGTTTTCCTGTGTAATAAAATACAGTGGGTTTTATTTATTAACACAGATTAAAAATACTTCTTGGCTTTTTTTTTTTTTTAATTGCAAACTTTTTTCCCCTCTGTGTTTGTATTTTAGAAGTTTAAAGGACAATCTGTCCTGCATAATAAAAGCCCCTAGTTATCTAATGGCTAAATATATTCCGGGTAGTCAAATCATGAAGCTTCTGTTCTGCTACATAATTCTGTCATGACCTGATGAATATTAACCTGTTTGCAAGGAAGAACACTTTCATTTTCATTCTTCATAGAATCACTGACTATGAGTAATGTTGCCATGAGCTAGGGGAAGAGGAGGGAGGACACTAGAGCTAAGCCTCCTCTCAAATCACCAGCTCACAAGGGCATCAAAGGCATCACTGAGTACCTTCCTTTAGACAAAGTCTCCCTGAAAACATTAATAGAGTTAACATACCTACCCCCATAGCTAAGTACCCAAAAGGAAACTTTATTTTTTAAGGTGTAATAACTGTTGGAAATGTTGGGTTGGTTAGAGAAATGTTTTCTTTCCCTTTCTACTTCCTCTTTGCCACCCTGCCTCTCTGCTTTTTTGAACCTTTCTGTATGATGTATTATTAGCCTGTAATTCTGAGCTAATATCCTGTATTATGCACTTTAGTTGCAATCAGTAATTTGATCTAAAATCATGTCAGACTCCAAGAATTTTGATAGTTTTTTAAAAGTCACCTGGGGTTTTGATGTTAAATTTTATGTTATTTATCTTCAGAGCCTTGCTTTCTGTGCCTCACTTGGATCAAGATACATGTTTTCCATGTTCTTCTTTACAATGCAAGGGGAGATTTTCTCCCAGACATAGACTCCAAGTGTTGAAGATCAAGCATTTAAAAACTTAAGATGAGATTGTAGAAATTGGTAGTACTGATGCCTGTTATCATGGCACAACTCTCTAAATCTCCCAGAAATCTACAGTGTAGTCTAAAATTCAGAGGAAAAGAGGCTTATGTCTCTACGCATACTACCTCCACTATATGATGGATTTCTCCTCCAGGCTCAGTTCCCGTAACCCCATAGACATAAGTGACCACCATAGTCTCACTGACTGGCCAGTATTTCTTTCACACTTCTATCTAGTTATTTGATTTTGTGGAAACCATTTAACAGCAGACAGATTCACTAAGACTGAAAACTGGGAAAATAAGGCTACTTTAAGTGGTTAAATGGAAAAAGTACATGTTTAAACTTCAAGTCATTGTTTACTATGTGCTCATTAAGTATATTGATACTATCTCTTCAACACTTCCTCCTGTCAATACACCTCACAGGATAATAAATACTCAGAACACAAAGTGTTAAATAGAAAAACCCAGTGAAAAACAGGAAGGTAAAAGGAATACATTAACCGAGGAAAATACTGTAATTTGCAGAATGAGAGACAGTCCTACATTTCTACTGCAACACTCATGTAGAAGATGAAGAAGGGATTAAAAAAAAANAAAAAAAAAAAAAGAGGAGGTGTCATTTTTTTACCTTTGTTTTGTACACATGATAAAAATCTTGTATTTATCAGCTAAAGAATGTGCTCAAGAATGGTAATTTTGTATTCATGCAGTAACAGCACATACTGCACAGCAAGAATATGCTGGGTAACTGAGAATTTTACAAAAATAATTTTGTATCACAGATTTGTTGAGACTAATTTATTTAGTTGTGCTTAAATATTCTAGCATCTGATTTCTGACATGTAATATAGTATAATCACACAGAGGACTTAGTAAAATGCTTGTATTTATAAATCCAGTTACACAAAAATTACCTTTCAATAGTATTCCAAAGATTTTATGCATCACATCCATACATTTTTGATATGGATTAGAACACTTAGTCAAAACTGTTGTACTGCACACAAGGCAAGGGCATGAACAAATAACTTTTTGATGCCAATGTTTTGTTTGAATAGGCTTCCTGTTAGCCACATGACTTCTCTGAATAACTGATGTGCATTGTGAAAAAAATCATCATTCTACTACCTACCTTACTGATGTAACTATTTTTCAGTAGACTGATGGCATTCTCTATTGTACCTGAAATGCTCAGAAAAGGAAAGATGAGAAATTCTACTGAGAATTTAGATGCAAAAGTAGTCCAACAACATGGGAACACAACATGCCTGTTTAACAGAATGGTCCATGATTATTATTCTGCATATAAACAGAGAACAATTAACTATTCTGAGCCATAAATTCATATAGGCAATGCTAAGTCACTAAACAGTCACACCCAAAAATGTTTCTCCTCTTCTTATCTTGTGAAATTGGCCCTCTGCATGATCATGTGAAACAAGAGTCTCACAGAATGAGATCTCCATCAGAGTTATAGATGTTTGGCTTCTTTCACATTTACAGTTCCGAAAGAGTTTCCCCATAGAAGATACAAAGCAAAACCTAGCCAGGTTAAAGATGGAAGTTAAACTACTTTTGAAACGAGATGAACAATGTCCTAATTTCAACAAGGACATCAAAGGTATTTTTGAGTACTTCCACACAGCAGTCCGGGCAGTATCCAATAACATAGTGATGGTAGCAGAGATCTCATTCACCTGGCCTAACTCTTGCCTTTTTACCTCTAGTCATGGAGATAGTGGAGCTCATTGCTGACTCCAAACACACGCAGAAAGCCTTGGTAAATTCACAAAATTTTCTTGGGTATGTTTGATGTCAGCACTGAACCTCATGACTAGTTTTAGATCTAGCTGTTTTAAAGCGGGACTGTATGACTGTGAGCTGCAATTGCACATTTGACTGCAGGATAGAATCACAGAATCATTAAGCTTGGATACATGCATTCCCTGTGAGGCCGCCAAACCAGCAAATTGGACAAACTGCCATTTGCTTTAATAATGAGTACATTAGTACATACCAAACATTTGAATCAGAACTGACACATTTACAAGCTGACGGTATTAAATTGAAGGCTGACTACCTTAGTTTGAGAGCCTCATAATGAGAACTGCTCCAAAAGCAGGTGTTTTACCTTGGCTGCACAGTCAGCAGGAAAGGACTTACTACTGAAGAAAAGGAAAACTAGAGCTGCACAGAACAATCAGAACATCCAGAAACATGCTTGCTGAGGATTGTGACACTACTGCTTTTTATAAAAGCAGTTATGGGTCTGTCAACATTTCAAAACCACCATAATGACTGAGAGAGTCAGGAAAGACATTTCAGTTGTTAACAGAGCAATGCAATATAACAGAGCTAATACCCCACTAATACTGGATGTAAGTATTTCATTTCACACTTTACAGGCTGTTTTGACAGAGGAAGATGTGCACACACGCACAACTGCTTCAGGTGGAATCTTCACAGAAGAAGAGTCCTTCAGTAAAATATCTGATACCTACACTAATAAGTACTAGTTTTTAACAATAAGGATTATTGGTAGTCATTGTGGAAAGAACTGTATTTTAAAGACAAACAACTCTTTGCTCAAAGAACAAATGACATTTAGATCCAAGAAATGAAGAAAAAGGAAATATATTCAATCTTTAAGTCCTCCACCAAAAAAGGTAGAAATCAAGGGTTGCTGAAAGTGATCCAGACCTTCATAGGTCTACATTCTTGACAGGACATGACGTCAGTCTCTTCAGGAAATCATATGGATGTGGAGTGGGTAGAAGCACTGTAGGGTTGTCATGAAGTCTTCATGGAAATATGTTAGCTTAATTTTTTGTGAAATGTAAGCTCATTAGCTAGCTTGAATTGAGGATAGTTGGTGATTGTATGTGATCACTGGTCTTTTTCAAACATTATTTGAAGAAAATTTGAAGGCCTGTTCATAGAAATTTACATAAGAGTTAAACTCAGCAGTGAAACACTAGTTATATGTGATCTGCTGGTAGCACAAGGTCTGGGTATCATGAAAAAATTTGTTGGGAAGTTGTGATCTGAGTAAAAAGAGGTAAGTTTAAACATGTCAAATAAAAATTCAAAGATAACCCTTTTTTTTCACAAGTCAGTTCTGGTGTTCATGGAGCAACCTCTGTTTTCTGAAAGCCTGCAGTAGGGATTCATGTGTGTGTATGTACATGTATATATAACATATGTATGCACATAAAAAGGTACACACACACACACACAGACTACATATGGTGACACAGTATCACAAAAAGAAGACAAGCAGATCCATAGCTAAAATTTGTAAAGGATTGTAAAGGATTTTATGTATTCATAGAATCGATGAATATTCTGAGCTGGCAGGAACCCAAAAGGATCATAGAAATCCAGCTCCCGGCTCTGTGCAAGACAATCCAAGAATCATGCCATGCGTCTGAGAGCCTTGTCCAAAAGCATCTGGAACTCTGCCAGGCTTGGTGCTGTGACCACTTCCCGGGGGAGCCTGTTGCAGTGCCCAGCCACCCTCTGGGTGAAGAAACTTTTTCTAATATCCAACCTAAATCCTCCGTGACAACTTCAGGTCATTCCTTCAGGCCCTGTCACTGGTCACCACAAAGACGAGATCAGTGTCTGACCCTCCTCTTCCACTTACACAGAAGTTGTAGATTGTGATGAGGAATCTTCCCAGTCTCCTCTTCAGGCTGAACAAGACAAATTACCTCAGCTGTTCCTTGTATGGCTTCCCCTCAAGGCCCTTCACCATCTTTGCACCCTCCTTTGGATGCTCTGTAATAGTTTTATACCCTTCTTACATTGTGGTGTCCAAAACCGCACAAAGTATTCATGGTTATGCCGCACCAGTGCAGAGCAGAGTCAAACACCTCCCTCAACCAGCTGGGAGATTCAGATTATAGTGTTGAAAGGGAAGAGCTTAAGTAGAATATATGCAGGGAAAAAAAGATGATGACTGTAAGATTTATTCCAACTATTATTAATGTTAGCATTAGCTATTCTTAGCCTAAGGCTATTCTTAGCCTTAAAATGAATTTTTAAAGATATCTGGCTAAGGGAAATTATCTGAATGATTTAGGCTGAAGCAGAAGGCGGCTCAAGACTTTCCAATCTAGACAGAGTTCCCAAGTCCCAGGTACCTTAAACAAATGGGACAAGGCCAAAGAGGCAGATTGGAGGAGAGGAAGACTGATAATACCAGAATGAAAAGAAGCTGCATCGTACGTGTGACCGGCTGCACCCATCCTGTGTCTCTTTCTGCTGCTCTCAGCCAAATTTTGCCAATTACTCTTCCCAAAGGGAACATACGAAGCGTTATCTGCTCGGATCGACAGGGCGGCTACTCCACCTTCGTTCCCACCGCTTCCTGGAGCTTCCCCACAAAACTCCACCACATGCTCCTGAAAGGTGCCCCGGAGAGCAGACCCAGCGAGCGGCACGGGGAGGCGCCGACCCCGGAGCAGCCGCTCCCGGCGTGCACGGCCCCGGCAGGGACCCCCGTCCGCAGCTGCGGGGGGATTGTTTCAGAGGGAGGACCGAGAACACCCCGCCGGGGCTGTTCGCGAGCAGAACAGCAAAGTGCTCGGGGCAAAGCGAGGTTAGAGAACCCCGTGGTTGCCCGTAATGAGAAGTGGGAGAACGTCGCGGGTGGGACTCTCTTGGTCGCTCCCGCCGAGGTGCGGGGGGTCCGCAAAGGCGGGGATGTCTGTGTAGGCTCTGACGGCTCTGTGTAGGGGCTGCCCGGCCTCCCGTCCCCGAGGGACACGGCGGGGAACACGGCCCGACCCTTCAGGGAAGACCCCGACATTGCCGCTGCGCCCCCGCGCCGCTCAGCCGAGCGGGTGGCCGGCCGCCCAAGGGCGGGAGAGGAGGGCACGGCGGGAAGGGGATCGGCGGGGTGGGGTTTGCCGGCCCGCACGTGTGGGAAGGCCGGGCAAGGGGGCTCTCGGAGGGGAAGAGCGCCCCGGCTTTCGCCGCCGAGAGAGACGCGCCGCTACCACCGCGGCTCCGCGCAGCCCGCACCGTCGCAGGGAGCCGCGCCCGTAAGTGGCTCCTCTCTCCCGCCTTTCGCTTCCTCGGGATCGGGTGGGCGAGGGGTTGGAGCAAGCGCCGCTGCCGGAACCGCTGGGCTGGCTTGGATGTGCTGGCGAGGGGGTCCCACGTCCGAGGCAGGCGAGAGCCCCGATGTGCGGCTGGAGTTATTCCTGGCGCCAGGAGACTTGAGCGAGAGAGGAGGCAAGGGCTTCTCTGCTGACTTTTAAAGTCTGACATGGGGAAAAGCGCTGGCGTTTGCCTGATGGCCCTGGTCCCGTCCCCAGCAGCGCTGGGTGCTGCACTGGTGGGCGCGGAGCAGCCGCGGGTGGGGCACAAGGGGAAAGGCACCTGAGCAGTACTGGGCAGCAGGTGTGGGACCTTGTTTGCTGGTCCTGCAGCAGCATCTGCTACTACTGTAAGTTTGGAGGCGTGGATAGGTGAAATGACCCGCCCTGGGTTTCCGACAAGCTCCCTCAAAGACTTTACCTGGAGTTGCTGTCTGTGCAGGTGCGACCCGTGCAGGGGTTACTTACTCAAAGCGCAAAGTCGCTGTGCAACCCCAGTTCTTCAGTGCGTTTGGAGAAGCTGGGGAAATCGCACTTCAGTGGAGAGCATGAAGTGGGTACAGGTCCCTAGCTGTGGTTAAGCAGGTTTAGGAAACCTGAGATTGTTCCCTTCTGCAAACTTTACCCTTTGAAGTATGTCTGAAGTGTAAGTCACCCAACACGTAATGCTACTGGCAGCTGGAGAAAACTAGTCCAATAAAATAAATTTTAAGTTTGAGGTACCTGAAGCAACAGAACTTAATCCTTCAGTTTAAAATAGTGGCTATCACTTGAGATTTATGATAATATTTCGATAATAGAGAGTTGTGGATCTGATGCATGGGTCTAGGTGAACTCCATTAATTCGGCTGAATTGCCTTAGTTTTGAGGGAGTGGGGTTATTGCATCACTTGGTTCTGACAGCGCATGCAGTTTCTTCTGATTCTTATGCCAATTTTATGCACAATTCCAGAAGAAGTAACTTACCTGTGAAAGGAGTAAGTTTTCCTGAAATTTGCCTTCGGGTGTGAAAGCCTTCAAGCGTACCCTTTGCTTCAAGTATATTAATACCTAACATTATTTTTAAAGCTTTCAAATATTTCTCCTTGTATTCTTCCCATTAAAAGCAAAAGAAATATATTGAGAAGCATTCAGATGTTTCAGAGATGGAGAATGTAAGACAAGGGGTCATGGCATATAAACTGGTATATATATTGAAACAAGCTGATGGTAGTTTGTTTATACTAGAAAGACAAAACACATTCTGTGTAAAGTTCCTGTAGACACTGTGCAGATTCAGTACACAGTGGATCTTGGATTAGAATTTGGATTACACACTGTGGAAAATGTTTTGAGTTCTGGTTTGTGTTACCTAATGGCATTAAGACATTAAGATTGACTGCAAAAATAGGCATCAGGCCAATAAAAAAGTTAAACTTGTTTTTATTGATACCAATAATATACTACATAGTCAGACAGAAAAAGAAATAAAACCTGCCTGCCCTGCTCCTGCAAGCAGATCTCTATTGCTTCAATTAATTTTATTTGACTCTACCCTGTCCACACAATTCTAAACCCCACTGGGCCGTGGTACAAATTGTTACAGGAACAAAGCAACACCACACATGAAAAGTGCCATGATATTCTGTAAAAATTGCATACATTTTTACTCTTTTGCATCATGTTGTGATGAAGATTATTCATGCATGGAGTAATCTTCTGTCTAACTGATGTTATTAAATACTAAAATACAACTTTGGATTCTTCAGATGTGGATGAAAACTGGCACTTTGCGAAGTTTTAATGCAATGAAACTTTTGATTCCAAAGCTCCATATGTTGGCCAGTGTGTACATGCATAAATGGTCTGAACAAAGTTCTTGACCTCAGTAAAAATGTGTTTGATAAGATGCACATCTGTGTAGCTTTGTACACACAGGTTAAATCAAAATCAGTTTCACCTTTATTAGTAATCACAGAATATCCTGAGTTGGAAGGGATCCACAAGGATCACCAAACTCCAACTCCTGGCACTGCACAGGATGGCCCCATGATTCACACCATGTGCCTGAGGGCGTTGTGTTAATAAATTAATACTTAGCATATTTTCAACCTGCCAGGATATAATTCTAATTTCTTTAAGATTTTAGTTAGTAAGATACTCAAGGATGACAATGACTTTAGAGTCGTGTTGTTGTTGATGCCATTTATTAACTATTTTATGCGGATGTTTGATAAATGAATATATTGGCATAATAAATGGTAGTGAGTACAGAAAGATAGGCAAGATAAAAGATGAATAATTTTAAGCTTTTTAAATTTTTTCCACTTTGTAAGTGTTTTGGCAACAATGTATTTTGAAGGAGGAGGTTTGTATACATAAATCAGTTCTTGCGGATGAATGCAACAGGGACTAAACTAGACAGGACTCCTGGGTAAGTATGTTGCATATAAGGATCCAGCAGGTCTCTAGGTGAAAGTAACTGCAAAAACCCCACCTGTGTTAAGTGAAAAGATGTGACACTTAGTTTTGCAAGTGTAGGGACCAGAAATGGGACAGAGATTGAAAACACACATCAGCTTAAGTCAAAATAGGTTTTAGCTTGTCTGAAAATGCACTGCAGAGCAACTGAGAAAAGTTGTGACTGATGTTCATTGCAAAATGAGATGTATTGAAAGGTGCTGTGAAGGTTTAATTCCTCCTTTTGTGCCTTGGCAGATTTTTTGTTCATTTTGCAGTGGACTTTAGGTTTTAAGACAGGCAAATGAAGGGGAAAGACTACAAATGATCCAAAAGGAGCTTAAGCTGTATCTCATTCCCTAAGTTTAAGATAATAAAGTTCTCACAGCTTTATTCATATACCTTTTGATCATTTTCACTAGTGTTAGTTACATAGATATTTTGGCATATGTCCATCATGATACAGGTATCACATGACACTAAAAAAACCCTCCACAACTAAACATAGCAGGCTTTCCTGGCTTGCCTGCTGTCCTATTTTTAACCAGAATTCTCCCTGGCTCATGCAATGATACACTTCAGGGTAAAACCCCTTAGGAAATCTTCCTTCACAATAGTAGGTAGGTCATTAACATAAAATATAGCATGCACTCTAGGGTACCAGTACTGTCTTTGACTTACTATTAATTTTTGATACTAGAATGAGCAATTTTCTGGCATTTATTTTCTTCTCAGATACCTCCCAGGCAGCTAGTGGTCTATTAATGCAGTACAGCCAAAGGTGTAGAAAACAGTTAGCAATGCCATTTAATGCATATTTGTGACTCTAAAGCAGAACTTCTTGTATTCACATTAGCTTTTTCCATACCAATATGCCAAAAATTATTTTATATACTGCTGAAATTATTAAAAAGTCTATAAAAATATTTGAAGTCATGTTTCTGTGTCTTTTCATGTATCTGAAAGTGCCCACCTTTGTGATACCATTGCTGTTTAGCACATCACCTTTGATCTCTCAGGGTCACGATTCAGTTCTGATCCTCAATCTTGTCATTTCTTATCTTTCTGTTCATTCTCCAGCTGGGCTAAGACTCCTCTTCATTCCACTGGTTTAGTACCTGAGCAGTTTGGTGTTGGTAAGTCAACTGACAGGGCCGTTGGAAGCAAACAGTTGAGCTCTCAGAAAATGACAAACGTGTCCTCCTCTCTGCTGGGAAAAGCATTTGTATAAGAGATCTGCCACTACAACTCCTGTGAGAGTTATAAAGGTTACTAGTAAGAGTGGCTTCTGGGATTCCTAAGTTTAGTCATTGCTGACAGTCATCCAAGATCCACAATACTATCTTGCCTGATCTCAAAATTGTAATTTATCTGAGTGGACATACTCCAAGGGGAAGATCGTTTAGAAATGCGCTGAATGTTGTCATTGTCTTCACAAGTTCCTGCATAGGATTGCATATGTATGGAATGACAGATTTCTGAATTTCTGTGTGATACTGCTGGGATATATATACTGTATGTGCTTGACCACAGGATGAGCAGCTAGCTCAGGACATCTTGTTCTACACATATCTGGAGAAGAAATGCACAATTTGCTCGAATAAAACATTCTGCTTGCAAGATGATTGTTACAAATCTCTTAATGTCAGTGTATGGACTACAGCAATTATGTACACAGATATCCTTTAGTTCCCTCAGTTTCAATTGACCATGAACTGTTAGAAATTAGGATGGACAGCTTGTGACAGTCTAAAATAGTTAATAATTTAATGGCTGATGTTGAGTCTGTTTATTGAATGTACTGTGGGAGAGATGCTACTAGAATAGCATACACAGACAACTGTCATATCTATCCTTTCTATACTGTGGATGTTAAGATTCTGTCCTAGACTGCATAGACTGTCCTGTATGTGTGATGGTTGTGTATATACATAAGCAGCCCCCCAAAATATGTTATAAAGAATTAAGTGTTAAACTGGAGTAGAAGTTTTTATGGTTAAACTTCAGAACAGAGTTCCACACAAATAAAGTATGCCTGCCTTCACATATTGTAAATAGAATCCCAAAACCAGATGGAGCGTCTCAAAACGTTGCTCAGACAGCAAAGAACTTTTGAATGGTATGGAATAGCAACACCATAGGTGATGACAGCTAGCTACTTCAGTTTGGGTTATGGGTTATAGAAACATCATCTAAAACTAGTTTACATAAAAATCCAGGACATAGGATGACTTCTACAACACTGGTTTTGGAAGGGTGGAATCTCTCATTAATATATGAATGGCTGCATGCATCTGACAAGTAGCAGTAAACCAGCCACACAGGAAAAAAAAAAAAAAAAAAAGAAGACACAAACCCAAACCATCACAGTATTGTCATGCTTGTTCCCTGGCTCTGGTTCTTCTTTCATCTCACTTCTGCAATTACCTTTTCCTACCACACCCAGCAGTTAGTGGAGGTGAACCATAAACGCCTCCATGCAGTTCCTAGAGAAAGGTTGGTTTTGGTGCCCTCAGTTCCCTGTGACAGCTCATCAGAAATGCAGTGGCATGCACACAACATCTGTTGTTTCTGATAAGTAATCAGAATGGACAGAGTCAGTGTTGATGATTCAGTGTTATACTATAGTTCCTTGTATCATCACTAATGACAGGGTAGTTTTGCCACTTCAGTTTTCAGAAGTCTTGGATGGCTGTTCTCACTAAAAAACCTCATTTTTGAAAATTACTTCATGAGATGTACTACCAGAAAGGGATGATTAGACTTAGATTAATGCAATTTACAGGTTACTGCAGTTTTTTGTGACTTTATCTGCTGTAGAAAGGTAACAAAATGTAGAGAAATGAGTCAACTGATAAAATGCAAATAAATGCTTTCACACTTTCAATTACATTACAAATAAATGCAAGGAACTTAACTAGGAAATATTTTTTGATTGAGATTGGACTGAAGGAAAGGGCAAACTGTACCAATGATTTTGCCAGACTTTTCTACCATCATGTGTATTTAATATACAAATACGCTTCACCTGTGCGTTTTGCTTGCCAGAATTTTTTTTCTTTTTTAAAAATTGTATGGAATAAATTTATTTTTGCTTTAAAGAACATTATGCTTTATCTGACTTTTTTGCGGAGGGGACAGAATTGGAGTCAATGCAATCTAATCTTCTTGTCCTTTATTGTGAAAACAGTGAATGATGTGGATACGATGTTCTGTAGCTGTGTGAATTCATGTAGATGATCCCTGCCCCTCACCCATTTTCTTTGAGGTTAATTAGTTCTTTGCCTGGAGTTGGATTGCAAGCTATTTGACAACATGGGAAAGTGACTGTATTTATTTTATTTTGTTTGTGCACTACCGTGAACATTGTGGTTATGGAATAAATAATAATTGAAATGGAATTTGGAAGGGATTATTATTGTCCTTTCTACGTTTCCTTAGATGGAAAAACATCTCCATGTCATTTAAGGAAAATGTAACATTTGGATATTGTAAAGATACCTGGTTACTCACATGAGGACCTAAATTACTTCCTCTGAATTCACTGTTTATGAATGATTTGTTGTAATATTGATTTTATTTTGCCCTTGAATGTTTTTGAACTATCATGCAGTTGAGAGAAAACAATGGGATATGACTTGCCCTGAAATACTTTAAGCACTGAATTAGATGAAGATCTTGTGGATACACAGAATTAGCATGCATGTGTGATTCTTTTCAAAGGCACAGTGCTTCAGTGTGCTTACTAGAAGCAGTGGTTTAGATGACTCGGCTGCATTTTTGATCCTTGTAATGACAGTCTGACTGGTTTAAGGTTTAAAGTAGTAGAAAGTGTTTGAGTCCAGTAAGTTGCAGAATTTAGTTGCTCTATTCTGCTGTAAGGATTTGACAAGAGGGAGAACTTTTAAGGGTAGTACTGAAGAAGTATCATGAAACATCAGGCTTGTTATGTGGAATTTAGGCCAGCAAAATTCTTACATGCTTTTGCAGCAATAGATATGTGTAATTTATATGTTCTATAGTTGTTGCTTTTCCTCAGCAATATGTTTTTAGAAAATCTTGATGTCTTACAACTATGCACTGCTTACCAACCTGCGTCCACTCTCTTTCTTTACAAAGACTCAAGGAGGGGCCCTCCAATAAGAAGAGGCTGTTCTGCAGGTATAGCAAGGTCTCAGGCTGTGTGAAGAGGGAAGTCCTGGGCTGGAGGCTTCCTTCAGGCCTGTTTGTAGAAGATGCCTCCTACATCTATGAATTTGGTTTTTATTAAAAAAAAAAAATTCAATAAGGCACGAGTATGCACTAGGTAAATTACTATGCTGACAAACTGATAAGAGAAAAATTGCCACTAGCTACATCGGTAAAATGATTCCATATTAAAAATTCTGTCATATGGATTACCACGAAGTACATGGTGCGTCATTAGAAATACTATGAGGTTTGCAAATATAATATTCACTGTCAGATGGAAAAGTCCAGAGAACTTGATACCAGTACTTTTTAAAATACCACCTGTGAGGAGACTTCCTGTTGTATCTAATAGTCCTGCTTTGTGGGTTCCCACTGTCTTAAGGTGGCCTATGTACCTGTCCTTACCATTCTTTCATATGTATCTTATCCTCTGCCCCAAATCTGAATTGGCCTGAATAGTTACGGTCAATAAAGATTATATCTCCTAAGGAAGCCTCAAAGGTGAGTTGTGGTTATTTCTATTCTCATGTCATTCCTATTCTCCATCCTACTTTGCAGAGCAGTAGAGACTGCTACATTTCATGCTTACATCAGTTGATACAGAAGAACTTGATGGTCTGTAGAGATTCATAAAGGAACAAACTATGCCTATAGCCCCATAACCTGACCATAACCAGAGATAAAATCATGTTTGGAAACAGACTTAGGGAGGTGAAGTATTTTTCCTAAAGTCTGTATGTAACTGCCTTCTTCCAGTGTTTGTATTTTTCTACCTTCTTGCCCAAAACCAAGTGGATTTTTCACATTTGTCCATTTATGTGAAAAGTCTAAATGCCTAACAGAAAGTTGACATCCTTGACTCTTCTTGGAGTCTAAACAACTGGGTGGAATTTAAGTGCAGTCATCATACTTAGTTGAGAGGATATGCAGAGGTCCCATGTTGTCAAGATCTCAGTTTTCTGCTCAGGGAAGTATATGGTTAGTGCAACACAACATCTAGGAAATGAATGAGAGAGACCATTGTATTTGAAAAACTTTTTGGAATTTATGGAGGCGGAACAGTAGCACACTCATGTTATTCCACTTGTGTGAGAAAGAAAAGGGTTACAAGGTCCTCTGTCGTAGATCTCTGTAGCTGAAGATGAAATGCTGCGCAGGGAAGCAATGGTGATTGCTCTTGAGAGTTTGAACAGGTTTGTTTAAGATGCAGTAGACCCAGGTCACCTGAGAATGTTTTAAGGAGAGACTGAACACGGCATTTAGTGCCATGGTCTAGTTGACGTGGTGTTCAGTCATAGATTGGAGTTGATGATTTCAGAGGTCATTCCTAACCTAATTGATGCTGTAATATCAAGCAACTATTGCTGAAATTCCTTTAGAATTTTAAGGTAATTGCAAGAAGTTTTCAGGAATTAAAAAGTAGATGTTCATATATCAATAGGACAAATCTCATTTGTCCCATGAAAAGGCAACTTTCATCATCGTTGTAGAGTCTGATACTGAAAAATACCATGTGGTAGCAAGTTACCATTTGCTATGAGGTGTTCTGGTAGAATGACTATCTTAGAGTAGTGAGGTATTCACTGTGTGGATTTTTTCATGGTAGGGAAAGAAGAAACGGAGGGAAAAATCAGTACTTTCTCTAAGTGAAGGAAATCTGTTCTAATTGCTTCAATGTTTATTCCTTAGTGGGACACAACTTCTCAGTATCCAGTCCAGAATTGTTTGCAGGCTCCCATGCAATGTCCAGCTATTAGAAATATTAGACTTATTGTGTGTGAGTCTGATTCTGAGGCAGTTAGTTTCAACATTAGACTTAATAACCCCATTTTGTATTTCTAATTGTTCCAGTTATTAACATTTATAAACCTTCCTGCAATTTTGTAGTACTCTGTAAAGCCTTCTATGGTGTTTAATTGCCTATATCCTCCACTTCATTAATTGACTAAGCAAATAATTTTATATTTGTATTAAATAAGAGGGTTTTTTTCCCATTTGACTGTTTTTCTGTCCTGTGTGGTAACAGATGGCTTGCACTTAGCTCAATGAACCACATGCAAAAAGAGCAGAATTTGCAGAAAAATACTGTTGATGATGCATTTTTATTCACACACAATAAATTAAGTCAGCTTTCTGATTACGTAAAGTGAATGTTTACACTCTTTTACTGAAACTAATTAAAATGTATCGACTACACTCTGTGGAACAAGTAGATTTCCCAGTCTGGATGGGCTCATAGTATAGTTTGTGCATTTTTTACTGAAGCCATGTCAGCACAAGAAGCTCTTGTATTGTGCTCCAGGCTTGTTCCTGCTCCAGTAATCATCCCTCTATGCCTGCACAGCTGTTTGTGGTACTGTGCAATGAACTGCGTTAGGAAACATTCATTTTTTTGACTTGGGATACTTTTGATTAAGGATCAGTTCCCTATTCCAGTTGGAACGGCCACACACATGGCTGTGCAGCCACAATTAAGGGATGGACACAGAGGAGAGAATCGACTAAGTACTATGAGCTGCTTCAATTGTACCACCATTGGAAGAAACTGTTTAATGTCCTCCACATAGCTGTAAAACATACTGTAATTTCACTCATCCATTCCGGTGTTTGTTTTTCCTTCCTTTTTGACTGTCTCTTTTACAGAAGAAATCATTAGTTGAAAAACTTTGTTCATGGGGCTATGGTATCCCTCAAACTTTTGAAAGAAGTTTTGGCATTTAGAATCATACTTTGCTTGCTTCATAGGAATTCCTGTAGAGTTCAGTTCCTTTGAACAGGAGCTAAAGAAAGTAACAACTTTCTAATCAAGAAGATACGACTTGTATCAAGTATTTGCTGAAGCTCCTTTAGACGGGCTTGGTAAATGACTTATATGTGAAACGGTATTGATTGAAGGATTTTGGATAGTTCCTACTTTTAATCTGTTATATCTTTACTATAACTGTAGTTCCACTATTGCATGTTTGACCTGATTCTGATCTCTGTTTGGCATTATAAATAGAAACTGTTTCCATAAGAACCAGTGAAATTGCCAAAGTTGCAAAATATCCCTCTTCTTCCCTTCCCCATCTCAAACACTCTCTCAACTCTCATTTGCATTTAGTAGTAGGCTATTATAACCTATCAGATTTTCTTTAAAAAAAAAAAAGTTTTTCTTGTGCCTGTTTATGAAAACAGGCAATATTACACTATATTTGTCCAAACAGCTGCATAATGATTGGTAAAAATTACTCCTGTAGAAGATGGTTAGTAGGATAAGTATCTTCCTTTAATCTACAGAAGAGAACAGTGAAATCCAGTATTCTATCTTGGCTGAAAACTAGCTAATAGAGCATGGCTTTATTGTTTCTTATGCTTTCCAAGGATTTGGTAACAAACATTGCTGATAGCACACAGTTAGACAGTGATTTGGTTTAATTGCAACTGTTTGCAAATGGCAGAAAGGCAGCAAAAGTGCAGAATGATGTGAATGTTGTTCATAGTGTTCCCTGGAGGGACAGCTTGGGGTGGCTGGAAAGAAGCCTAGAACTGTAAGCAAAGGAGCTCTCCTAGTACTCTGATTCCCACTATGTTCAGGGAGATGGGACTCTGGAAATGCACAGCAGGGCATGGGAGATGTGTGACATGGAATTTCATCACCTCACTGGTTGATGCAGCATCTGCTTTCTAGGGGGGAAAGCTTCCAAGTGCTAAATGTAGACTCTTCTTTGACAGTAAAAACACCCCTTGAAACCTCATCCAAAGGCTGAAGGAAGATCTAAAACAGTGGTATATAGCAACTTCATTTGCAGTGCTACTTCTGTGGTCTTCTCATAAACAACTAGCATGGCTGCTGGCTTGAGTATGGAGAATCCTTTCTCTTAGCCAACTTAGAGGGATTAGAGGAACAACAACAAATAAACCTCCACAAAACTAACCTGGGAATGAAATCTGTGAACTGGATAAGCTATAGAAGCTGTCTGCCTGGATTTGGAACTGGGTCTACCAGGGAACTTGCATAAGGCTGAATATTCTACCACAGATTTCTACTCTAGAGACCCAGAAAGGAAAAGTTTGGATTGACCCATAAGAAATACTGCAGCCCTAGACATTAGCATTTTTTTTGACTGATACAATCCTGCTGAAATGTATTTGGCTTGGTTCAGTATTGCTAATAATTTGGAAAAATTACTGGGCAGAACTGAAAAATAACTTTTTGAGCGCAGATTCTGAGGTAGGAGCCTGAACAGGGTAAAGCTTGCTATCGCAATAGCCTTCAACTTTCATAATGGTCCTCTCCAAAAACTGTGGAAACCAAAGACTGAAATAAAAAAATAAACCTCTCCTATACAAATGCAGCCTCTGTAGGTTGTTGTCCTTGTCTTTCTCAGGTGCATCTTCCTACAGTTCACACTGAAATGAGAGTATAGGCACTGAAATAAAGGCATACTGAAATAGAACTTGAACTGTATTTTCTTATAAGTAAAGCAGAATTGATAGTGTCTATATTATTTTTGTAGTATCCTTATTATGCTTTTTGAATTTCAGATCTAGTAATCCGGAGTCAGAGTTTCATTTTGCATTCTCGTCAGTGAATGCCACTTCAGGGTGCAGGGTGTGGTGTCAGTATTCGATTCATTACACAGAATGTGGAATGGAATAAGACTTAAAGTAACTTTTATAACTGTTAATCTCTGACTATCTTTTTCTCCACAGTCTACCAATAATGCAGACTGACCAACTGAACTGTCCAAGTTTGCTTAAAATGGATTTGTCTTTTGTAGGTGTTTCAGCTAGTGACAGGATCAGATTTGACACATCGACACGAGTTATTCACTATCAGCACTACTGCAGTGTTACATTCTAGACTTTAATCTTGCCATTCAGACTGTCTTGGCCTTTATAGGTTCTTAGCTTGCCTGATAGCTCTGCATTGCCTGAGAATGAGCTTGTCCTTACTGAGAGTTATGGTTGCACCAAAAAGTTATATTTTAAGTCTTGCCTACAGCAGTTAATCCTTCTCCATATGTACCTTGCAGTAATGCTGGTACAAGAAGTTATGCAGTTCTGTAGTGAATTGTATCAGTAAATTAATCTGGGTCAAAAATGATTTAGTACCTGCTCAGTGTTACTGTGGTTCCATTCCCCAGTTTAATTCGCTTTGTAACCACAGAAATATTTCTGGTGGCCCAACGGAAGAAAGAAGGAGTGAGCATCCAGTTAGGGTAAACTACTTATTTTGGTGGAAATTCCAGCTTGAGGTGTTAGTTCAGCCTATGCTCTGACTGCTAATGCAGTGATGGCAGCACAGAGCTTAGCTGTCTGGCAAGCATCTTTGCATTCAGGTGGGTGCAGACCAACCTGCAGCCTTTGCAGCTGTGGATTCACTGTTATCTGTGTGCTGTGCCAGTGTCTACTTCAGCAAGTGGTGCAGCTCTGCAGTAATGAAGCTGTAGAGGAAAACTGATACTGTAGATTCATTGAACCATACCAGTTATGTTTAGGTATGTGTGGGAGAATTGGGAGTAATTCAATTTAGTTTTTGTTTGGTCCCACAGACTGAATTTCTGTTACCAGTTGGAGTGTATTAGGTGCTGTTCTGGAGTACATATTCAAATTTCCTTTCATACAAAAGGATGTCTCAGGATTTTTCACAGTGAATGGTCAGGATGACTGGAAAAGTATTTTAAACTATGCATCTGATCTGAACAAAAGTGCCAATGCTGTGCCTATAGATGCAGCAGTCAGACTTGCACTGTGGTATCAATGGGTTTTCTCTTGTACATAACTCTTTCATTCTTTCTGATTCCATTTCAAAACTTGTTTTCATGACAGTTCAACCGCTAATCCCACTGTTGCTCTCCAAGCTCTGTGATTGATGCATTCATTCACTTTGTGTTGGTGGTAATAGAAAGAGATATTTTCTAGGACAATTTTACCCCCGATCTCTATCTACTATGGCAGTATTCAATGGAAATTGAGCTAAGTTTGACAACATGAAGTCTAAGTCAATTAAAAACTTTTTTCTGGACTGTTCTTGGTGTGTACATATGCTATCATGAAATTTAATACCCAAAGAAGTGAATTTCTTAGTCCAACCTATCTGTGGATCTTCAGTGGATGAAAACATAGAATACCACTTTGGAAAGGACCTCAAGAATCATCTGGTCCAACCTTTCTTGGCAAAATCAATCCAAACAAGATGGCCCAGGACCCTGTCCAGCTGAGTCTTAGCAGTGTCCAATGCTGAAGAATCCACCACTTCTCTGGGGAGATTACTCCAAGTGACTGAATGCTCTCATTGTGAAAAATTTTCCTCTTGTGTCTTAATAGGAATCTCTTCAGGGAATGCCTTGTACCCCTTACCCCTTTTGTTTTCCATGTGACTCCATGTAAAAAGGGAGTATCCATCTTCATGGAGCTTTGCCAAAAAGAGAGAAGTAAAAAGACAGTCCTTGAATGTGTTGCATTTGCTGTGTAATGGAAAATATTGAATCTGAATAAGAAGCACTAGCAAAAGAAACCTGGGTGTGTGTTTGAAAGGTGGCCCTTACTAACTTTTCCCATTCTGTTTGAAGGTATGAGCAGCAACAGCTACACTGGAGCTTCTTGATATTTTGATAGTCAAGCATGATTGTTGTGCACCAGTAGGAAGACAGATGAACCCACCAGCCTACATGTATTTTGGTTTTTACCTCTGCTTTTTTCATACTATTGATTTTCCTTAGATTAAATTTTATGGCCTTGACTCTAAGATGGGTGTTACTGCAGTATAAATAATTGCAGAGATACTTTTTATCTTAGCACAGCTGAAACGTTTTTTTTATTTTGCTAAGTGGGGCTCAGAGTGTATTTATAGACAGAATTGTGCCATGTGGCTACAATCGGTAATAAATTCAAGTGCTTTTTGTGATGAAACCCTTAATTTTGAAGGGATTTCAGTCTATTTGGTTATGCATAACTTTGAATTTCTAGATCATGGATAAAGAATTAGGTACTTTTTTTTCTATTTTTTTTTAAAAAAAAGAAATGAATGCTGACTATTCCTTTTCCTCCTGTTCTGGAGTTAAAATAGCTTGGCAGCAATGTTTGAACACAGTTCCAGTCAAACCAGTTTTGGAAACAGTTTGGCAGGCCACAATGGAGTAAGGCCAAAGTATGTAAGAGCTAAGTTTTAAAATCTAATTCTAAGCCAAAATTATAGCTATAGTGAGAGAGAATAATGTAAAATGTAAAACGTAAAAAAATGTGTGTCTCTTCACCACCTTTTTTCTTTCTTCAGTTAGTCAAGCTATTCTGGGCTGTTAGAAACAGTGCTCAGACTTCTCATGAATCCTGCATTTCTTCTGCCTGAGCCTCAGTCCGTGTGCACAGGAAATTGGATAGTTAAGTAGCTCTTTGTGAAGTAACTTACTTTTTAATCATATCATCATTAAGTAGAATGTCACATACCTTAAAAATTAAGTTGTGTGGAACCTATAGCACTGGAAATAACTGATCTTTTTTCTTTGCTATGTCGTTTCTTGCGAAATAGTTGAATCAAAAAGGCTGTTTCCATTTCCCTTGATACCTTTCAGTGTTATACAAACACAGCTACTTTCAACTGCCTTTGTTTATCTGCTGTTGACTTTAGAAGTACAATTTGCAATATGACAGGATGACTGCAGGATATTATTTTTAAAGTTTGTATAAAATGGATTGTGCATATTTTTTTCCCACAGTGAAAATGTCTAGACTCTTCAGAACCTTTGTAAAGCTGTTATCCAGACAAATTAGTTCCATGAATTTGAGTCACATCAACCTCAAGAATTATCCAAATAAATGGGGTCACCAAGTCATTTTACTCTTAACTATAATACAAAACATTTCTCTTAATCTGTAAAGCTGACAGGAAAAAAATTACTTATCAACTACAGTCCAAATTTCTTCCTTTTTT
>VXAU01002372.1:501492-749355 GCA_013399695.1 Formicarius rufipectus | reverse complement strand
TTTTTAACAGGAAAATTTTCGGTTTCTCTAGGTGTTAAAAATGTTTCCCAGCAGAGTGGACATTCTGTTGCATAATAATTTTGGCTATCTCTGGGCATTGCTAAATTGTGTTAAGCATAGATGTCATGAGGAGTGATTTCTGTGTAACATCTAATGCCAAGCCTAAGAGTAGAGTTCAAGTAATGCCTAGTTATATTCTGAGGGAGATGTTCAATTCATCTGGGGGAAGTGGAGATGTCATACTCTTAATAGTCAGTAGCTTCTCTTTGATCTTTTATACTGTTCCAAAATTCATACCAATGCCAAAAATTAACTCCTCTGTATCCATGACTTCTCATCTGGTTTTGATTGCAGTTTCCAAATAGCCTTTGATCCAGCATGTGCTTGTTACTTGTGCTTTGTTTGTGTGCCTTATACTCAGTTTGATAATTTTTGAACAAAGAAATCCACTGAATGCTACTCATGTTCACACAGAGTCCCTCTCCTCTCTTTTACAAAAGCTTTAACAAATGTGCTTTGTTTTACTTCCAGGCAGTTAAGACTGTGAACATTATTTTGTTTGGTCTTTTGTCCTTTGTGGAAGAAAGAGGAGAAAAAAAGCAGTATGAATAAATTGAGTTAAGCTAATTTTAGGAAGAGCCAGACTCGTAGTTTTAACAGTTTCTCTAGGTGAATGATACTTCTATGCTCTGTGTTGTTTTTAAAGAGAACCTGTTTGCAGAACAGAACTTTAATTACATGAAATAGCTTTCTGAGGGGTTTATTTTTTTGTAGAGTTTGCATTATAGAGCTTTAGGAACAGGTAGAATGAAAGGCAATAGGAAATTACTTTCACTCTTGAAGAAGTCAAGGCATTGTCATTACATCACTGATCACAGTGTATACTTTATGGTGAGAAGCATGAAATTGTCTCTCTCAGAGGAATTTTATGCCCTTTTGGATGATTTATGACTAAGTCAAGACAAAATTTCTAATGTCACACACTCATACAGCTATCACAGCAGAGAGCAAACTTATACTTAAAAAAAAAAAATATTTTGAAGGAGTAGCTGTCTTTGATCTGTTTGATTTCTGTTCTTAGTAGCCCTACTGCATTTTTCTCCTTTTCTCATGTTTTGGCATCATAGCTGTCACCACTTTCATACGAATCATTGTAGTCCAGTGCTGAGCTCACTGATGTCCTTCAAGACTAAATCCCTTTTTTCTGCTCTTGACAATTCATCTATTTGCTGTTGCCTGCCCTAAAACGCCTCTTAGAAGTATTCCTGGCCATTGCACAGTTGTCCACAGTATGTGGTGAGCTTTGTAATTCCTGTCAGAAAAAGACTCTTTTTAAGGCCAGTTTTGAAGATAATTATTATCAGTTCTAAGGCTTTGCAGATTTTTTTCTTCATTTCTTTTTTCAGTTGTTGGGAATTTCAGAGTAAGTGAACTATGTTCAACTGTATCCTTGTGAAGTCCTAGCCTTCCTGCTTAGGATGTAACCTATATTTGACAATGTCCAATAAGTTGTCTTGAAAATTTTAGAAGAAAGACCCATTTATGATGCATGGCTAGAAGAACAGTACTTTTTCAGACTTCTACTCTCAAAGTTTTCAAAGATTTCTCTCAACATTATGTAGGCAAGAGATTGTAGTCTGTCACTTTCCAGTTAATCTTTAAGGAGAATCAGAGCAATGTAGGATGACTGCTAGTGCTACTGGAGAGTCACACAGAAGGAGGAGGTAGACCATCTACCATCATCTGGAGGTGAAGTAATTGCAGATGGTTTTATATACAGCAGGGAGTGTTCTATAGCAGGTTTCCATAGGTATCTGCAGTGCTGTAGCAGAATATCAGGTTTCATTGATTTCTGTCTTCTGTTCTGAAGTTTTTACCTGCGGAGTTTGGAAATAGAGAGGAAGTTAGCCTTCAGGGAAATCCTTGCCTAAGTAGAGGAAGATGCCAATTAATTCCAGGTGGGTCATATCAAAAATATTCACAGTTGATTTTTAACTTTTGTTCTAGCTGGAAATTCTGCTGTACCTAAAATGATAGATTTTTTTCAAAACTATATTTGGCTAACATCAAAGCATGTCTAATTTGTGCACAGCTGAAAATTTGCTGGAAATATGGAATTGGTCTTAATCCAGAAAATTGTAATGAGCTCTTTGCCCTTCATATTCTTTTACTGACACCCAGAATTCCTGCCTTGGATTCCCAAATCTCCACACTGTTTTGTTACTTTAAGTAGAGCTTGTTATTTGTATTTTAAGTACACAAGATTGATAACATTTGAGAAGGATTTTTGTTCAAAACAGTTTATCACCTCGACCAAATAACCTAGAAGAATTACGTTATATTAATGGATGAAGTAAGGACTGGTAATTGCTGCATTTTTCTCCTTTTTTCCCTTTCTTTCCTAAAATATGGATAGATAGTGTTTTAGGTAGTTCAATACCAAATATTGAGCTCTGGATGCTTTTTTTTTTGAGAAGGCTACATAAAGTTTGTGAAACTGGAGGTATTTAGGCCCTCTGAACTATCATTTCTAGATTTCAGTGGAGAAATACTGTAAATGGCAGTGATTGTGATGATGTTTCTACTATTATTAATGTATTTCTAAATTGTTTTTCTTTTGATAATTAGAATTATTTTAGATTTTTTTTGGGAACCAAGACAAAGGAATCTTATTCTAAAGCTTGAAGCAATTTAAAATATTTTAAAGAATATCTTCATAGTGGAGCAATTATTGTATCTCAGTAGTTTCCTGTCTGATGAATCAGTCTTCTTGCATTCATCTTATATAAAATGCTTTAGGTTAAAAAAACCCAATTAAACGAAATTCCCCCTCAAGCCCCCTCTTTAAAATCTCTTCTGAGGTGAGTTTTATTTTTGAAATTAATACTTACAATTGATCAGTTAAATATATGGGGTTATGTAATGACTTTTGATATTCTAGTCTACCGAGGAAAATATTAACATTTTAAAATTGCTGTAGTCAAGCACATTTTAAAATTTATTAAGATGCTCATGGGATTGTTTTAACCTCTTCTGAAAGAGATGGAACTTGCTATGAATGTTTGAAGAAGACTCATCACAGAGACCGTCTTTCTCTTCTGGAATTATCAGAAAATCAGCACAACTGCAATTAAACAGGGTTGTTAATAATGATGCATTCCTTTGGCATCTGCCAAAACTTGCATGTTGCAAAATTACAGAAACATTATGTTTGGGTCTCATATTACTGACAATGCATCCAGTTCACTTTTCATGCTACAAGACAGACTCTGGCACCAACTGATATTATACCTGAAAGGTACTACTGGCATGTGATACTGTTTGCACACCACTAATGAAAAACCAGCTTAATACGGATATGCAAGCATTTCAGTGATGGAAGAGCTATATTATCATGAGGGGAGATTTTGGGAGTTTGATCACAGGGGGTGTTTGATTTTGCTTTATCCTCTTCAGCTGCTGGAAACTGGAGTTCTTCATGAGAAATGCAAATGCATTGCTGGCTAAGTGTCTAGGGTCAAACACACAGAGCAATGGTTTGACAACTGTATGCCAAAGGGGCATTTTCTGAGGACCAGTAAAGCAATGCATAGGTGAAAAGGATCTTACCCAAGGTATGCTTGCTAACACACTGATTATCATTTAAATCAGCTAAGAATTTTTTTAAGATTAGGCATACAGGATTTTACACTGATTATCTTAATTTTATGTAGAAAATTCATTATATGAGTATTTGTTGCTGCTGTTGAACAATTAAAGCTTCATGTTTTCATAGTGGTTCCATGAGGAATGTGCATTTAGTCTTTGTGCCAAATTTTTTTTTTGCATTATGAAAACATGTATCATTTACAAGTGCTACTAACGGTTAATCAGGTTCAATAAAAATCAGGAAGTTGGTGAAATACTCCATCTAGTACTAGTAAGGGAAGTGGTGGCATTTAAAAATTAGAAGTAATTTCTATGACATTTTACAACTCAGTATTTTACCCGAATGGGGTTTGGGTATATAACTGGTATCCAGTTACTCTCTTAAATAAAGAATAAAATTAAACAAGGTATATGATGTCAGAAGCTTTTTTTCAGACAGTTGGTAAAATGAGATCTCTTTCCTGCCTGTAATTTCCTAGGTCATTGCAATCACCTAGCAACGTGTTTTCTGGGTTTGGCCCTTGAGAGAGAGAGTCTGTACTGACCACCTTTTTTCTCCTGAGCAAGCAAGGAATTGTCTGTGGCCAGATCCTGCCTCTGCACACACAGGCAGCTGGAACTCAGTTTGCTGTCATTGCTTCCAGAGCTCATGAGAACAAAGTGAGGAAGGAGGATAGTTTTAATCCAGATTTGTGATCCAGCCATAATAACTATCTTTCTACATAGTAGGGACTGAGAAACAACCCAAGAAATAGTGTAGTTTGCAGTCATGCGCACACACATACAAAGCTACATACAGACAGTATGTGGAAGGATATCTCTTTGGTGACAACTAGTCAAGTTATCTGCAGTGCCTGGACCTTTGAGGGCCTGGCTTGTGTTATTTGGGGAGGGTTTTTTTAAGCAAATGTATTTGGCTCTATTAGGATCTAGTGTTCTATGGGATTTTCTCCATAATTTATTCACGGCATGGCTGGAGATAAGGATAATTATTTTATAGATGCAGAAAAAATGGTTGATTTAGGAACAAATAATGGGAGAAGTATCTTGTTTCACTTAAATGAATGGAAGACAAAGGAAAAATACATGAACATAGAATTAAAGGACAAATATAACAGAATTTGGTACCTAAATAGGCTTGATATTCTGTATTGCTAATGTTAAATACATATTAGTTAGAAGAGGATGTTTGAGGAGTTCATAATTACCTGTATGATATCCTCTGACCACTTAAGTCAGAAACTGGTCATGCCATTCAGGGTCAATGCATGTGGCAAGGGAAGAAAGTGACTGAGGGTAGGAGGCAGTATAAAATGTGTATTGAGATGCTTTGTGTTCACTGAAGATAGAATTAAAAGTTATAAATTTATGGGGCCATCTGTTGCCAGAACAAAATAAAATTGCAAAATTATATTTCACCTCATCTTCATGTGGAGGAAGTGATGGGCTATCCCAACCACTTTCCATTTGCTGTGTGATACAAATTATCCCGAAAACACGTTTTCTAGTGATTTATTTTAACTAGTGCATCAGCTGGTACTGCTGACTACAAGCAACATTCCTGTGGTTTGTTTCTTTGTGCCATTTGGTAGTTAGTGAAGTAGCTTCATAGGTGGAGTAAATGCAATTTAATGCTCAAGTGGCTTTTGATTTTTATGAGCAGAACTGCCTCCTGGAAAACCTGTGGAACTGCTAAGCTGCTGACTTTTCCAATACCTCGAGACAATTTATATTGAAGACAAATTTGCAAATAAGGAACTGTCATGCTGGCTGGTTGGGAGTGCAGAAACAAATGTGCACACGTGACTTCAGCTTTGTCTGGGGTGTTCATGGTGTTCCATATGTTATTTATTATTTCAGAATATTCATTACTTTATGAACCAACATTTGTGCTGTCTTACATGTTGGGATTTTTTTAATGCTCTACAGCAATGATTCTCCTGTTATTGCAGAACTTGTTCTGGATTTACACCAAGAGAGGATCTAGTTTCTTCGGGCAGACTTGCCAGTGTTTCAAGCTTTAAACATCAGGTCAGATCTGTATAAATCTGAAAGCAGCTGCCTTCATCATGGTTATGCAACTGCCTTGCATAGATGTGATTTGTTTAAGATACCAAAGAATATTTCTTTCCTAATGGAAGTTCACAGAGGGTTTTCTGTGCATCTTCAGAAGACGCTGAACAGAGCCATGCTGTCCACAAGTACTCTGTTATGTTACAACATGGAGCACCTGCAGCCTGTGCAAGTGTAACCTCTCTGGAGAGCTGCAGTATGTGATTAGGCTATTATAGGGTCACTTCCCATACCTGCTGCTCAGCCTCTGGGAAATTTGTGGTCAAGATCCCAGTGTGTGACTATCAGGGTCAGTGTTGGTTTTTGCTATGTTTTGAAGTCTTGGTCCTCTTTTACCTGCGACATGTTACACACAGTCAAGCTGTTTATTAACTTAAAAAATACTGAGAAGTTTGAAAGCCTTTTCAGAAAATTACCCAGTTGAAGGTTATAATGTTCTTCAAACTGTGTTCCTGAAGCATTACATATAGTGGTGCTACATAAAGCCAAGAATGAAAAGGGAATTCTCTGGCATTAGTTACCTCAGTTATAAATCATGTTAGATGTTAGGATTTATATGATTGTGATGTGGACAGTAAATATTGAGAATGTCTGGCTGGAGTGTCCACATTTAATGTCAAAGGGTAGTGCTCTCTAACAGGGTTACTGAAGTGACTTTGCAGTGACTTATTATTTTTGGGATTTCATACTTGAAGGAAGTGGTATTTGATTTTGCAGGGCACAGATAGTACCTGCAAAGAACTCAGGGTGGTCTTAACAGCAGTAACTTCAGACCACAGAATGCTGTTTATTGCTTCTGGGATTAAACACTGCAGATGGAGCTTATTTATATCATGTGAACTAAGTATTCCTGTTTATGTTGTTTTGTATTGTTCAGATATATAAACCTAATATAAATCACAGCCGTGCCCTTAGCACACAGGTTCTGATTGGTGTTCATTATGTCTGCCAATGGTGCTGGGCTTATCACAGTTCCATTTTTGCACAGAATGGAAGCAAAATACTTCTCTGATTTAATATTTAAAGTCCAGAACAGATCAAGTGATGGACCCTATTTTAAATATTTTGCTATTATATTGAAGCAATATTGGGTTGCAAACAAGATTTTTCAAAACTTTTATGCAAGGATGTCTTAAATTAATTCTTACTGCCTTTGACTTAAGAAAAAAAATATGGAACATAAACAACACATGCATCTAATTGTATTCTGATAGAAAAGAAAACAAACAACTTTTAAAAACTCTTGTAATTGGCAGATAATTAATACATACTTCATTTTAGATGTTTCATCATGAGAAAGTTGTGACACCTTGATTAGGTGATGTAGTAGTTTTGTTGTTGTTGTTGTTTTTCTTTTAATCCCTTTAAGATAGCATCTTTTCCATGTACTATTAAACATCATATAGAATCAAGTAGATGTGTATTAGGAATTCTTTTCCTTCCCTTGCTTTATGGTAACTATGTAAGTGAGACTATTTCTAGTATCATCCATGATTTCTTTTAGTCTTAAATTAGATGTATTCATCCTTTCTCCCTTCTCCACTCTCTCTCCTTTCTTTCTTGGCCCCCATATGAAAAAGAGAGAAAGTCCACTTTTTTATATATGTAAATTTGAGTTACTTTAGACAGTTTCCAGTAACTCAACACAGCAAATTAATTGCACTCTTTTTTAAACAAAAAAGAGCCCCTGGAGCCCATCAGTGTATGGAGCACTAGTCCAATAGGCTGAGATGTGCTGTGGCCCAGGGATGGCACTGGAGAACCTCAGCAGAGTAGGAACCCCTGAATCTGATACTACTTGTGCCATCTGAGGTTGGGAAGGGAGGAGAGAAATTAGGTGACTCATTAGTTCTTAGCTTAATTTCCATTCTTGCACCATGAAATTAGGCTACTTTTTGGACTGTTCAACTCCCCTGTGGAAGTACACAGCACACAGACAAAGCCATTAAAAATACAGATTTTATAGATGTTTTAGAAGCCACTTCAGGAGTTTAGACATGTGAAAGGGCTCTCATTATTCCTACTTTAAAATCAGTGGCTAAGTCTCTTTTAGAAAATTACCAGCTTTTGTGCAAATCAATAAAATTTTCAGCAGGGAAAGGATTGGGACTTAATTTTGATCCTGCAGTCATTACTTATATTTTCCTATTATCACTGAAAAAGATGGTATTTGTAAATACACCTCTACTAGTTTTTCAGAGTTTTAGCTTTTGATTTTGTCTGCTTTTGAAGAGAACAGAATACCTGGAATTGATCTGATGTTAGCTTCTAAGAGGCTTTTGCTTGTGTCTTACACAAGAGGCTGTTACAGAAGCTTAGTAACCGTGGGGTGAAAGGTAAAGCGTTGTTACTCATTAAAAGAGGAAAACAGCAACCTTCCTATCATTTTGTAGGCATTTTCCATTATGGAAAATGATTTTTAAGTAGTAATTGAATTAATAGAAATTTTCTGGACAAAATTTGGTTTTATTGGAAAACAATGTTCATTAAAGATAGTAACTGGAAAGATTTCCCTTTTTTGCCACAGGACAAAATATCACTTTTAGCCTTTCCAATTAAAAAAAAAAAATAAAGAAAAACAAATGTTTTTAATTTTTTTAAAGAAAACCCATCAAAGCCTCCTCACAAATATTACAACAACTACAAAAAATCCAAGTAAACTGAGAAAAGAGATTGCTTGGCTGGGCTAAACAAAAGTAAGTGGAAAGATGATAGTCCTACATTATGGAAGGATTAGGAAATAAATATTCAGTTGGTTAATTCAGATAACGAAGAAAGTAATAGCTAGAACAGGGTGACCTTAAAAAAATATAAAGGAAGAACATTCAAAAAAATTAAAGACTATTATATCTGTACATATTATATAAATTCTAATAATAACTCAGAGCCCCGTTATTTGGGTAAAAGGCTTGGTGTATTTTAAGTTCTGAGATTTGAGTAGTACTTTTCCATGCCAGTTGCGTTTGCATAGGCTGAGTTCATTTCTATGAAATTTGCCTAATTACCTACCTGAGCTGCCATTAGAAGAAAATATACATGGTCTGTAGTCTGTTATTGCACGTTTGGCTCAAACATGGACTGTCGTCAGAAATCAAATACTTTTTTTAAAGTTTGCTTCAGTTCACAGTGTTGTGAGTTCCATCAGCCTTATGGAAAAGCAAAATAAGATGTTATCCAATAGCTTACATCTCAAAAAATGCAGTGTCTTAATTTGTTTTCTGGTAGATCTTTCACCTTGCTCTTACTGAAAGTTTGTAACTTCATGCCTCTAATGGAGAATTGTACTCACCCTTCAAATGGTGGTGGTGCCTTCCTCATCCTCCTTCCCAAGCCGCAGTGTGGAGCTCCATCTGATGCTCCTTTCCCAAGTGTTCAGAGAGATGCAAAACCGCTTCCTTCCAGTCTTGGCAAGGCATAACATTGCAATATATTTTCAATTAGTGGCGGGCGTTGGCCGAATGGTGTAAGTTGCCGCCTCTGGAGCTGGCTCCTCCTCTGAGGACGCCGGTTCGAATCCCGAGGAACTCACTGTCACCGTCCGAGCTGCTCGGCTGTGGCAAAATGAACCTCAGGAGTAAAGGGGGTGGGGCCAGTTCTGCGCACACTGTGCCTCACCTAAAAAATCCATTGGGCAGGCTTATCCCAAGATCTTCATTCGCGAAGTCCAGCCAACAACAACAATAATATTTTCAATTACAATCAACTGTTTGTTAGTTTTAACTTCGATTTTCTTAGCTCTTCTTTGTATACTTGACAAACTTTTCTATCTAAGTTTCCTATCTGTATTTATTCTATGTTCAGGGTGTGGATCTGTACCAAAAAAGTATGTCTGGATTTTTTTTTTATAGGTAGTATGGCTTTAAATAGTTACGTTCCTTCTCCAAAGCATCTCCAAAACTCTGATTTTAGACTTAGGTGACAACACTGTGAGTCAGCACTACAAACATTTTCTTTAGACCCCTGGGAATATGTAGAATTCAACAAATGATATCTAGTAGCAGCTTGGGACATGCTTAATATTAGCTTAAATGACTCATTCTTGGATCAGAATAAATAATAGGAAATTGTGCCAATGTAGCCCTTCTTTTTATTACATATGAAGTTATGTAGGATTGCAAATTTATTCTTCTTGCTTGTATTAGTCTCATAGTATATGGTTCTTTTTATAAGATGTATTACATTTCTTTTACAGATGTTCGGGATTTGAGGTATTTTTCTTTCTAAGTACAAACTCAGAATTATTAAAGAAAAGGTGAGAGAATTGAGAAGAGATAATTTTATCCTAACCTGTACAACATTTTGTAGGAATTTCAGTGATCTACTTAAACCATGAAAATCTAAAAAAGTATATTTTAACAGATACGAATCCTTTTAAAAAGTGTTGAATTATAATGTATTCTCTTCAGAAATTATGCTGTCATAACATTATACAGATAGCCTACATTACTGTTGAACTTTATAAAGATTGTTTTTCCCTTTTGAATATTTATGACAGAATATAGATTGCACTGCATTTTTATTCCCAGAACCGCTAAAGTGAAATTACTTTATCTAGAAAAGATTCTTGCTAGCACTTGATGAATCCTTTTATGAATACCAGTGCATCTTCTCATTACCAATCAGAGCTGCACAAACTGTACAAAACACGTTGTGTTTCTTTTTCACTGTGCATGTCAAAAACTGTGTTTGTCACAGTCGGCTGCAAAGTCATGGGATTGCCATGGTTCACTAAGGCCCGGTCCTGCAAGCACTTTTGTTCATGTTTAACTTTGATGAAGTATGTGAAGTTATATGGGCAAGCACATGGATATGCATGTGCAAAGTTAGCACCTCTAGTTATGTAAAATTCCATATATTTTAGGCCTGTAGCTGTGAGACTGTCAGAGTCGAGAGCAGAGCAGCTTTTAGTCAGTATATCACATGTGCAGCAGCAGCAGTACTTTGTTTCAGTATGTGCAAGAGTTTCACAAGCTTTTGGTGGTGGTGGATTTTTTTTGGTTGGTTGGTTTGTTTGTTTGAAATTTGAAGTGCCTTGAGCATGAATTTCTATCTGACTCTATAAAATATGTTCATTTTTACCTCTCTAAGGGAAAGTCTTAAAAGCAGCCTTCTATAGGAAAGTAAAATTAAATAATTTTCTCTTTTAGTTAATTCCCTCTAATGTTGTCAACTGTTTCCTGGCAAGAAGAGAATTTCTGATCAACTTCTTTATGGAAAGAATGTACTATAAAAGCCCTTGGGTTATGCAAGTCAGAGAAATGTTGGATGAGGCATTTTAGGTTAATCCAGGTGTGATGTAGTTGCTAAATATCTAAAGTCAGAATTTAGACTATAAGGTAATGTTTTTGGTCAAAGCACAGTTGGATTTGTAACTGGAAGCAAACTGGGACCCACAAAATAGACATACCATAGCTCCCTCCTGGAGACAAACAAACGTTTCCTCTGAGAGAAGATGGGTATACTATTGCAGATAGCTGCCACCAGACAGCAGCACTCTGTATGCTCAGCATTGTCCATCCTTCACTGATACCCCACTAGACCCCATCCCTTCATGAACATCTCTCTGGTGCCGCTTTGTCACACACCCTGAGGAACACAAATACACCTTTCAGTCAAATCCACAAAGGCAACTCTGATGGGTGGCACATGGTCTTGTAATTTTGAGCCTGCACTACTGAAAACACACACAAAACTATGTCTGAGTGTCTGCCCATAGGACCTCTGATCCAAACACTATGTAATGGGGACATACTAATCTACCCCACAGTGCGCAAGATCACGGGGCGACAGATGCAAGCTATTTTATTTCACCAGCCAGTGTGCCCCCTGCCTCTTGACTGGGAGCCAGAACAGTTCTAGGGTTGAATGCCTTGAGCAGTGTAGCTCCTGTGTGCTACTGTTCCCGGACTAAGTTTTGGAAAGTCAGATGAAACACAGAAGCCCGGTTCCTCCATCTTTGTAATGATCTGTGGATTTGCTGGTGTTACTAGGGATTAATTGTTACCATAGCTAGGAGATAAGCAGTAAGACAAGAGGAAATGGGCAGAAAGTGATGCACAGGAAATTCTACCTACGTATGAGGAAGAACTTCTTTACTGTGCAGGTGACCATGCACTGGAACAGATTGTCCAGAGAGGTGAAGTCTTCTCCACTGGAGGTATTCAAGAATCATCTGAGTAATTCTCAAGTTATTTGTAGAATTGTTAGAAAGTTCTGATTTGGTGAAAAAATGCCTAGATATTGTCACAGTTCAGAGTGATGCTCCTTAAAAGTAGTTTTTGTGTATTTCTGCACAAGCAATCTAACCTGTAGCATAACTTCTTGTTTCTGTCTTCTGACTGGGTATTAACTGTGAAAGAGATAAAGTTCATATTTAGAAAGGGTGATGTCAACATGAGGGGAAGAGTTAGCATTGTCATCATTACAGCTTCAACAAACAAGACCTTTCTCTTAACACCTTTTTTGCACTGTAACAAAATAATTACCTTAAATAATGTAAGCTGGACTCCTGGTCTTGAAACATGGCTCACCCCTGTGGAGCACACTCTTCTTGGAGGCATTCCTTCTTGGATCTGCAATAGCTGAGGAAAGGTTGTATTCTTCCCTTCTGTGTGGTTGTAGGAAGCAAGACTTTCCATGAGGGAAGGAAAAGGAACCTCTGCTTCTGGAGCACTGGCAGACTTTACAGTCATGGAAAACTAAAAGCTGAGAGAAAGTTGCAGGAGCTGCCAAGTAATGTGTGTTTTTCTACATATTTTCTTAGGAAAGACTTTTCAATAATGAGAAGCAAAGGGCTGTTTTGTGCAAGGTTTATCTTTTTAGTGTTAGCTAAACAAAAAGTGATTGAAACGTGAGTGTTTAAAAGGCAGCAACATGCTGTGAATAATATTGACTGGAAATGCTACTACATAGTTGGAATGGGCTTGTTTGTCATTGGAAGTCATAAAAAATACAGCTGTAAATTATACATTGGAGTTTGGTTTATTCTGGAAGCTAGTTTTTGAGAAACTGAGGTTTATTTATTGGTTGTGTCACAGGAATATTTGGCTTATTTTAATTCCAGTCTTCAGTCTTTTTGCATTTCAAGCCATATAAAGGAGTACAAGAACTATGGTACATCTACCCTAGTTCAACAGAATGGGCTCTAACCAGGCTCTAAATATACTGTCTTCCGTGTTGTTTCTAGCCACAGCAATGCTTTATAAATTATTTATATTCTTCTAAAATTTACTCCATAAAACCTGTTTTCATGCTGTGCTGTTGCATTCAGATCTCAAAACACTGCAAAGTATCCTTCAATATGTTTCAAACCCGGTTTATTTTTCACAAGGACAGTGGAAAGGGTTTGCTTGGTATCCCAGTGGGATACCAAATTTGACATCGAAATTTGCTCCAGCATGTGTGAAAGGTTTCTCTGAAGGGGAAACCACACTACTGCCTCACTACGGCGTGCATTGGTATGTGTGCACATAGGTGTGTTTAAATGTAGAAAATGGCATTCCAGTTGGATTTTGTGTCTTCAAGACAGTGCATGCGATTTATCGGAACACTAGCAAGGCTTTCTCTCCCTCCCTCCCTCCCTCCCTTCCCTCCCTGCCTTGGCTGGCAAATAGCTGGCCGGCTCTCAGCCCTCCAATCACTTGGACTGTCAAGCCTCCACCCCTCGGCACCAAGGGCTCCCACGTTACCTGCAGCTGGCTTTTAAAGCAAGTATTCTAATAAAGTCACTTTTACTCTTCCTTTATGACAGCAGGAGTTCGGGACTGGGTAAGAGAAGCAGAGGTTTGCCCAGCAGAAGCTGCTCTGAATCAGGTTTGTAATGAAGTTTACCGCTGAAAGCAGCATAGCTTATCATCGGAAAATACCTTTAACGTATGCGCTTTTGGAGTAGCAAGAGCTGTGGTATAGAGATTGTTTACATTACAGCATTTTCCTGTCTTTGGCAAAGTACTGCAGTGTTAATATATAGAAGATGCAAACTATGTTTTCCTTCCCTGTATGACTGGAAATTGTTTCTGATTTTAGGTAATAAAGCTTTCCATTCCATTTTATGCATCTTAGACTTCTGTTACAGGTGCTGCTTTCTAATTTTAGGGCTTTAAGTATTACTGAAATACACTCCTTTAAGTATTCCAAGGCATCAGGGGTTTTGTGAAAGTCTTGGGCACAATGTGAACTTTTAGTCACTTGCAGTAAAATCATGTGTTAGCTGTGCATGTGTGTGTACACACACATACTCAAATCAAAGACTACACCTGCCTTTGCTTCCTCTCTGAATTCATTTACTTTCATATATTATTGCACAAGATCTAATCAATGCAGTGCTGCAATTTTGAATAAGGTTAAATGCAAACCAGAAAAAATCATAACTTATGTAGATGAAAAATATATAAATTTTACCAGGTTTTTCAGGAAAATGAGGATGAAGGAAGATGCTAAATTAATCTGTATTAACCAGTGTATATTTATATTTTCCCATTTCAATATATTAAAAACTTTTTGGAGTATTTTCTCCTGAACTAGTATGCTGTTTAAAATGTTACATTACTGCACCTAAAATTCACAGTATATTATATAATATTAGCTCAACAGAACATTTTATAAGTAAAATATCTTGAAGTTACTTTGGCTTCAGGAATCATTAAACACACATCTCAGTTACAATATTAAAATTTTCAGATGTTTTATATGGCTTTATAACAGTTACCTTCAATATGAGATTTTTATCTTTTTTTTTAATTAAAACTTTTAACAGAAAATTTTGTAGGAAAAGCTGAATGACAACTGCAGCAAAACGTTCAATTTTCTCACATTTAGCTAGGGTTTAATGTGTACTAACTTAAACCACTTATGAGACGTAATTAAATTACAATGTGATTTTAGTGGAAATAAAATTGGTGACATATGATACAAATTACTTGTTTTTGCTCCAATATCCATATCTTTTTTGCATTTTGTTGACTCCTGTTTGGGAGAGGAGTCTAGGTTAGGTTATTTTGCAGAAATGGTAGATTTTACAGGACTGTGAAGCAATCAAAGCAGTTTCAAATATGAATACAGTCACTGCAAGTGGAGACTTTGTCCCTTGTATTGTGTTTGTAGTTACAAGTCTTTTGAGACCAAACTTTTCCTGTCAGAAGAGGGCTAACAACAGATAACCATTAAATCTTCCTGATCATCCACCTGAAGGAAAAGCTGGTATGAATTACAAAGCTGAACTCTTCGTCCGGGGTTGGCATTCAGATGTGTAGTGGTCAGGCAGTAAATGACCTGGTTTACAACTGGCCAGGAAAGGCTGAAATTCAGAAGATTCTATCAGCAGCTACTGTAGAGAATAAAAACAAAAACCAATCCAAACCCAAGGCAATAAAGAACAAAAGTGATTGGAGAAATACCTGTGCTTATTCATCTACTCTGACAAATACCATGAAAGCCCATCAGACATGAGGAAGCTTTATTTTTTTTCCTCCTGCCTATGTTAGATCTGTCAAATTCCTTCCCTGTCAAAAATAAGTCCTCTTCTCCTGCCTGTCTCTTTCTTCAAGGGGTAAAACTGTAAGCTACAATGAGGACAGCTAGTGATTCTTTCTAGGAATGTGTTCACGGAAGGAGGAGGTTCCAGGCTGATTATTTGTCCTTAAGTGTAAGGCAGTTGAACTGGGACCTCCCTTTTTCAGAGGACTTTTGGAGGCATGTTCTGTGTTGCAGAGTAATCTGTAGCTAAATTAAAACTGAATCCAAAAGAGACTTCAGAAGTGCAGTGACCCAGCAGATGCAGAGCCGGAGAGCTGCCACCTCAATTGTACACAGCAAAAGGAATGTGCCAAGGTCAGTGACAAATGGACTTCACAGGTGTTTGCTTGTGACAAATGTCTCTGTAATGCAGACGTCACACCAAAGTGGAGCCTAGCACAGGTTTGAATGCATGAGAGAAACATCAGGTTGAGTCTGCTTCTCACCCTAATTAGAAATAACTGCACTCTATGATGAGTGCAAGGGCATTTTCAGTTTTTTGTTTCTTATCACTAATTGCCTATCCTTAAACTGTATAAGCTCAGGATTCAATCTTTTCTCTGTTTAAACTGCATGAACAATTCAGCCCACCCTTACTAATCCTACTTGCAGGCTACATGCCTAATGCTTTTGTTCAAAGGCAGGCAGATATCTGAGTCTGTTCCAAGAAATGTAGGACAGGTGCCCCAGAGGGGCCTCAAAAGCACACACTTACTTCTTGATTGATTACCAAATATATTATCAAAAACTCCCTTTCCCAATCTGTCAAGTGTGCCTCCCAGGAAGGCCCAGAGAAGAGCTGTACATGACGTTCGGCAGGTGCCCAGGCCAGCACTGGCAGAGCCAGTGGCAGCAGAGGCCAAGATAAAGCAGAGGCTACAGTGGTGTGCTAGGCTGATATAGGCTTAGGCTGCAGCAGGGAAAGGAAGAAGTAAAAAGGAGGAATTAGGAAGATTCTGAAACCTGCTGGTCAAAAAGTAGGAGAGATAATTTTTTAATGTGTTCACTTTACTCTACTTAATATTCCTCTCTGTTATAAAGACTTGTAGAAAAGAAAACCATGAGATTTATCCAAACTCACAGGAATAAGATCAGTGAGTCTGCAGGAATAAGACGAGTGTGTGGTGGTGGTCAGTGTGAGCTTATCTAGGACAATGCTGCCACCAAAAGGCACACCTAGCTGTTACATTCTTTGCTTCTGTAGGTTTGTATTTGAGCATGAGACATGCTTAGCCCCAGTGTTCAGATACACTGTGCTTGTGAGTCAGCACTGAGTCATTGCCCTGGCTCTTCTCTTGCATTGGGTAATGCATTAAAGTACCTGCTTTACTAGTGACACCTCAGAAAAAGGTTACACTTGCCAGTGATTTCTGAAGACACTTTATCATCTCTTACATCCTTTGGCCCTGTGTGAAGGCCAAATATCTTGTAAGCTCATTAGTTCTTCCTGCTGCACCATCCTATCAATTAGGAAGTCTTGGAATGCCTCAGCCAAATCTGAAAGGGGGCCATGTCTGCTGTACACAGCAACAGAAGCTGTGAAGCAGAGTTCAGTCATTGTTTGCTGTGCATATATGCATAATAAGTATAGTAAGCAGTGCAAGACATTCTGGATTTCAGTGATTGTTGTAAACAGATGTGTGTTTATCAAGTCCATGTTAGGATGGATATACCTATAAAAACATGTTTCTCATGCATGTAAGTTAGTCTTTTTTCTCTGCAGACAAAATTCTTTTATATTGAACTTTGTCTTTGGTTGTACTCCAGTGTTTACAGGCTGATGAAGAAAGACTGGGTTTGAGTCAGAACAAATAAACAAATATTTCCTCTTACTGACTAGTGTGGCTAGCAAGAACCAGCTTCCTGTCCTCTTCACAAGAATCAGAGAAAGCAAAAGCAGAAAAACTCCTTCTCTTTTGTCACAAGAATTCCTTCTCAGCAGGGAAAACCATAATATCTCTCACCTGGCCACTGCAGTAGATGATTCTGCAACCTTCAGGACTTCTTGTCCCAAATGGCAGACAAGCAGAGCAATCTGAGATGCCATTTGAACAACAGGAAAATTGGAAATTGTATAGTATTCTGAGAACAACATCTGTCAGAGTATCTTTTCCTGTTAATGAAATACCAAATAAAATATCATCTGGGGGGAGGGGGAAAAAAAGGGCTATGTTTCTGGAACATTGAAATTGCTAAAGTGAAGGGCATGGAATCAAAAGAGCATTGCTACCTGTCACCATGGTCTACAGACTAACAAGTATATTAACATCCTAATGTTATATTAATCCTAATATACAGATTCAGAAGTGTCACTATGGGAAAAAAAAATATAGCAGCATTGAGAATACTTGTCTAAGTACAGCCTAGGATAGATAAACCTGGATTTGTGGGAGTGGAGTGCCTCAGCCTCAGTCCCAAAGAAAAGCTGCTCTTTCTGAAGAGATCAAGAGACACAGCAGGGCATTTTGCCTGAACACTTCAATGCTGATTCCCCCAGAAGATCTTGTGGATCTCTGCTGACTTGAATATCATCTGAGTTCTGAAACTGGTATATGAAATCTCCTTGGTGGATGAAGGCTACATACCATGGCAAATACTTACCTCTGGGAGTCTGGTGAGGAGAAAGGACTGCCTAGTTGCAGCAGGGCTTTGGAAACTTGTCTGTCTGCCTCCTTCCACCGGGCCAGTTATCACCTTTCTAATGGGCATTAAGCATCTCTGCCAAGATCTATTCAATTCTACTTACTATCCTTTAATAAGTCCCTTTACTTGAAAGGGAATGGAGACCTTTTTTCTTATGGATACTCATGCCACTGAAGTGGCATGTCTGAGTGTACTTGGGGAACTGTTACAGGAATAGGGAGAAAATGTTTCTGCACAGATTTCTCTCCCAAGAGAATTTTTTTTTTCAGGCAATCCCATATCAGGATGGCAGTTCTCTTACTTCTGACTCTCTTTTCTAGGATCGAACGCTTTTAATTGAGCTGTCCATCTTGATGCAAAGTCATTGCTGTTAGTGCGTTGAACTACAGTGAGTAGAAATGTTCTTTACTGGTCTAGGAAACTGATGCAGACCAGGAAGGTATATACCAGCTGAATATCTTCATCTAAATTGAATAGATTTTCCATTCCCAGAAAGTTCCACTTAACAAATCATGAGGAAAGTATAGATATTTATGATATGAGTTGCAAAGACAAACATTAATTTGGGGGGGCGGCAGATTGTATTGCTTGACTCTTACCAAACTCTTAGCCATCAGCAATACAATTCAAACAAAAATGTTAAGACAGAACTTGTACATTAATGCTGCCTGAGATATTATGTTCTGTGGGATGCTCACGTCCTCCCTCCTAAGCAAATGCTTTGGACCCTCAGCTACAATTAGTTTGAGCTGGGCAGCAGGATCACTGCTGTTCATAGCAGGCACCCATGTCACAGGCCAGAGAAGTGCTGCTCACCTGCTGTCCTCCAGGACCACGCTGGGCACAGAACCTGAGCTTGTGTGCGAGAGCTGATCGCACCCCATGCTGCGATGTACACTCAGTATATTGAACTGGGATTGGCATGAGATGGGCAGCTATCTCATCAGGTTTTGTTAGCTGATGGTCAGGGAGAGGTGTGCAAGATTTTTTGAAGGATAATTAGATCTGAGAAACTTCATTGGTGAGTAGAGAGTAGAAACACTATTTTAATCTGACTTCGTGCAGTTCTTGCTTAGAAAATTCTTAAGGCAAACCCCACGTATTTGAAAACAAATGGAGATCGAACTGACTCTGTCAAAATGCTGTTTTTTAAAGCTTTTGCTGTTTATAGACTTGGTGTTGGAGTTTTAGATCCAAAAAATGCTTATTTATGTTGGTATTGATCCTTACCTTAAAAGTCCTTATGGTATGTGAGATAACATACTGTTTCTGTTTTAGAAATGGTTACGAAATGGTCACTAGCAGATAAACAGATGAAATTTCTTCTTTTTTACAGCAATGTAGTAAACCTAAAGTTAACGAATCTCTTTCCCTGGGGAACTAAGTGTTAAATATAAAATTAGGAATATTATTTCACTAATTTGTTTCCTGGGAAAAACGCATATGCTAACTTATCTAATGTTACAGAAGAGTGTAAATGTATTAGTTAGCTGATATGATTTAAGTTATTTATGTAAATACTTTTTTCCATTGTTTTTCACCAGTGTTTGTGCTATCTTTTACATACTTCAATGATTTCTTTTATTTCAGAGCTCTACATCCACCATGTTGCCCTGTGGACCAGCTTTGTCCTTTATTCGGTGTCTGGTGCGGAAGAAGAATGTCAGTGGTGAAAGTCTTGAGGACACCAAGTTGTGCCGATGCTTATCAACCGTGGACCTTATAGCCCTGGGAGTAGGAAGTACCCTTGGAGCTGGTGTTTATGTTCTTGCTGGAGAAGTAGCCAAATCTGATTCTGGACCTAGCATTGTTATTTCTTTCCTCATTGCTGCCCTTGCATCTGTGATGGCAGGTCTCTGCTATGCTGAATTTGGTGCTCGTGTTCCCAAGACTGGTTCTGCATATTTGTATACTTACGTTACAGTCGGTGAACTGTGGGCTTTTATCACTGGCTGGAATCTCATTTTATCCTATATTATAGGTAAGCTTAAGAACAGACACTGGTCTTAGGGGTTTCTGGGACAGCAGATATACAGATTTGGGTCTGTCTTTCTGTCTCTATACTTAGCTACTATTAATTTTTAGTCCCATGGAGACAAAATGACCACAGTAATTTGATTAGGTTATTTCCTCCTGTGCATCACCATTGCAAACAGGTTTTTTTTCAGGATATTTTTGTAACTGCATGTTTTTGGAAATATGAACTTCATACCTTGTGTGAAAGTTGTGTCAGACAATTCAGTGATGATGCACAGGAATCAACAGGATTTCATTGCTTTCTCTGGTCAGCAAGAATAAGTTCAATAAAATCAACAAGCATTTTTTTTCTGAATATACAGAGCAAAGACATTTACAGGGATCCCATTAATTTAGTACCTCACTTTAAGAAAGTCATGGTGTTTAAGTACTAATGTCCTACTGTATAATCATGCTAATTAAGCACTGCCCTATCAGGTAATCCTGTAAAATACAAAAGTGACCAGATCTGAATAAAATCAATGCTTATTATGGCAGATATTCCAATAACTATTTCAGTGCTTCAGAAAAGATAACATTTTTTGATTCAAAAATTATTTCTTCCAGAAGAAGATGTTCCAAATTGCCATCACACTTCTATGACCATGGCTAGATCCTGTACCTAATTACAGGATGGTTGCCCAAATCATTACAAAATTGATATGTTCAGTATTATGTTGAAGTGCATTTCATGATAGGAGACTTGTAAAAATGAGGTTGCATTTGGCCGTGGCCACGTACACTCTGAACCCCAGGAAAGTATCTTCCTAGTGATTTTTTTGTTTGTTTTTGCTAGTGATTTTTTTTTTTTTTTGCTTTTCCAGGTGGATAAACTTTCCGTCGTGTTCTTCCTTAAAATGTTTTCTTACATTACTTTATATTGTTTAAAATATGTCATATTGTAACTTTAGAAGTAAGCTTCTTAAAGAAGGACATCAGATATAAATGAGACAGAAATAATCTCTGCATTATTTTGGGAATAAATGAGGCACAAATTTTTATATTTTAGTTGTAGAATAATATATTACCATTTAACTACTTAGAAAAATTCTAAAAAATTAAAGTTCTTCAGCAAAACAAACTCAACTGTTGCACAAACTCAATTGTTGCACAAACTCTGTTTTTTCAAATGCAAGCAGCAACAGGCTTAATTTTATTTCTTTTCCAGTAGAAATAGCTATATCCTGGTGTACGTATGCAAACCCCTAAACATGCATGTATTTTATGAAGGTACATCAAGTGTAGCAAGAGCATGGAGTGGCACCTTTGATGAACTTCTTGGAAAAAGGATTGGTCATTTCTTCAGTACCTACTTACAAATGAATTACTCTGGGCTAGCAGAGTATCCTGACTTCTTTGCTGTATTCCTTATATTACTTTTATCGGGTAAGATAATATATGACTGCATTTATGGTGGCTGTGATATTTTACAGACAAAAATGCTAAATTGTAGTTTATATTTTACTAGAAAAAATAATATTTAAGGAAGTTCAGATGCACATTTTGTACTGGCATAGTGGTTCTGTGAATTATAAAATAATGTTCCCCTTTTTAAGTCTTCAAAAGAGTTGTCTATCCTAGAATTTGTTTGAGCTAAAGGGCACTTCAAAGTACTGGCATGGACAAACAGACCAGTTTGAAACCTCAGTAAACCTTTCATTTCTACGCTTCTCAGTCCTGTTTCTTTTCTGTCTTTACTCATGTATCATATTTTCAAATCAGAAAAACTGACACCAACTTCATGCTGTTTGAGGGATTAGAAAACTCAAAAATACTGCAGCTTATTTCCTGTTTGCATTTAACAATTGCTTTCCACAAGGGAACATTCGTACTGCCACTGGGAAGAAAGCAGGAAATGTATTTTAAAGTATATGGTTTGTTTTCAGGCAATGCTAGAAGTATTTCAATGTTCAATAGATGTCTTACCCATATCTCATATACTTGTCATGTTCAGTCTCTATAGATCAAATCACAGGAGGAGCTTTTCGTCTCTGGAAAAATGAAACTTTTTATATGAATATAATCTTCTGTTGTCTTGTTCTATTATGAATAGCTTTTTTAGGATCCAGGAAAATATTTCTGTTCAACTCCTAGTGATATAATGAGTGAAGCTCTTTTTAGGTTTCTGTGCATAAAAGGATGAGTTCCAGCACTGAGGAAGATCTGGGAGTTTACTTGACAAGGTTTAGTCCAGTATTCTGCCACGTTTGTGGCTCAGAATTGCCTACAGGACAGGTTCATACCCTTATGTCCTCAAGTGGGATGGGTGTGAATTTGGCATATATCTGGAACAGACCTTTCAGTTTCACCTCTTCCAAATAAAGGAGAAAAAAATAACACTTTGAAAAGCAGAGCACAGAACCTCCACAAACCATACTAATACAAAAACATGAGATTTAGAGGTTCCTGATAGAGATAAAATATTTCTCCTGTGCTTCACCACTGCCCCTGAGTTTTCATTTGTGTCCTGTCTCTTCATCCCCAATTGCCTCTCCAGGTGTCTGTGGTAGGGACCCAAACCCCCAGTGAGTGAACTGGGTGGAATTCATGGCTACTGAGAGGAGGGGCAGTGGGGATGGATCAGGGCTGTGTAGGCTGAGCATGATTCAGTAATTGGATTGTGAGCTGTGCAAAGCTGAATCATGGGAGTAGCAGGTGATGTTTTACAGAAAATATTACGTGCTAAGCACAAGAGAAAGTACACAGAAATCTCATTGGGTCGGGTTTTTTTTTTTTTTTTTTTTTTTTTTTTTTTTTTTTTTTTTTTTTTTGTTGTTGTTTTTTTTTTAACACAGAAAGGACTTAAAAATGCACATACTATGAATCATACTGTATTAGGCTAATTGAGACGAACTTTTGGGGAAAAATTGAGTTGACGAAAGCACACACCTATTTCCAAGAAAAATACCACTGGTGAAGAAAAATATATCTCTTATCTTGTAAGATATTCTGAGTTCTGATAAGATAGCAAATGTCTCATTAGTGGAGTCAGAAACATTTTTGACATTATTTTGAGAGGCTTAAAATTTTCATACTTAATCTCTAAATAATGAGGGAAAGTTAATATGATAATAGTGGAATATATGTGAGGGAAAGTATGTGATAATAGTGGAAATGCTTAGAGTGCAAAAGACCTGTGAAAGCTTTCTAATTGTATTTAATTTTTCTTGATCTGCTCACAGCCTGCTCTTTCATTAAACTGTTCAAGTTAGTCAACTTCAAATTGTTATAAATCTAATGACACAGTGTAATTCTGATAGAATAACTTTCAGATTGTTTAAATGCACTACTCTACAACTTAAAGCATACGTATGTTGTATTAGACTCTTTTCTGGGATCTCTAAGCATCAGTGTTAAAAACATGAGGTGTGCATTTTGTTTAAAGGTTTCATTAATGAACTAGAAAATGGGACTTACTCTGTGATGGATGTGCCCTGAAAAATGTAGAATGAATAGGTTACATTATTAATAATTGCACTTTCTTTCTTAACCTAAGGAATAATTGTTCTGTAAGGAACCAATCTATTTTTACAAAGCATAGAATTCTTTTAGCTATTTTTGCTCCATGGAATAAAATAGACATATGAATTGCTGTCTCAGAAAAGCAGTAAGCAGCCATTGCTCAAAATAATTTCAAATACTTAAAGAATATCATAAAAGAAGCTTTCTCTTTTGTGGTTTCCAATACATTCGCCTATTGCCATGCTGTTAAAGAATCTAGTAAATTTGTGCTACTGCTTTTTAAAAGTATAAAATCAGGTGCTGTTTTTTTGCATTATTCACAGTACCTGCATGTGTATCTTCTTTAACATGCCATTTTATTAGTTTAATGGCCCATTCACATCTGTAAAATATTTTCATTTTGCAGGTCTTTTATCTTTTGGAGTAAAGGAGTCTGCATGGGTGAATAAAATTTTTACTGCTATTAACATCTTGGTCCTATTCTTCGTTATGATTTCTGGTTTTGTGAAAGGAGATGCTGACAACTGGAAAATAAGTGAAGAGTATCTCAGAAATCGTACTGCAGCAACAGAGTAATTTTTAAACATCTATTTCCTTGCTCATATTCCAAGCAGTTTTCTGTTACATATGGTTTATTGGCATATACACCATAAGTGTTTTAGTATGTTTTGTCACAAACTTCAAAGCGAGTAAGATGATGGTTACTTAATTCAGATATGTTATTTTTGTCCTTCTTACAAGCTTGGACATAAAAATGTCATCTTGTGCAGTTTTGTAAAGCAGAACCCTGTCTTACCGAGAACATTTTAACACATTTTTCTAGAGTGATAGGGTATGATGGTGCATGTGTTTGTCATACCAATGAAAAAATAAAGTTGCCTTTCTGCTGTATTCTTGTTCTTTATAGGAACATCTCATCCTATGAAAATGTGACAAGTATATATGGGAGTGGTGGCTTTATGCCATATGGTTTCACAGGAACATTGGCTGGTGCTGCCACCTGTTTCTATGCTTTCGTAGGATTTGACTGCATTGCAACAACTGGTATAGTATTTATATGTGTGTGTATATGTTTAACATGATTTTTTTGGTAGAAAAACCCAAAACCAGCATAACAATATGTCTACTCTTCTTACTTTGCTGTCTTCCAAATCTTCTTCAGTCCATGTAGAATGAACCTGAATTTATTCTGTGGCTATAATTATGGGATGAAGGAGGAGATTTTGCTTACTTTATTCCTGTTCTAATGAAATGAATTGTTGCTTTCTAAGTCTAGGAAGTTCTTCGTATACATTTTTTTCTGCTCAAATAATATTATTCATCTGCTCACTTTTACAATTCTCTTAGATGAGGTGTCTCTTCTAAAGGCTGGCTTGCTTATGGCTCATAGGAAAATGAGTACATTGAACTTATAATTTGTAGGTAACTAGAAATACTGGGCTTTAGAAACTCTAAATACACAATTTATTTTATGTCCTTTAATTTACCTCTATTTTAATGCTATTTCTGACAACAAAATACTGAGTTTTATGTGTCTCAGTTCATTTCACTCATATTTTAAAACTTCTATTACAGATATGATTCGTATGACTTAGATTAACAAACTATTCGTCTTTGATGTTATCTTTTAAAGCTGAAGGTGGAAATTAGTAAGAATTTTTGGTGGGGTGGTTTTTTTTGTTCCTTTTTTCAGGTGAAGAGGTCAAGAATCCTCAGAAAGCCATACCCATAGGAATTGTGGTATCCCTGCTTGTCTGCTTCATGGCCTATTTTGGGGTTTCAGCTGCACTGACACTTATGATGCCGTACTATCTGCTAGATGAGAAAAGTCCCCTGCCAGTAGCATTTGAATATGTTGGATGGGGTCCTGCTAAATATGTTGTAGCAGTGGGATCCCTCTGTGCTTTGTCTACAAGGTAAAGACATTGACATACTAATTTTGTTGGGAAAAGCTAATGAATAATATGTTACATTTATATGTATGTTCATGTGTTCATTTTGAAGGCTCAGTCCATGCAAAGAATTAGCAGTAAGTATTATAAGCAAGTTTTATACTTAAGCAGGTCTACATCACAATAGCTGTGATGCAGGTTAGTTTAGGTTCCTTTTTCTTTAACTGTACTGTGATTGAACTCTATCTCTTTGGTAGAAGCTTATTATTAAAGTATGTATTTTCAAATGTATGACCTGCAGGTTATCTTTATTAACTGGTAAAATAAACCTCACCCATTTTGTCCTTTCTTGCTGTCCATCCTTGATGACTCAGCAGCTCTATGGGCTGTGTGTATTTGCAGGCAAACTTGAAGAGATGATTGACTAACTCCTCATCTTCGTTGCCTGTCTCTGCTTTCCTCCAGTAGCCAGTCTGTCTTCTGACATCATCTCTTCCTGTGGTTTCTGTGTTGGTATTTGAGATGTAGATTATAACTGTGAAAATACTATAATTTTTTCCCCTTTGTGAGATTGCGGATGTAATCTTTTTATTTTGATTTAAAAGATCAGGGAGGACATGAGATGTATTAGTATGTATTCATATATATTACGCCCCAATTTTGATGTGGAATAAGTGCTTTCATAGAACAGAAAATTGCTTGATACTTAAATTCGGGGCTAGAAAAATGCCGATGCCAATGTTCTACCTGAGCTTACGTAGTTAAGGAGTCATTTGTGTGAGCTTCAGTGGCAAGAATACTGGCTGCCTTTCCACAGGGGAGAACAGGATGCCTGTGGAAGCACTAATGTTAACAGCACTCTGAGATAACCTTATAAGCATTACCCTAGGGATGATAAGAATGCTGACTGTGGACAGTGGTTTAGGTGAAAGGAGTATTTAGATGTAGGAGGAGATACAAAAAGGAAATAGTTCCAGACTGACATTCAAAGAATTGTAGGGCTGACTGAATAACGTCACACTTGCACTTTTCATCCGGGGATTATAGTTATTTTCTATCTAGTTGTAATGGTCCCCTGAGTTTGGAGGGTTTTACTGAATTTTTCCCTTATATTGATAAATAGTGAAAGTTGCATATAAATGGAAACTAAGTTAAAGAAATTAATATCGGAAAACAAAATGAGCTGAGATGGTAAAATGTTTTTTTAGAAATACGGACTGTTGGTCTATTTTTCCAGTGTATTCTGAAGAATGATATTTATTTCTATGGAGAGACTAATCTTTCAGTCTGTTGACTGATATCAATTTAGAACAAAACAAAGGTAATGGTATTTCATATTCCTCAGTGTAGAGGTATAATTAATAAAAAATATTGGGATGATTGCTTTCGGTCCATACAGTTACCTCTTAGTATGTTATGTCAAACTTGCCTCAGGGTAAAGATGTGTGTTAATATTTCCATGTATGTGAGTGTACTTAAAAAAGGGTAGGATAAGTGAATTTTAGAAGCTACAACAGCAAAGAAACATTCTTTCTGGAAGGTACAGTCATACATCAAAATCAGTTCATTTGCAATAAAACTTCTCTCATGTGTAACCTTAACACTTGTGTCTCACAAGCACTACTGGACATAGTTAGCATCTGTGGTATATAAAAGCTGTGCCTTCTTGAAGTGATACAGTCAATTCTCTAACATAAGAAAGGAAACCATTTACCTGGTTAAAAGCTAGTGTGCTTGCTGGTTATACTGCCTATGATTTTGCTTTTTGTTTTCTTAATTAAAATTATTTCTCTTTGAGGGAAAGCAACCTCCTAATCTAAGAAGTATGTTTAAGAGCTTCAAGTTACCAGTAGTTTAAAAGCTTTCTTCCTGTGTTCTGCTAATAACAAATCTGAATTAATTAGCTTTACTTCTACAAAAAAAAAAAAAGAAAAAAAAAGAAAACAAACAAACAAACAAACAAACAAAAAACCTATTATAATGAAGCTTGCCTAGAGGTGCTTTAATTGAAAAAAACAATCTGCCCAAATATCCCTGTATGGTGCTTACTTTGAAATACTGTTAATCAGCAGCCTCACATGGAAATACAGCTTGAAAGAGATGCTGCTAATGCTTATTCATTTGCTGCTGCTTCTGACTGACAGGCTTTCTCCAGGAATACTAAAGCTTGATTTCCTAGTTAGTAGGATCTGGAACATGTTCCTGGTCCACTAACACCCAAGAACTATGGTGATGGCAAGAGTTATCTTGCTAATCTGAATTCTGCCTGATGACACAATTTCATTAGCTAAATTAATTTAAAAAAACAATAATTTGAAAAACTAATTTGAAAATCACCTTTGCAGTTAAAAAAATTCTATTTGTGTCTTACCTCTGGTACCTTGGGCTATGGGGCTTTCTGGTGTTGTCTTCAACCATATGTTTTGTTTCTATACATGCCATTAATTAACATTGTTTATCTTATCCATGATACAACTCTGCATGAACTGTGTTTGCCATGTTGCATGTGTTTGCTTTTTACTCAGTCTTCTTGGATCCATTTTCCCAATACCACGTGTAATCTATGCTATGGCGAAGGATGGGTTGCTTTTCAAATGTCTAGCTCAAATCAATTCCAAAACGAAGACCCCACTAGTTGCTACTCTATCGTCTGGTGCAGTAGCAGGTGAGACTAAGAGTTGATCATTGTAAAGAAAGGTGCACTGCTAAACATGTTACTTATATGGAAATAAAACACTGTTGTGCAGCTGTGATTTGCTTTGGACTGAAATGATCAAATCTGCTTGTTGCTAGGTAAAGTAGGCTACCAGTAAAACTTCTCTTTTTATTTGCTGGTTAATCTCAGGTGCTTTCAAAGCCTAGGTTCAAAATAAACAACAGCCAAACCCAAGAACATCAGTCAAACAAAACCAAGAGCAGCAACACAGAGCCTAAGGAAAACTATACCTAAACCCATTAACTCTTCCAAGCTTTCTTTTTTTGTTTATTTGGGTTTACCAGTAAAGCACTGTGCTTTTAATAACCTGTATTTGAACTATACATTTTTCTGTTCTAGTCTTCTCGGCTCTATGTTCCCTTTGCCCCGAATTCTGTTTGCCATGGCACGCGATGGTTTACTCTTTAGTTTTCTTGCCAAAGTGAGTAAGAGGCAGGCACCAGTTTCTGCCACCTTGACAGCAGGGGTCATCTCTGGTAAGCTCTCAAAGCCCGTGTTACTTAAAGCTGAGATTTAAACAGTCTATGCACGTGCATGGTACTTTATATTTTTGAAAAGGGCTGCTTGTTAACTTCCCTTGCATGTACAATGGAAATAAAATTACTGAATAATCAAAGGGTGTCAGAACTCTAGATCATGCAAATCATGGTGGTGGTGATGATGGCCTTAATGTCAGAGAATTCAATTTTTTTTTTTAATATTAACCCCTTGTATGGTGAATAAGCTTATTACTTAATCTGAGTTCCTTAGGCTGATGCTCTACTGACAAGGTGTCTTTGTCTGATGTACACCTAATATATTTATCATATCTATAATGGAGGGGGAAAATAACTCACAATTTTCATTATTAGATATAAGGAAAAAAATTACACTTGCTGCAGGATCAATTTTTGTGTAAAATACAAAAATGTTTGAATTGTCTTTCAGAGAAAATGGTTCTGGTTTTGTATAGGCTTACCAAGCTGTGGCTGAGGGGTATGTGTGTGTTGGGTGATTATGTGTCTGCACATATACGCCTACACATATTTTAGCCAAACAGTATTTTGGGAGCTGTTGCCAACTCTTAATGTTAATTCTTAATATACAACTGTTTCACTTTTGTCCATACTTCTTGCAGAGGTACATGTAGCTGTGCCCAAATTTCATCGCCATTTAAGTGGAATGTCACAGAATCACAGAATATTCTGAGTTGGAAGGGACCCACAAGGATCATCGAATCCAACACTTAAGTGAATGGCCCCTGAAGGGATCAAACTCACAACCGTGGTGCTATCAGCACCATCCTCTGACCAACTGAGCTAATCTCAGCTTCTGTCTAATCACCCCAGAAAACTGGAAGCTCTAAAAGTATTTAACTCAAAGTCAAATAAATAAGTTTTTTAAGTAACTCAAATACAAAATACATAGCTTAGAAGATTTAGCAACCCTGGCTAAAATTAATCTCGAGAGGTTCAGAAATGAGACTAAAATGTTTTTATTTATAGTCAGGGTCATCCTCAGATGCCACAAGACACCGCGTACTTGACAATAATGTGGAAAGGCTCAGTCATTGTCTGGATAGTTCCCACATGAAGCATTATCATCAGTTCCCTTTTCTTTGTTCATAGTACAAGTAAATTGCTTAGTGTTACTTCTGTTTTTTCAGCTTTATATTATTTGAATTTATCTTACTGGCATATTCTCCTACAATAATTTGGAAGTGTAGTTTTGTGAGATGAAATCAAGATCTTTACCTGAAATTCCAGTAATTATGAGAAGAAAGAAAACTGTATTACTCAGCTGGTAAAGTAGAAGGAGTAATTTCTTCTATTTGTTTTAAATGTTAATTTGGTAACTTGTGGCCATAAATAGTTTTGCCAGAATAGTTATGGATGCATTCAACAACTTATATTATTTGACTTTTCTATGCCTTCATAGTATAAATAGTTTAACTGCTTTAAGAAATGTTAAGGAAATTATATGTTTGGCCATTTAATTAAAATTATCAGGTCAAGACCACAGCTGAGGAAACTGTCACATGTTATTATAATGTGACTTGCCTTTTCACAGGTGGTAATTGCAATGGTAAAACTCTGCACAGGACAAAATCATTTGGTGTCAATCCAGTTTCACTATAAATGGATATACCATTGTCTCTTGGAGTAGAATTAAGAGAGATGGAAAAGCAATCCTGTGCCTTTTTGTCTCTTAGAAACATATTGTCAGTTTTCACTTTGTTTCTTACATTAAAGAATATTCTGAACTACAGAGTAGCCTTTTGAAGCTAGGATTAAAACTTAAATATAGCTACTGCATGTGAGGTCATAGTAGGTTCTGTTCTTCCTCAGCTTTGCTTGCCTATGCTTTTTTGATCCTGCAAAGCAGTGAAACATTCAAAAATCTACTCTGATTAAATTTTGAATTTAGGATTTAGGAACATCCACTGTCATTAAAGAAAACAAGATGACCTTCCTTAATTGGAAATGGAGACTCATGTAAGAATTCTGTAATCCAGAAGTCTTGTTTTCAGAAAATCACACTTTGTTTCCTCCTTCACAGTCAAATACCAGGGGAATATGTGTCTGTGTTTTTGCACTTATTTATCTGTCTACAAATACATTAAAAAACACATAACAAAGTATTTCTGAATGTAGAAAAATTTGGGTGTACATATACACGCAGTGTTTAAAGGCTAGATTTAATAGTTTCCTTTGATGTTGAGATTTGATGTTTGAGATGCTTCAAAAAATCTGCATCTAAAAATGTTATTAAAATACAAATATTTTAAAAGGCTCCTTGACAAAATGTATTTCAAATCAACTGGAATTAGCCTTTCATTTAATAATGGCTTCTGCTAATTTCTTTATGAACTATGTGCATCTGTATGCAAACAGCATAGACAAAAAAAGACATTCCAGAATCCCCAAAGGAATGTGACATTAGCTTTTATAGAAACAGGATTTCTATAATTACTTTCAGTATCATGGAAGTTTCTGCCTCTGAGTTGAGAACATTAATTCTTGTGAGATTTTGCTGGCCTTTCTGGAAGGCCACTTGAAAATTATTTTTAGTAGGATAATCATTAATTAAAAAAACCCCAACAAAACTAAACAAACACAACCAAACCAAACTAACCAACCAAACAAACAAAACAACAACCACCAAAACCAAACTAAACAAAAACAACAACAAAACAAACAAACAACAAAACCACCAAAACCAACAACAAACCCAAAACCACCAAAACCCACAAAACTATTTTATTTGAGACAACTCCTGAAAGTTCTCTTTACATGGAGCTTTTTCCCATCTCAGAAGAAATGATACACCCAAATGACTTATTGGTTCAGATTTTTTCTCCCAGTTTGGCAGTGGGATCCATCCTTTCAGCTTTGGTGAGATTCTTCTGCAGGATCTGAACCTTGTTCTATAAACATGTATTTTTAATATGGCTCTAATGTGTGCAGATGCTTATGTCCAAATACGTCCAATGTGAAGTATTTGATTATGCAGCATGACTGTATGGCTCATCAGGGCCATTCATATGAATGAGATTCCCAGCTGTCGGGAATTAGGTTTGGGAATTATACCAATGGCTTCAAAAATGTGGTTTTAAGGATTACTGTGATTTCACTCATACTGCTGTAAGTAAAACAATGTAAAGTTAGACTGAGGGCAGATATGAAAATCTTAGCTTAATATGTCTTAATATTAATCTTGGTACTTCTGGTTGGACTTGATCTTAAACATCTTTTCAGACCTGAATAATTCTACATCAATCTCATGGAAATTTTGTGTTTTCTTTTCTTTTTTAGCTATAATGGCATTTCTGTTTGACCTAAAGGCTTTAGTGGACATGATGTCTATTGGTACACTTCTTGCTTATTCACTGGTGGCAACCTGTGTCCTCATTCTCAGGTGAGTCAAAAACAGCTTTCATATTCCACTGTGACTTATTTTGTGTTGGTTAGTAAATAAACAGAGTCATGTTTACAGGGCATGTTTTTTGTTCAATAGCCATTAGCTGTAAGCATATAAATGATTTCTAGGAAGCAGTGACCCATCAAGGAAAATTGTGATGTACTGTCATGTAAGTATAGCATCTAGTCAAGTCAAAGCTTCATGTGAAATCTAGACAGTTTTTATTTTCCAGAAGTAGTACTAGTCCAAGCATTAATCCCAAAGGTACTAGGTATAAGCTTATATACAGAATTCAATGAATGTTATTTTGATATGAATATAATCTATGCTGTACATCAGGCCTGTTATATTTTGGGGACCATATGTTCTACGTGGTTCACAGGATGAACAAGTTCAAATAATTGCTTTGTTTTACCCGAGTCAGAAAAGTAAGACCAGACAAGTGTTTCAAAATGTGGTAGCCTTAGAAGAGAGCAAGTATAGTCTCTCAATGAGCAAGATTATAAATACTTTTCAGTAAAACTCTGGTATCTGCCATGTTTGTAAAACTGTGGAATTACATTTATATATTGGTAGCTATAGCTGTACTGTTTTTTAAAGATTGAGAAGTCAGTCTTTATTGCTTAAGGCTAAGTAATTAACCTTGAATACTGTAACATCTTAAATTCAGATAAGATTTGTTGTTGCAATAATCTACACTTGAAAAGAGAAGATTATTTTATTCCATAGTGACTTATTTACCATATGTATTTGTAAAAGTACACTTAAATGCTACCAAAACACATGTAAAATTTCAGTTTATGCAGGTTAGTAGGCCTCTTCCTCTTGGAAAACAAGTCAGAAACAAGCTCCCTTACTTTTTCCCTGCTGTTGACCTACAGACCCTGTCCCCTCTTTCTCTATGGGACTGTTCATTTATCTGACCCATTGGTGCATTCATGTAGCTTAAAAAACTGTTCCAAAAAATCCCCAAACAAACACATCAAAAAAGCAAGTTGGCTTTTTTTTTTTTTTTAATATATGATGCTGACTAATAATGTTGTTGCAGTACAGTTTTAAATTGGGAAATTTTTAAGCATTACTGCGAAGACTTTAGTATTTAAATACATTCCCAGATTCATATTGCTTCAAATCCTGAAGTAAGTTTAATGGTTTTTTTTATTATCCTGTTCATTTTATGCATAGGTACCAACCTTCTTTAGCCTATGAGGAACCAAAATATTCTCCAGAAAAAGCAGCTTTGGCTGCAGCTGAAAGGGAATCTGTAGTAAGCGAATCACAGATCAATATGATAGAAGAGAATCGCTTCAGTCTTCAGGCCCTGATTAATCCATCCAGTTTACCAACTGAGCAGACTGCAACTACAGTCAACTTTCTAGTGGGTCTGTTAGGTAAGTATTCAGCTGTCCACAATCATATGTGCATTAACATAAATAATGGAATTCATTAAAGACAGAATGAAAAACGCGCTGATAACATGCCTTCTTTCAGTCATAATTAATTTGCCTTTATGTAAGAATTCTGTGGGATAATACTCCTTCATGGATTGATCTAATCTGTAGTCTAGTCTATTTTCTTTTAATTAAACATATTCATGGTAACACTACGTATTGAAGACTTGCTATCACTCTTCTTAAAAGTCTTTTCCTCTTCAATGCATAAATTAAGTGACCTTTTTCTATAACTTTGTTTTTCATACAGCTTGCTTGGTTTGTGGCTTGAGTGTCCTCACTACATACGGCATTCGTTTCATTGCTAATTTGGAGCCCTGGAGTATTGGCCTTCTTATTGTGTTAGTGGTGTCCTTCATAGTTACCATTCTCCTCATCCAAAGGCAGCCTCAGAATCAGCAGAAAGTGGCCTTTATGGTGAATAATATATTCTCTCTGTTATTCTCTACTGAGAGGTTTTGATGGTTTCTAACAAGTGGGACAGGGAACTTAGAAACTGAAAAACAACTTAGAAACTGATGACAGTACCATCACTTCTCTCTGTGGTCAACAATCCTTTGGACCACAATACAGTTCATACCTCCCAGAATATAAGTCCTTTCATTTTGTGCTTTCACTAATGTTCTAAGATCAGCTATTGAATGGAAATAATCAAGTACAGCGCTGAAAGTAAGGGAATCTGGTGGAGCTGGGGGTGCATTTCAGAAAGAAGGGATATGTATATAAATATATAATATCTTTCAGCTGTAAATACAGAAATTCATTACTATATGTTCAGCACAAACTGGAAAGTTTTTCTACAGCCTTAGAGAATATGTATTATACATATTTTTATATGTATAGTTTTGAAGATATGTGGAAACTGCTGGTTAAACCCATTGAATAAGAAAATTTCACAATATTACATAAGCAAGTAAAAATTCAATTCTTTATTAGTGATTACATGTGTTATCTCTAGTTTTTCTCATCTAACTGAAGTGTGACATGCAAAAGAAATAATATTTAATACAAACATTAAATATTTCCTTTTAGGTTCCACTATTGCCATTTTTGCCATCATTCAGTATACTGGTAAATATTTACTTGATGGTGCAATTAAGTGGAGAAACTTGGATTAGATTTAGCTTCTGGATGGCACTTGGTAAGTAATTTTTGTTAATTTCAGTCACTTTATACACTAGAACTCATGAATCCCATCTTAGAACATTCTTTTCCTTAAAATATTTGAAAAAAAAAATCTCTGGTTTATTAAAAGTCAGCTTATGTTTCTGATCAGAAACATGCTTCAGAAAAAGTATTTATATGGAGTTCAAACTGTAGATACAGTTTTGAGGTAATATGAAGAATTCCAGTAAGTCACAATTCTTTTCCTATTAAGTATAGCCAAAACTGCATAGAAATCTGTTTGTAACAGGTTTCTTCCCAGTCATTCTTCTTTTTGATTTAGGAAATTGTATTCATTCCATCTAGACATAAATTAGATATAGTAGTTTCCATGACCTGCTAGACCATTTAATCAAGTAAAAGTGATGCACTGGAATTTTCCCATAGAAACAGGGAAGCATGAGCTCTGATTCAGATACCTGAAGAAGCAAAATATGTTCAGCTAGACAGGAATATATGCATTTTTAATGCACAACTTGCCTGAAAACCCTATGAACTTTTTTTTTTCCTTTTGGAAGGCTTCCTCATTTACTTTGGTTATGGCATCAGACACAGTATTGAAGGTCATCATAGCAATGGAGATGATGATTCTTGTTCAGATAATAGTGGTCTGCAAGAAAAGAACCCTGTGGAAGAACTGGATGAACCTGAAAATGCAAATGAAAGGGATCAATTTCTTCCACATGAAAGGACAAGTGAATGTTAATCTCTGCCAACACACAAATATTTTAAACCTTTAATTGACATTTGCAGACTGATATTTCAAAAGCTTTCTGCCAACATTGTGCCTCTAGAAAGTGTTTACTACAAGGCCTGACTGATCTTTTGGACAAGCTGCTAATCCACGGTTTCAGAACTGACAGCACAGAGATTAATATTTAAATTTAAAAAAAGAAAAGTGCCCTTTGGCAAGCAAAAATTTTGAGACATTGTTTGAAATGTCATCCAAATTCACTGGTAATCATCAAATATGAAGAATTTTAGAACTGCCTGCAAGAAATTCTGAATATTTGACAATGTGTTGTGGACACAAGTGCCTTTCATACCTCCTCCTTATCTCTGTTATGTGTTCCGGTCACAATCTAAATTCTCTTCTTTCTACTGAAGTAACTCTCATGGGAGATAAATTTCATTCAGGCCTGGAAGGTATTTGCACAACGAATGGTAATTGTATGGATCACATACTTTGTAAAAAGTAAAGGGTCATATATATTTATGTAAAAAGAAATAATTGCTTATCTTATTAATCGTGACTATGAATCAGTAGTCATAGAGAACTCAAGCAGTAAAGATACTTCAAAGGTTTTTAGTCCCTCTAAATAATATTCAAGATTCCTACTTATATGAATGCCTTTTCTTTAAAAGATGCTGTGTGTATAGAATAATACTCTCAAGAGGAGCTATGTTGTTTTCTGCAAAAGCGTATGGGAAATAACCTGTTGGTCACAGTATTGACAGTGACAGTTGTATGTGATTTAGCAAGTACTGTGCTTTTGACTTCAGAAGGGCCAGAATTTTATCCCTGACTATATAATTTGGTAGTTACACAGCAGTCATCAAGTTTTCCTCTTTACTACTCATTTAGTAGTACTTTCTTCTCCTTTATCATGGGCCAGAGCTGATATTTCTGAGATTAGTGTCATACATTAATTTATAAAATTAATGTGTAAAATCCCAGTTTTCTTTTCAGATGGAAGAAGAGGTTAAAAAAACAGAGGTATAGCCTTTGAAAAAAAACCATGTCAAAACAGTATTTCATCGCTTCACTAAGCCTTAAACATATGTCAGAACTTTTTCATGAGCAAAGCCTGCATCCACAAATCCATTCATGGGGGTATGATGTCTAAATGCTAATTTATTTAAAGAACAAAACTGTTGTGGCAGTGCTGGGTGACTATTTTAATGCTGATAAAAATAGAAATCATTCTTCTTTCAACATGTCATGTTACCTGTCAAAGGCACCCTTTAACACTTTTAACACTTTTTCTCAACAAGGAGTTGGCTCAAGTCCCATGCAGGATTTTACAAAATGAAGTCATTTTGCAATCATGTATTTACAAAACCAGGTTCTCTAGAGTAAGAACTGTCTTGAACTTTGTCACGGAGAGTTGCAATCTGTTGCTGATACTAATCATCGGTATTATTCTCTGTTGCTAGGTATAAAAACTTTAGATGCTGGGAAAGCTATGTTGGTTGACAGTGAAAAGCACCTTACTTTTTATAATAGCTAGAATTTCACAAAAAAAACAAAAAAACCCAAAAAACAAAAAAAAACCACCAAACCAACAAACAAAAAAAAACCACAAAAAACCCACAAAAAACCCAAAAACAAACAAAAAAACCCAAAAAAACCCCAAACAAAACCCCAAAACAAAAAAAAAACCAACAAAAATCAGAAAAATAAAAAACCAACCACCCCAAAAAAGAAAAAAACAAAAATAACCCCAAACCAGTTAGACTGCTCTCGTCTCTCTCATGTTCTTTTTCAGAGCAACAGATCACTCTTTTTAATCTTAAAATTACTTCTTTCTCAGTAGTCTTAATTCCCAGCTGCAAAATAGCCATTGCTGTGGGAGCAAGTCAGCAGTGCCCATGCAAACTTTTTGCATGATGTCTTTACAAGCCTACAGCGAAACACAGCTCTTTTAAAATTCCTACACATCTCAGTGTGTGGGAAGCACAGACTTACTTTTTCCTATGGTTGCTGATGCCACAGGGCAGGCCAGCCAGGCTTCCAAGATGCAAACTGGTGCTGTTCTGTGATCTGCAGGAAAGACTCCATTCCCTCTCAAGGCCATCATACAGGATTTATGGGTGCACCCTTCCCTGTGCATTTTGCCTGGCATTAGCCCATAGTGATTTTGATGTACTGGTTAAAATAATTTCTCTATTGCACTGGAATTTTCCTTTGAAAGGATACTGTCAATATAATAAAATTCTGACTAAAGCAAGTGCTAGTAAAGGCCTCTGGAGAGAACTAAAGGAAATACATTTGCTAGCTTATTTACCTAATGGATGTGTCAGCAGTTTGTATATTGACAGTGTCCACTTTCTTCATTTATATGAATATTTCTCCCCTCCCTTGTTAGAGAAATTAATTATTTAAAAATAATAGAATGTGCCTGTACAGATATTGCTAAGGGAGATGGGAGGAGCTGCAGCACAGGAAATATCCACATAAATAATGAGATATAAAATTAAATTAAAGGAAAGTCAATGGATACTCCTGGCTGCTTCAGCTGTGCAAAGCTTATTTATATGTATGTATAGTTAAAGTCATTATTAGTCCATGGCTGAGTAAAAACAGACAAGTGAGAGGTAAGATATTTATGGTTAGTTTGATATGCATTTGCATATGCAGTCTTGAAATTCCACATGATTTAGCGGGACTTTGCAGAAGCAAAGGACGTGCCATGCTGGTCCTTACACAGGAGCTATGGATGAAACAAATCCTGACTTTGTTCTCGCATTTGCTCGATGTCGGTACTTGCTGAGAGAGCAGCTGAAAGCACAAGTCCAGTGGAATTAAATAATTGTTATTTTTTAATTCTTGTTGATATTGTAAATTGCTCTGTGCAGCTAATAATGGTATGTGTTAATACAAAATATCTATTTTTGGAGATAGCTTATTGAGTTTTTTCTTCCTTTATAGAAAAAATCCTCCAAAAAATTTATTTGCATTCATATATTCTGGATATGCCATTAGATAGAGGAATTATCTGTACCTAGTTGGAATTTATGAAAGTAAGCAAATTATTTAATGCAAAATATATAAAGCAAAATATAGGCTCCATATTTAATGGAGCATAAATAAATATTTTTGTTCTGAGGGATAAGAGTTATAAAACATTTCTGAATAATTCATGTTAACTGAAATGATCATCCTGTGGTATTCTAGTCCTAATTCTGCAGTAGAAAGTTTCATGAGGAAACTTAGTCTGTTATCATGGATAAAACTATTCTGTTAATAAGTATGGGTTTTGCTGAACAAGTGCTGGTTATATTCGTGAAATCTATCAAATTATGTTTATGTCTCCATGTGTTAAAGCCATTTATATTATCAGCAGTAAGTGTCAATAATAGTGATACAGGGTTACTCATGTACAACACACATGAATTTAACTGTGTCATCCAGAAACTTCAAATGATAAAATGAATTTGGAGGCAAAACTCTGTAAAGCTTAGACTTTTTTATTTTTATTTTTAGTTGTTTTATTAGATGATAAATGTACAAGTCTAGCCACCTTTTCCCTAAATTTTATGCAAGTATATATATGTTTTCATTTAAGAAATATAAGGCGTAATGTTTTCATGGACATTTTAGTAAGTGCCAACGTCAGTGTGCCATAAGCATCCTGAGATGGTGAAATCCCTGACAGTGCAGGAATTCTGTGTGGAACTGCAAATGTTTTAATTGGGTATGAGTCCTTTGACAATGAGACATATTTTTTAAGGTAGGAATTTAATTCACAATGGCATGTGTCACTTGAGTGCATAGAAAAGAAAAATAAAAGCACTTTTTTGATGCTCTTGGGCCCTAATTCTTCCTAGACTTGCTAGGAACTTTGTATGATTGCAGTATGTTCACTGAAAGCACTGAAGTTACTCAGTGTTAAGGAAATACATTTTTTGCAGAATGAGCAGGTGGTATGTCATATAGTATAGGATATTTGTATTTGTTCTTCATTTCCTGTACCTTGTGTATTTCTTTCTGGTATATGTTTTGAGGACCTCTACATTTTTAATACTTGGACCTTTCCAAAGCTAAATATAATGTCTTTACCATGTGTTGATCTATTTTCCATCTGATTTTAAAAATCAAACTCCTCAACGTTAGCCAAGTTGAAGGATTTCTGTGCGTAGACATGCAAAACTATGTATATATATATTATTTCTTATTATTATTGTCAGTTTGACAAATTCTGTTGTCTTTGTATGTTTTCACAAGCCTTTTGCTGGGTAAACTCCACCTTCACCAAGTTTAGTTAGAGTCAGAATATGAGGATTATAGTGTTTAGGAGGGCTTTTCTCTTTTGTGTTACCAGAAAGTAAAGCATGACATATGTGTTTCATATCTTTAAAAATGGTTATGTGTGCATCAATTTAAAAAACATTAGTGCTCATATCCATTTTAACTTTTCTTTTTTGTTCATATGTACATTCTAGTGATTATTTCTGTATTATATGCTGCTGAGCATTTAAAATGTGGATAGGATAATTATGATCCGACTTAAACTACAAATTTTTATTTCTTTTAAGTGCTCTACCAAAATGAAAAAAGTCTTGAATTTTTATGAATGTAAAAATGCTTATATTTAAGAATATGGTGCTTTTTTTACAATAGAATTGCTATAAGTGACATTTTTAGTTACTTTAGTTCCAAATTCTGATGAACATTACATTGCTCTTCATTTATTGTTAAATGTGCTTTGCGGGATAACAGTTGTGCATTTGTTCCATATTTTTTAAATAAAGATGAATATGATGTGTATGTACTTCTTACAACATCTGTAACTTTTTAGCCACCACTGTGGTTTCAATTGCCACTAAAATAATATGGTCACTTAAAATCATGAGTATGCCAGATATCTAATGTCATGACATTATGCAAATCATAGAACATTTAAAATAAATAACATGATAACTTGCATGCATTTTATAGAGGGAAAAATATAATCACTTATTATGTTTAAATGGGGAAATGGTCTGGCGATAAGAGGATAGTAGCAACATTTGTTTCCTACTTCCTCCAAAGCACTGAAGAAGTCGCTGAAATTGTGTAACACCCTTTGATTTGGGCCTTTTGTGTTACAGTGCCAAGCCAGAGATGATGTTAGGTTTGATTTCCAGAGGAAGAGAGTAGCCCTCAACATTCATGCTGCTCGACTTTCTGAAGCACGAAACCCTGTCCTGGTATCCACCCAAACTCAGAGTTGGCTGAATAAACTCATTGTATCCTCCTTTTTCCCTTTTTGTGAAAAAACAAAGAAAGAAAACCCCTACAAAAACAAAACGCCAAATCCCCCCAAAACCCCAAATAAACCAACCCCAAAACCTTCCTCAGCTTTGGATAGTACTGTGGGTATAGCGAGAGAACAAAAGCCTGTTGTCTGGGCAAAGGATAACGATCTGCCATGGCCCTGGAGCTGCGGCCAGGGACACCAATCTTCTTTGACCTTTATTCACACTGAGCTGTGGCCTTGTCTTCTCCAGGCTCTGCCTGTGATCTCTGACAGCCATTAGTTTTCCCCCTCCCGGTCCAGTGTCTACTTCACCTTGCCTTGCATCTTTGTGGCCCCTCCAGTCATATTTTCTGCTCCCTTCCCCTCTAAGGAAACATTCACATTTCAAGAAATGGTTTCTGACAGCCCAGTGTGGGCATAAACATGCACGCCGCACACGCCGAGCTCCCCACGTCCATCTCTCCGCAGTGAAGAGGCACCTGCACCTTCTCAGTGCGCCTCACACCGGCGTCCTCGACAACTCATGGGCTGTGGAGCCCCAGACAGGAACACAAAGGTCCTTCCTCCGCGTTCCACGGAGGGGCAGCTTTTCCTGAGCTACTGGGAATCCCTTTGCTGAGGCTCGTATGAGCGCAACAGTTCGACCTACAGACGTGGGCTGTCTTTGCCCATCACCGAGCTGTGCCCGGCCCGCCTGTGCCCCCCTGTGCGGCTGTCCCGGCCGAGCTGCCCGCGGCATTGCACGGCGCCCCCGCGGAGCAGCTCTGCTCGGAAAGCGGCGTGCACCGCACCCCCGACAAGCTTTCCAGCGCCGGCTTTTCCCGGCTCCTCCCCGCCGAGATGCGCCGCCAGCCCGCCCGCCCCTCAGCGCCGCCGGTCCCGCCATGCGGCCGCGGGTGCTCCCGGGCGGGCTGCTCCTCCGGCTCCTCCTGGTGCTGCTGCTGCTGCTGCTGCTGCACGAAGCGCTGCCACACGGTGAGCCCCCGCCCCGTCCCCACGCTCTGCGGGGCGCCTCGGGCTTTCCTTTCTCCTGCCGCCCACCCCACAGTGCCCGGGACAGGACCGGGAGCCGTCGCGGGGGCGGAGGGAGAGCGGGATGCTCGCTGCATGTGCGGACTGCAGCCCCCGGGGCTTGCCGCCGAAGGTGGGGTTTTGGGGAGACGTGTTTGCGGCAGCCTCGGCTGCCTCCGCCACCCCCTCCCCGTGGGCTCAGCGTCTGAATCGCGCTTCGGTCCCGTGAGGCGCTGGAGCAGGGACGGAGCTGGATGTGGGACAGTGCTGCAGCAGGGACAGTGCGGACAAGGAACAGTGCGGGACGAGCGACAGTGCTGGAGCAGGGACAGTGCTGGAGGAGGGACTGTGCTGGACGTGGTGTTCGGATTTGGGAAGCAAACAAAGTTTTGTGTGCGGTGGTTCATTTGTAGAGCACCGAGCAATTCTTAAAACTCCGTTTCAGGTTGTGGTGGAGTCTTGGTCGGGAGAGGTAAGTGTTTAACTAGGAGGGGACGCTCCTAACTGGTTCTTGACTTATGTAGGCTTCAGCTAGACAAAAGAGAGGCTGTTTCCGTCCTGCAAAATGTAAATAAACTTACTAATACTTCTTTGGCAGAAACAACAGCAAAATTCCATTTTTTCTTACCGTGGAATGGCTTGTGGATCATGGCCTGCCAGAACCCCTGGATTGTAGAGAAACGGGAGGCAGGCTCTGAGGGGCGCGGGGAAAGGCAGAGCAGCAGTTACCACAAGTGTGGTTCAGGAGGTCATAAAAGAAGAATTCCTATAAGAATGTAAAAAATCCTCCACCCTGAGAACTGTTAAGCACTGAAAGAAGTTGTCAAGGGAGGCTACAGAGTGTCCAGCATTTGGGAAAGTCACAGATCAACTGGACAAGGCTCAGAGTAGCTGAACAGAGATAGGAAGGGACTTTCAGGAGCCCTTTGCAGTCCGGTTTTTCTCATGACTATGTGCAAAGGAATTGCACTCGGGATAGACCAGAGAGGTGTAGGAAAGGATTTCTGCTGAAAGATCTGTGGGTGTGCTCCACCAAATCAAGGAAAGTGTTTTCTATTTGAGAAATAGACAATAAAAACACAGAATAAGAAAGAGTTGCAACTTGGGCAAAATATTTCCCAAGTCCATGTTTTTGTCAGTTTCTCTAGCTTATACTGAGGTGTGACAGGGTGCTTCACTCTGTCATCCAGAAGCTTAAAAATGGAAGAAAGTATCCTGGCATGTTTAATAACAGTTTTTTGTCGAAAGGTAGAGGTAGAAGTCCTAATGTAGTCATTGTTATTTCAAGGTAGCCTTCCTAATTTAGCTTATATTAGTTTGTGAACAGTGAAGTATGGCCCTCTGGGTTGTTTGTGTGAGTGTTTGGATGATTAACTTTTCATTTGAAGTATGACAAATAGTGATGTTTCCAACCAAATGTTCTGTTGCATTAGTTGTGATCACAGACTCTTTCTTCCCTCTCATCTTCATCCTGGTGGTTAATAATTATACTTTATGGTAACCTCGCTCTTGATTTTTTTTTTCTTCCAAGAAAGAATTCATGAGTATTAATGAGAGTTTTTTTGGTCTCTTATGGTGCCAAGATGTAGCATGGGGCCTGCCTTGTGGAATGGGTACATCTGGTGGACAGTGAACATGATCCCTTTGTATTTTTGTGAGACCTTGCTTGCTCTCTGCCTCTGAAGTTGTCCATTTGTCTACACTTGAAGATCAGGGGCCAGTGCAATGTGCATGCAGATGGAGGTGGTGTCTGAAATGAAAAATGAACGCTCTTTAGGATTATATAACTGACACTAATTTTGGAATTGTGTGTGTAAGATTTGTGAAGGACAAAGGGCAGACAAACATTAAAGGACAGGATGAGACAAATTCTGTGAACCAGGAGCAAAAGTGCTTCATGGTGTATTTCTGTGACTTACCAAAGCATAGTCTCCTACTTTGGCATGATGGTTAGTAAGAATCCTGAATGTACTGCTGCATAGGAAATTAGTACAGTGCCTCCTAGAACTGACATTAGGAGCTGATCAGAGGTAGAAATGAGGCATTTTCTCAATATTTTTCTAAGTCTTTATTTTCTTTTTTAGTAAGAAGTGCTGTTGCTAGATTAAAATGGTGAGGGCTCTATGCATAATTCTAGTGAGATGGTAACATATCCCAAACATGGCATACTTATGTACTTGTGCAGATGGACTGGTTGAGTTTGTTCTCTTTCTTGGGAAAGTCTTGCAGATTGGTAAGAAAGTGCAGGAGTCTTGCTGATGGTTTCTGTGTTCCTGGAGGGATTTGATTCTGTGTCCTCTTTATCTTAGGTGATCCTGTAGTAGTTAATTTAGTTATCTGGCATACAAATACTTAATTCAGTGATAACAGAAGGCAGGATTGTGAGGTGCAGAAGTGGTGGCATCAGTATACCCAGATACCTGGGCAGACTTACAAGTGTTGTGGAGGAGCCTGACCACAGCTTGCTTGGAAGCTCACCTCTTTGGGAGGTGCAGCAGAGAGACAGAACTAGGCTTTTTGTGTGGGAAGGTAAAAGTTCCTCTGGTGGTGTTTCCCGAAATGCCCCTGCTATCACCAGCAGGGAAATAAAAGGTCAGATGGACAAGGCTCTCACTGTGCAGCTGGGAATGGTATGGGAGGGAAATGTTCAGACTCACTGGTAACTACAGAAACACAGAACAGAGGGAGCTTGTGTGAAGAGAATTGACTTCATCTAGACAAAATCAAAACCAGGCTTCTGGCACTTAAAATTGAAAAGCTTTAATATGGGAGCCTTTAACCGATTCTTAAAGGCAGCGTGTCAGGTGGCACAGCACACAGAAGGGTCTTAAGCATTTCCTTGGGCTGAGGTTGCAAGATCCATGTGCCTTTGAAATGGTGTCAGGATTGAGGTCAGCAGAAAGAAGTGGAAATGGCAAAGAGTGGTTTGAACAAATAGCCCTTTATCAGTAGGGTTTGATGAAGGGAAAACAAACAAAGAAAACAAAACATGTCTGGACCAAAGCTTGTGTGCTTCTACAGACAAAACTGGAAAGTTCAACAAGGAACTGGAATGTCCAGTTTGAAATGGGAATGCTTATCCAAGAGGCTTATCAGGCCTGTCTGGGGGATCTTCTGGTACTAGGGCACAGTGCTGTCATGGATTTCTTCTAATATGGAATAGCTCAACCCAATGGAGAAGTGGCAGTATGTTTTGAAGAAAACTTTAGTATTAAATCTGATTCCCATGGGGGTTTTGGCAGTAGAATTCATCTGGACTGAAATAACAGTCCTGTGGAGAACAAACAACCTGGTAACTGACCACCCAGTGTGTAATGATGGCTCTGCTAAGGAAAATCAGAGGGTCAGCAAGGACTGGATAGAAAAACCAAAGGATGAATTACTTCCTCTCATGTAGGTTGGATCACATACATCGGGATGTGATGCAGAGTGCAGTTGTTTAGGTGCCACAAATGATGATGACTTAGAGCTGCTACCCAGAGAGCCCCTGAGAAAAGCAGCAATTCTTGAGCTGATCCAGAGTAATATTCACATAATTGGATTCAGATGTTACTGTAGAACAGCCAGACTTTGGTTTTAATATTCTTGCAGGAATAATAAAAGCCAAAGAAATGACTGATATGTTTAATTTTGGAAGGGGGAATTGCATAAGATAAGGAGGTTCCTGAACTCACATATGGGTTAAATATAAAAACCAGAATAAAGAAGACAAAAAGAATTTGCGAAAAAATTTACAAAAGAGATAAACCCAGCCATAAATCTTTTTCTTCTTCTGGTATACCAGGTTGGGGTATGGAGAGATGGCTGCAGGATTTGTAGGGCTGGTGGGAACAAGGGATAAGAAAGAACACCTATAGAAAGTAAAACTTAAAAACTTATTTTTGTGTGCACGCAGGTTTACTGTGGAGGTGTTTAGGAGGTTTCAGTGAAAAATGGTGACATGATAAGCATAGCAGAAACTTTGAATGTAGTATCCTACCAAGCACTGTAACTGCAGGCTCTGAGACAGAATCCTTCCTATGGTGAGAATCATCAGAGATGTCTCATTAATGTGCCAAAAGAATTGGCTTTAGAGAAAATCAACAACATAAAGAGTGTTTAAGTACAATGATTTCATGATACATGCCTGAGACATAAAAGAAATCTGAATCTGAAATTGCTGAAGTCTTAACTCAGGTACATAACTTACCATGTCATAACTTATCATCATTGTCCAGACAAGGGCAGTGAAGCTGGTGAAGGGTGTAGAGGGTAAGGTCTATAAGGAGTGGCTGAGCAAGCTGGGGTTATTGAGCCTTGAGAAGTGGAGGCTCAGGGGTATGCTTACCATGCTCTACAACTATCTGAGAGGAGGCTGTAGACAGGTGGGGGTCAGCCTCTTCTCCCAGGCAGCTGGTGACAGGACAAGAGGACACAGCCTCAGGCTGCACCAGGGGAGGGTCAGATTGGACATCAGGAGGAATTTCTTCACACAAATTGTCAAGAATTGGAACAGACTGCCCAGAGAGACAGTGGAGTTAACTCATCCCTGGAGATGTTTAAGGAAAGACTGGAAGTGGCACTTAGTGCAGTGGTCTAGTTGACATAGTGGTGTTTGGTCAAAGGTTGGACTCCATGATCTCAGAGGTCTCTTTCAACCTGATTGATTCTGTGATATCACTACATATCACTATCACATCATATACACTACACCTTTCCAGGGAAATGGAAATGTCCCAGTGTGTTATGGTTTTTGAGGGAGCTGCAGGCACAAAGCCAGATCTCTGTATTCTGTAAACTGAACTCATGAATGAATAGGCATGAATTGCAGAAGAGCCAGTATGGCTTTGTATGGCTGTCTTTTTTTTTTTGTTTTCTTTTTTTTTTTCTTTCCTTCAGAAGTGTGTTTTGTTTTAAAGATGTACTGAAGTTCTCTGAGGACTTTATAAGAGTGCAGTCATGGATGAGTTGGCTGATATATTTGAATTCCCAAAGGTTTTTGTTAAGCCTATTTTAAAGGACTGCTTGGGAACCAAGGTGCTGTGAGCTAAGGGAAGGCTTCTCATGGAGCAATAACTAATAGGAAATAGAGACTAGGAGTTAGTTTTTTGTACAGATAAATTTCACAGGGATTTTGTAAGACGTGTGTTTTTCAGCATGTTTAAATATCTGCTAAAAGAAAAAACCGAAACTATCAGTAAAGAGTTGCAGAAGGAGCTCTCACATTTGAAAGACTTGGCAGTGAAAATAGTACTTGAATTTTTTTGTTGATAGATGCTAAGTAACACAACTGGTTCTTTCTATACTACACATTGATGGGTTTCCACTTAGGTATTTCTAACAAATAATTCCTACTTAGGACAGTGATACTGCTTGTCTCTAAATAAGGTTCTGTTTTCATCTGCACTATCAAAATATATGGCTGTTATAGAGAAGTAATGGCTTAAATGGTACCTTCAAGTGATTTCAGTATCATTTGCATTTCACAGTACTTACTGTAAAAGAAGAAAACTGCATCACTTATCAGTATTTTATAAATTGTCACAAAGTTCCATCCTTGCCAGTTTTGCTTCACTTGACCCTTACGGTAGCACAGTGTGTGAAAGGCAATGCAGAATTGTTGGGTGTGCAACATGAAAGACGAGAGAGCTTGTGTAGTGTTGTGTACAGCGTGGCAGTGCCATGAGGTAGAAATGACAAAAGAGGCTGGAGTTAGAAATGTTGTATTTCTTTCCCTTACCATTTGTAGAGTTTTCATACCTTACATATTTGTCTGTTTGTGTAACTGTAAGTATAGGTTTTCCACATGTTGTTGAAAGCTCTTTTTTTCCTTTATCCCCAGGAAAATGGGTCATGGCAGAGACTTCAAAAACTTATGGAAATTAGCTCTTACTGAGTTTTATGAATATTTTCTAGGAAGAGCAACATTTCAGTTATTCTCTGTGATAATAAGGAAGACCTTTTTTTTTTTTCTTTGCAAAAGGCTGTATTGCCTTTTTCTAAAGAGTAACATTGTCTTATTTTCTTTTTTTTCACTAGTTATTGGACAGCCTGCCAAGAATAAGCGTCCAAAAGAACATGGGGAAAACAAAATTTTTAACAAAAAAGTAAAACCCAAAACTTCCAAAATGAAAGAGAGAGAATCTGCTGACTCCTCCTTGAAGTCTCAGTCCATACTGACACAGGTGACGGATAAAGGTCGTTTCCAGAAACTAGCTGCCACGTTAAGCCTGTCTGCAGGACAAAGCATAGAACTGCGATGTAAGGGGAGTAACGTTACTTGGAACTACCCTTCATATTTAGACACCTTTAAAGACTCCAGACTCAGGTAAGCTGTTTTTCATTTTTTGGAGGAAAAAAAATTCCAGAACTGTTTTCTCCCCCTACCACTTTTCAGCACCACTGGAGTTTTTGTTTACTTGCATTTTTACAATTAAGATGTTCTTTCTAATGGTTTTTAATGTCAGCAAAAAAAGAATGAGCAACTTCTATTGTCACCAGTTACTGCCCAGTGATTTGCACTGTGGAGTAGTCTTCCAGCACAGGAACTGTGTTTTCCTCAGTTGAACCTAAATTAAAGATGATGTTCATCAGGACAGGGGGACAACAGGGAACCATGTTAGTGTTGGTCTGAAGTAAAATTCAAAATGTGTGAGTGTGGATGTCAGGTGTTCACTGTCAACCTACTCTGCTACTCTGCAGAGACCTGCTCCTGGTAGCCTGTACTGGTTGCTAATGTGGCAACCACCTGAGACACTCTAATTTCCTGAAGAGACTCAAGCCCACATCCATTAACTAGTAAAAAATACACCAGCCTCCATGTTAAGGAGCAAGTGAGAGTAGTCTTAGTTTTTCAAAGTTGCCTTTGTGTGCAGAAGAGAATTGCAGGGTTTTGGTGTGGCAGAGTATAATGCTGAGGATAGTCACCTTGAGTTTAGTAAAGCTTTTTTCTTTCATCTGGTGACATCTTAATCAAAACTGCATAGCTATTACATCAGGAAGAGGAACTTAGGGCTCTCCCTTTCTCTGCCCCACCAGCTGAATCTCCTGTTGCTCTAAACAACTTTCTAAAACCCCATATGTTTGTGTGCCTTTCCATGTTTTGAGGGTAGTACACATAGCTAATAGATTAAATGTAATAATTTAGTCTGTATTTGAGAGAAGAGGCGCATATAATGAGCTTAAGGATGTCTTTCACAGGTATTATTTTGCTTTGAGTAGTGTTTGTTTTCAATGGCTGTTTTACTGAGATTTACGTGAGGAGACAGTGAAGCACTGCGAAGGATACCCTAAGAAAGAGCTGCAAGGAGCTTTACTTGGATTATTAGGCGAGAGGCAGAGAGTTATGGGCAAAGGTATCAGTTGCTATTGTCCTTTTGTTCCTAAATTAAGTGTGTATGCTCTCTGTAAATAGCTGAGGTTATCAGAATCTCAGTGATCCATTTCACTTATTTGCTGGTGCCATGCTACCTTGAAATCATTCCCAGTTAATTGATTTTTCAGAAATATTCTTCTCCTTTCCACTTCTCTTTCTGAAGAGGGGTGTTGAAGAGTGGCAGTACACACTGTGATCTTTATCATATCCTCCTGAAATTCAAGAGCCAGTTCTTCCCTGCGTATTTATTTGCTTATTCCTTGATGGCTGAGGAGTTCAAGAACTGCCCTGGCTGAGTGCAAGGCTTCTGTCACAGTAAGTTACAGCAGAAAGCCTGTTCCTGCTGTGGGTTTATCACAGCAATACTTCTCACAAGATTTTGTGGCCAATTTAAACTACTGCTGCTTATTCTTTTGCAAGAGGTGCTGTTCTGTCCGTATTTGTTTCAGTAGGTGGCGTTTATCAGCCACAGTAGAGACCTGCCCTCCCTGCAAGCCAGAGCTGTAATAGATCAGCAGGGAGCGTGTGTGTCCTTGGTGGTGGTTGTCGTTCTCAAGTGTATCTTACATTTTGTATACTTGCAAGTAGGTTGCTGGCATGGTTTGGTCCAGTAGACCTCCAGTTCATGTTATCTGAGTATCAGCCAGTGGCATTGAAGAGGGCAGGGCACATATTCGGGGTTTTTGGAGAGGAATCTGAATGCTTCTTCATTTTTTGTCTGTCTGTTCGTCCTATGCAAAATTGTTTTCTGTTGATGCACAAAACACAAAAATTGAAGATAGGTTAGGGAGAAACAAAGGTACCCATTTTCTGATTGTGCAGTTTTCTGTTTTTCAGTTTGAAGTAGTTTGGGATTCTGTTGCCTCAGCAATTTACCTTTCTGTTCTCACTCAGTGTTACAGTATTTGTAATATTTTAACCATACAGCAGAATTTAATAATGTCATATAAATGCTAGAAAATATTTTAACTGGGTGGATATAACTTGGCTATGTATTTTCTTTTAGAATTAGGTAAGGCATATATTTAAGGGTCTGTATTCAAATCACATTGTATTGATCACTGATTTAAATATTATTTTGAAATAAGTTGTTGAAGCAGTAAGGCTGTGTTAGACTGAATCAACAATTTTAAATACAAGGGGAAGATCCTCAAATTATCTAGAAGAATTGAAAACATAGGTGCAGAACAGTAATAATTTATGGAGGCATTTGCCACAGTATTCTGTGCAGTTATATTTTTATCACAATTTTAGCAGGATTTTGGCAATTATCTCAAGTTCTTTGCTGTAGTACTGGTAGATGCATACGAAGCAAAGTCTGTTTTATAGAATGTGAAATTTGAAATTTGTGTTCTGTGGTTTTAGAAAGCATTGATGGAGTTTAACTGGAAATACCTTAAAAATTCCATGTTGGTTAGTTATCTCAGCTGAAAGTGTTTGTAAGCGAGCTGGCAAAGGTTAACAATGCAGTCACCTTTCAAGGGGAGCTTAGATCTTCCTCATGGCATATGCAAGACCATGCACCAAGCACCAACTGCAACAGGTGAATTTTATAACTCTATTAATATATTACCTCCATTATTTTAAAACAAAATTATGAAAATAGGGCAAAGGGAGGAAAATCAGAAAAATTACTAGCAAATAACCTACAGAAAAAATGGTTTAATCATCTTGCTAGATATCTGTCCTGACATTTTTTGAGCTCTTAATGACCAAGCAAGAAGTAGTCTCTGTGTTACCAGTTAGTGAGTGAGCTGTGGGATGAATCCATTTACCTTGGATTTCCCTGCAGGTCTTGTTGGAGCTGGGGCACTGGTGCAACCCTGAATTATTGGCAGCTGTGAAGGGAAGTGATTGGGGTATGAGGAGGTAATGAAAAACGAAGAAGAAGTGGATTGAAGTGCTAGAGGAAAAGTGATGAGGAGGGATGCTGGTGGGATGCATGCAATTGCTGGGGATTTATGACTATGATTCTTTTGTTCGTTTGTATATCCCTATAGCAACAGATACTCAGGCATCCAATTCCTACTTTTTCTTTAAATAGTAGAAGAGGTGTACGAATTCAGCTGGTCTGGCGTTTTGGTTTGCAGCTAGTTAAATTTAGCATTAGTGTAGTGTATTTCCTGTGGCTGGTTGCAAAAAGAAGCAGAGATAAAAGCCAGATGTTTTCCCTCTATGCCACGCTATTGTATTTTTAACTCACCCTCATGATAAGGAAAATAGAGCAACCTGGAGGGCAATATACCTTTCTAAGAAGGAAGATTATAATTAGAGAAGCCATTTCTGTAGTATTAGTGGCTGTACTTTCTTGGAATTTGACTTTGTAGCTATACTTTACAAACTGGTAAATAAAATATTTTTGCTTGCTGTACTGGAGTGTCTCAGTTTTCAGTAGGTCTGGAGCTGTTACCATATACTGAAATTACCATACCAGAGGAGGGAAAGATGCTGAGTGAGAGGAGGAGGAGAAGTACTCTTTGGCTGTTTCATGTTGAGATGGAAGAGGAATTCTTCCTTTCCACTATTTTAACTGAAGTAAATAACAGTACACACTGAAATGTTTTAGTTAGCTTTAGAGGCTGTAGTGTGCAGTGCAACTCTGGGGAAAAAGCTAAAATCATGCAAACATTGTTCCTGGGCTAAGGACACAGACTAGCTTGCCTTCCAGACTGCATTACATTATCTGCAATGCTCTCTTACTTTGGGCAGCATAAATACACTTTGCAGATAACTTTTTGTCTGAAAATTTTGTGTACTGGCTGAACTGGCTATAAATATTGCTGGTGTTAATGGTAAAAGGCAGCTCGTGCACCTAAAGAACAGAAGGGTTGGAATGCTGTTTGTTAAAGTTGTAGGCTCACCCAGAAACTGGATCTACAATGTGTGAGAAGGATGAAAGAAAAAATAAGGGCAAGCACTTTTTCCCTTCCTTACACTTTTTAGCAAAAAGCTGCTCTGGATGAAGGCTGTCTAACTTTACATAGTCTCTGCTCTGCCTGGAGCGTGGGTCTCTCACGGCAAAGACCAGCTGTATTTATGAGAGAACTTCATCTGATAAATAAACACACGTGACATGGAACTGCTCTGTTGGTGGAAGCTGGGGCAAAGAGCTGGACATGCATCCCATGTACTTTTGCATGAGCAGAGGGTGCCTGGGCAAAAGGGCTCTCAGAAATACTGAGGAGACTGGATGTTGTACAGGGCAAAGTCAGGCTGCTTTCAGTGAATGCAGGCTCCCTCTAGCTCAGTGGGACATCGACTATGCTTGTGTGTATAACTGACTTTCATTTTGCTGCTTGTGCTTTGACGTCTGAAAAGTAGGGTTGGGTTTTTTTGTGTAAAACAGTAAAATGTTACATTTCTCTCCTAGTGAACATGTGTTTGAGATAAGTTCTCTTTTGTCCATATGAATGCAGCTGCTTGAGAGGAGTTTACTGGAAGTTCTTTGAACGATGCTGTGTGCAGTGTCTTCTTATGTTTTTTTTTCAGCATCTGAACGTTGGTTTGGTTTTCTGGTAAAGATCTTCTGAACTTCAAATAACTAAAATTTAGTAAGATGAATGTATGAAATAAGATTTTGAACTAGTTTTCTAGTTTCTTTAAACAGTCTTGAAATGTTTATACAACAATTTTACTTTGTGCTATCTACACCAGAGCAAAGTTTTGGCTTTTGAGTCAGATTTCCTAGCATCTAAAATAATAATGAAATAAAAGTTAGCCTGGAAATATTGGTCAGCTGCAGGATTTACCATTTATAATTTACTTTATCTGGTTTGTTTTGTCTCCTTAATATAGTCATGTTACAAGTTTCAACACTTACAGTCTTGGTTGCCAGGTTTTGTTAGTGCATGTTTGTGGATGACTACCTTGCTAGGCTATGTCCATTGATTACTGGATAGCCTGTTCTCAGTTAAGCAGAACACACTGTACAATAATTAATTAACTCTGACCTTATTTTTCTGTCTGTGGGGATTTCAAGCTATAGTTCAGTGTCTGCATTAAGGAAAGGGAGCAAAAATGTTCTGGCATAAAGGTTTCTCTGTAGCATTGACATTTAGTACTCGATACTTGCAAAATATTTTATACTGATGTAGTCATACAGCCTATGAAATATGAACTGTGAAACTAAATAATAATAATAATACATACCAGGACATGTTTCGGATTTCTCTCTTCCTGTTGGGTATGATACACAGCAGGATTTCTTGCACAAATAGGAGTCTCTCAAAGCTTACCCAAAAACTCAATGTAAGTATTGTATGTATTAAAAATGAAAATGCTACTGCACCATAATTGCGTTATTCCAAAAAGTGAAATCGGAGAAGGTTGTGTAGGACAAGCACATTACTGGGTATGAAACATGATTTGTGTATTTCTTTAGGCAGACCTCCAAAATACCCTGTGGTGGATCCATGTAATGATGGAAAAGATAATTCTCAGCTCTGTTTGGAATGTGTATTGGTGTGCTTTTAATTTCTAAGCTTTTGGCCTGACTGGAGGCTGAATGTTTTGTTACATGAACTATTGCTTCTTATTGGTGGTAGTTGTGCAAACTGCTAGAAGAACTTCTGGGGAGTCAGGAATTTTGGGAAGCACACGTAGCTGGAAGTGGAAGCCCCTCTCTTTAAGCAGTTATTCTGCCTGCATTGGAGAGTTAAACAAAACAGAGCATTCAGACAATTCAGTACAGCCAGACATGTCTCTAGCACTGTTGTTACTCAGTGATGAGGTGTTGTAGAGGATAAGAATTTCTTCAAAGAATGCTCTTCCCAGAAATGAATTTTTCAGTTTGATATCTGTCTTACTGAATAACTGCCACATTAATAAGAAGAAATAAGAGAATAATAAATACTCAGAGAATCCACAGTTGAATGAATATGGAGCTGTTCAGACTTCATGAAAGCTAAGTATTTGCTAATCCAATCTGAAAGAGTAAAAAGTTAGTTATCAAATGCCTAAAACTGGAAGAATCACTCCTGACTTGGTTAGAAAAGAAATGGCCTTGTAACTTGATGTACTGCAAAAGAGGAAACCCTTCATGTTCTGGATGTACTACCATGCAAGGCAGCTGATTGAAAGTAACTTTTTTTAAGGGTCAGAGCAGCAGTGAAGTGTGTCTGTGCGGCCACATGGCTGTGCCGACAGGGTTACCTGAGAACTGGTGCTCTTGGGCCATTGCTTTTGCAGTCCATCAGAAGTCAACACAGCAGACTGCCAACTGTAACACCAGCTGTCTATAAGAGACAGCCAGAAAAGTAAATCTTAAAATATAAAAAGAGAACAAGATGAGGCTGTAGCTGCTGTATTCCATAGATAGGACCTTTGATCCTTAGAAATATTGGCAGTATCTACATATATATTTACATATTTATAGATAGTTTCACATTCACAAATGTCAATCCACTGAGAGATGTACCTGGGAAATTCAGGAGAAGGAATTAAAAGCAAATGAAGTCTGAAATAATCATACAGGCTGAATTTTGTGTAGTTACATGATGGCACTGCCAGTAACCCTCCAGCAATTCTCAGGGTCATGCTCTGACACAGCCGGGGGATGATGAGGAAGCTCCAGGGAGAGGATGCCAGTGAGGTGGCTCAGGGCAGAGGAGTAGGTGATGCAAAGTGACTTACTTGCAGTACAAATCCAAGCTGAGATAGACGCTCTTAAATGATGGTGTTTGAAGTGGAAACTTGGACCAGTATGTTAAAGATTGGGAAAGCATTCAGCCTGAAAGCAGGTGTAAATCACTAAATAAACTCTTATTAAAGTACCTGCTATTTATACTTCTGAATTCTCTTTGTTAGATATGTACTGTGCTACAGTTAATGGAATTAAAAAGCACAGAGATGCATGCAAGTTGACTTGTAGCATGAAAAAAAAGGGCTATATGTGAACAAAGAGATATAAAACATAGATGAATGTATGTCTGGGAACAGTCACAGTCCAATTACAAAATAGGAACCAAAAATAATCCAAAAATTAACTGCACACGACAAAATATTGCAAGTTCTTGTGTGTAGTTGAAATAAAACTACTCATGGCAACAGATCTCTGCTGGAGGAAAAGGGTAAGTTGTTACAGAGCTCTGAGACTGAAAGGTGGGTCAGTTGCAGAGCAGGAGTATAAAATCATAAGTAGAAGTGAGCTGACAGACACGTACAAGGAGATACATCTTGTGCTTGTCTGTGCCTTTTGTTTTTATTTCTCCACAGTATAAAGCAGCTTGACAGGTATGGTCAGCTGGTCCTTGAAAACTCCACTGCAGCAGACACAGGTGAATACAGCTGCTGGCTTCAGCTGTGCAATGGTAACAAATGCAGGAAGGATGAGACTAAAACAGGTTCAACCTACATCTTTTTCACAGGTAATTAACTCCTGGGGGATTATTAGTGCAAATACATTTGCTGGTAAGACAGGAATAAAGCTATATCAGCAATTTCACTGTCAAGATTTTACTTCTGCAATTTTCATCCTTTTTTAAGTGGATGGAAAGGAAGACAGTGCTGGTGAGCAGAAAATTACTAGCTTGGTGTGATTTATTGAGTCCATTTTCCCTATGGATTATGCAAAATGTATACCCAAAGTAATGCATAATGCAATGCAAAGCAAAATACCTTTGAAAATAGTTACAGGCTTTCAGAGGCTTTCTACAAAATGAATACAAAAGATTTAATTTTTGAAAATGGGTCTCAATAAAGAAAATGCAGAAGGTTCATTTTGTCATGGCATTCAGGACTGTCGCCCATCCACCCCCCCAGCAACACTTCCTGTTACCTGCACTGGCTTAAGTCTTGACCTCATTAACCTTACTAAGGCCACAATTTCTCCCAGGAATTTTAGAGCATGTTTGGAGGCAAAACACTCTTAAAAACGTGTCTTGTCCCACAGAGCTTGTGCACAGTTTACTGCTACTTGATACAACAGAGCTGAAATCAAATGGTTAATTTGTTCTTGTCTTGGAAAGCATTCTGAATGTAAAGCAACCTTCAATCTCTGATCAGAGCTAAAGTATCGTGGACTAGGAGATGTTTTAGTACAAGATATTAAGATAAGATTGTTTGTGATATATTTTGGAGCTAAATTAGACCATGAGACTGTGCAGAAGCCCATTATCAGGAGTGCTTACAATACATTCCTTTAGAAAGTCTAGAATAAACTTTTCAATCAAGTTATTACATAAATGCTTATGCTAGAAAGAGAAATTTCATCTTTATATTTCTAAAAAGCATGCCAATTATGGCAGTGCTCCTTAACTATCATTCTAAAAGCACTAAATATTTCATCTACTTAGAGCAGTAAATCAAACATTTTGCCTAAAAGCAGGTAGCTCCAAAGAGTATCATTTTCTAGTAGTCCTTATCTTGCCAGTGGTGATGGGATCCAGATAAATATTTGCAAGCTTATTAAAAGGAATTAAGGTTTTCTTAAGATTAAAAAAATCTAAAGATATAGTAAAGAATACTTTTTTCTTTTTGATTTAGTATTTTTAGTGCAAGCTATGACTTTTTTCCCTTTGGGTGTGCATATTGAAAATTAAGCCAAAGCTTTTTGCTTTAAATGTTGCTTGTAGTTATTATCTCTTGCTGTATGTACCTTCTTTTCTTTCTCTTAAACCAAAATGTAAATATTTTTCTAACTATATCAACTCTTCTGCACAGACCAAGAGGAGCTTTTCGTACCTACTCCCAGTTATTTTGAGATTGTCTACCTGAACCCGGATAAACCTGCAGTGATCCCATGCCGTGTTACTACTCCTTCAGCAAAAGTAACTCTACACAGGGAATTTCCAGCAGAAGAAATAGAAATAGATGGAACAGATATTATTTATGATGCAAAGAAGGGTTTTGTCTACCAGCATCCTACTTCTGATCATAAAGGTATTGTCTACTGCAAAGCAGAATCACAGGGAGCACCCCAGATTTCCATCAAATATCACCTACTGTATGTGGAAGGTAAAGTGCAGTTTTCTATATGCTTAAACTGACTCTTCTGCTGACATTAAGAAAGCAATTTTTAAAAAGTAAAATAAATAATATAATCAGATTTTTAAAATCTTGGTCAAAGTATGTGTGACAAAACATTGTAGGTTTAAATTCCACCAATTTCCCAGTGTAGTTGCAGGTATAAAACACTTACCTGTTGCATTAAGGAAACTGAGTCAAAAATTGACTCTGTTTTGCCAGTGTATTTGGTTTCAGAAGCCAATTTTCTGTCTCCAAACCCTGTCTTTCTCTCAGTTCCCAAGGGCGCGCCCTCAGCCACAATTGCAGCGTCATCCAGTAGAGTCGAACTCGGTGACAGTGTTCGTGTCATCTGCACAGTCCTTGGGGAGCCAGATGTAGATGTGAACTTCACGTGGCAGTACCCAGGGCAAGAGGTAAGAGATGTATGCCCTGCCTGAAAGGGTTTGTTCTTCATAGAGGCAAGATGTTGAATGCAGCCAGTGCCTGGATTTGGAGGAAATATTCTTTCAGATTGTGATGTCTGCCTCTTGCATAAAAGCTCCAGTGTGCTGGCAGGAGGAGGCAGAATATCCCTTTTAATCTTTGGCCTGTCCTTCCCTGCCAATTTGCAAGTGGCACAAGGATGAAGCTGGAGAGCATGTTAACAAAAATCTAGCTCAGCAAAGCTCACTCCTCCTTCAAGTTTCCATTCCAGAGACACTTGGCCTCTGGCAGCATTTCCAAAGAAAGCCTCAGACAGGGTCAAAGCCAGCTAGTGTCAGGAGAATGGTCTAGGGTAAGCCACAAAGCCTTACTGGTGCCTCTGCATTTGATATCCCTTCCTTCTCCATGGCTTGGGCACACGAATCATCATAATTTTTGAGCTCAATTGTTGCCCACATCCAGGAGCAGAATCTGCTTCTGCCCAGCTTCATCTGAAATAATACTCTGGAAATGTAGAGTGAATCTGAGGTATCTGTTCTTGCAATAAGATGTATCTGACTGGCATCATTGATAGTCCCCTTTCTTCTCTCTCTAACCACTCCAGCAGTGCCACGTTTGTGTCATTCGGTGGCAGAGAGGACAAGGCGAGGTCTTCCCCTGGTGCTCTGACCCACGTGGGCTCCCAGGATTTCTCAACAGCCTGACATTATTGCTTTTCTGTTTGTTTGTTTGTTTATATGTTACACTTGAGAGGCGGCGGGCGTTGGCCGAGTGGCGTAGGCCCCCGCCTGTGGAGCCGGCTCCTCCTCTGAGGACGCCGGTTCGAATCCTGGAGGAACTCGCTGTCGCCGTCCGAGCGTGCTCGGCTGTGGCAAATGAACCTCAGGAGTAAAGGGGGTGGGGCCAGTTCCGCGCACACTGTGCCTCACCTAAAAAATCCATTGCCCAGGCTTATCCCAAGATCTTCGTTCACGAAGTCCAGCCAACAACCACTCCAACCAGTTACAGTAGGGGCTTGATTCTTAATCAGCCTCATCCCTACTGCTGTTTATCCTAAGCAGGATAGGAGCAAAAGAAGGACTGCTGGAAAATGGAATCCATCATCAGGAGAAAAGGATCCCCTATACCAAAGGGTGGCATTGTATTCCATTTGCCAGCCCTCCTGGTTCTGGGTTGTAAAAGGACAGTGCAAACCTTGGCAATGAGGTACTTTGTCTCCTTGATGAAGTACCAAATTAAGTAATTTAACACAGAGATAATTGAGTGACTCCTTGAGGAAATTAAAATTTCAGCCTCCAGAAGTTTGCAGCAGGCATTAAGATAGAGACTGTAGTGCTCTGCTGTCATGGCAAGGTGTGTGCTTCTTCAGGGGGAAAAACAGAGAGCAAGTGAGCACAAAACAGCTGTGAACTGCTGGTGAGGGCACTGAGTACATAGAACCAGGTCCTTGCTTAGATGTTAGTTTGTCCTTTCACTTCCCCCTTTCCCTTTTCACCCATCCTTTCTCCTCCCATTCCCCACCCCGTGATGCCTGTCCTGCATTTTTCTGCCAACACTGTTGAAGTCTGAGTTGGTGAGCAATTACCAGCTTCTCCCTGCCCTGTCCAAGCTGTTGGTGACCTAAAGAGTAAATAACTGGATAGAGCATTGGAAGAGTTTGGCAGAATTCCTGTTTTGATGTCCATTTGAATTTAGGAAGGAAAGGAGCAGATATCTAAATAAGTGGAGAGACTTGCAGCTGTCTCTGAAGTAAAAAGCAAAACGCTAGGTAAAACAGAAGTGCTTCAAAGTTTGGGGAACTGCAGAGCAATAGTGCCTTTTTGGTTAAAGGCCTCAATGTCTTCCTCAAAATGTAGCTCTTAGCATTATTTTGAGGGGCGTGCATCAACACATGGCAGTGTCTCTATCCTTCAAGGTGGCACTTTAATTCTGATAGTTGTATAATGATTGACTCTTGTTGGGCGGGGAGAAAAAAAATGCCCCTGCTCAGTCTCATTAGCTTTGTCCATTGATGCGGTTTTCAAATTTTGTCTTGTGGTTTTTGATGGTTTTTTTTGGTTCAACTTCCCTTGATATCTGTTTATTGGACTGTAGGAACTGGCTACACAAACCCCATTTTTGTCTTTTGTAACTAACTGTTAATTACTAAGAACAGCTGAGGGAGTTAAAATCCTAAACTCAGCCTGGCCTTCCAAAACTCTGTGTCTCCGTAGTCTCCACCCCTTGCTACTTCTGCATCTTTCTCAGCCTGATGGTTACCCCAAGCCTGGTTGCTGGTTGTTCTTGGTCCAGATGCTTCCAGTGGTTTTACAGCTCCTGATTCACCCTGGCACGTGCACTGCCTTTTCTCCTCTTGTTTGCTGTGGACATTGCAGCTGCAATTCAGGGCACATGCGCTGTCACCCCCTCACTGCACTTTCCTACTGAGGTGAGAGAGAGGCTTTGGCCTGTATCTGCTCTGGAAAAGGCTGATGAGCTTGTCCACTGGAGTAAACAGACTCTGCTCCAGCTGTGCCTGGGGATAGGGAGGGAGGAGTTGTGTTTGGGTTTCTGCCTCAATAAAATGATCAAGTAAATGTCACAGTAGAAGCACTGTATGTTTGTTGAAGACTTAACATTTCCTGGCCAAGTATTCACATACTGCAAAGAAAAAAGGTGGGGGTGAAGGTAGAAGATGGAGGATCATCAGTGATGTTGGCCAGATAGAGCTTCCTTTATACAGGAAAAAGGACTGACAAGGTTCTAAGACTAACTGGGTTGATGGTCTTTTTTTTTTTTGGTTGGTTGTTGTTTTTTTTGTTTGTTTGTTTGTTTGTTTGTTTTTAATTCATGCTGCTGCTTTCCGTGCAGGGAGCTCAGTGATAGTTTTGTTCGTCACCACCACCCCAACCCAGCAGTTGGGCTGTCACCTACTGCATTATTCCTGAGCAGAAGCAGCACTTTAACTCCTGCCTGCTCACAGGTACATTGCATTGGGGAGACCCTAATTTCATCTCTGTATTCACTAACCTCTCCCTCTTTTTTTTTTTTTTTTTTCCCCCAACTCAGTTGTTTTTTGTTCTTTTTCCCCTTGCCACTCCCCAATTGCGTTTGCTCATTCACCTGCTGTGAATGCATACAGATCCACTCCCTAATCTGGTTGCATGAAACAGGCTTCAATGCAGAAGGCAATTAGTTTGAGAAAAACTGGGCTAGCAGGAGCCCAACCAGGCAAACAGCATCCACCTTACCCAGCCTTTACCTTCACTTTCAGTAGGGTCAAGGAAGTTCTACTTGCTCTATATTTAGAGAACTAACTTAAGCTTGAATTAAGCATAAAGTACTATGTGATTGTAGGTAGCACTTGATTTTCAGGCTGGGAACAAGAGGGAGTGCTTTGCTAGGTAGCGCTCTGCTAAGTGACTTGATGACTTTTTAAAAGGTTAAGAATTTCTATATGAGAATTACAGCTACCAAGATATTTTTTTTAAAGCTGGTAATACCTGCCACTTCCTACGCATTCATGTGACTCATCCCTGAGCTTCAAGAAGGCTGGCAGCTGCCTTTGTACAGGTCATTTTGCTAGAGTGAGATTGTAGCTTTGGCTCTAGATAAGTGTGTAACTTACCCTTTTGTCACTATTACCTTAAGCCTTGTAGCATTTGTATTGGTAAATGGTTAATCTATTTCATGAAGCTAGAGGAGATGGTTTCTACGCGGAAACCTCTCACAGTTTTATTCCAGTTATTGATATAGCAGAAGCCAATGTGCTTAAAACTGTTGACAGCTGATGGGTTTTGGAAAGAAAGAGTCTGCCTTAGTTTATCTTTGTGCCAAGGTCTGTTACCCAGTTTTTTTGCGACCTTCTGAGGTGCCAGGGAGTGTGACCTCATCAACAGTCCATCAGAGAATTGCCTTGTAAAAGGGAAAAACAAAAAGCCTGTTGTAATAGAAAACTCAAAAAGCATCTTTCTACCTAAATGTTGGTTTTTTTTGTATTCTGGCTTTGAAATTACATACACATTTTGGAAAGCAGAATGTGAGGATTAATTCAGAAGTATGTGTGAATGTTACTATTTGTTTGTATGTTATCTAATACATACAGAGTATGTACATACATACAAAGTGTTTCTAAAACTAGAGGCAGAATTAGTTTTTAACATGTCCTTGGTCAGCTAACTCATGCCACTGCTTCCTTCTTTTTGAGACATGAAGGTATGAAAATGAGCTCACACATCTGTCTTGACAGTTCCCCCAAGATACCTGACCTGTTTGATCAGGTACCCAAATGCAACGTTAGTAAGGGGCCTAAACTGAGCTCATTCAGAGTTCCAGGCAGAGCTTTGGCAGCCTATCACTAATCTGAAAATACACTATCTGTGCTAAGAATGGAAGAGCCATTGTATTATCCTTATTTGGCATAACTTATTGTACATCAATATTTAATGCAGGAATGTTGCTGCAACTGCCAGATACCTTCAGTTTCCTCACTTGGGGCTGACTTTTGGATATATTTGTACACTTGCTTCAGGGTGTGATGGGTGGTGTTGCTAAGTACACTTTGCAGAGTCACATATTTTATGTGGGTGGGTTGTTTCTGTTTTCCTTTTCTCTTTTAAACAGTTTGAGAGGCCTGTGATTATCCAAAACTTCTGGAGACTGATAAAGAGAGGAATTGGACATACAACAAGGATCTCAAAGAGTGTTCTTCATTTTGAGGATTTTGAAGCAAAAGATGCTGGAAACTACATTTGTATAGCTCAGAATCTACAAGGAGAAACAACAGTAGCTACTAAAGTTGAACAAAATTGATAGAAAAGACTTCTGGATATGGACTGAACTGTATGGTATTTGACATTATAGCCATTAATTTTCTTTATTAATGTTTAAATGAATTTTCTCTCTGTTTTTTATGTCAGTGTATTCCATATTCACTAGCTTGACAGGCCTCAATAGAGTTCACTATGCCCAGCAGTAGTCAGTTGTGAGTTAATAAAACTACTATGAAGCATTAAAGTTTAAGCCTGAACATGCATAAGGGTGTGTTACATTTAGGAATAGGTGCTCTTGGGCTTTCCTTTGCATATGGTCTTTTCGCTCAAACTCTTGCATAAGGTCAACCTGCTGTGCTGTGTGTGCAATTTTAACACTTGAGAGTACTATAGTGTTTGAAACAACAACAAAAAACTTATTACAAAATTAGCCAATAGCAACTGTTTATTTTGCAAGAATAATTAAATTTCTGAACATTATGAAAACATAAATTTTTTTTGTCTGCTCCTTTCATATATATGTAAATACACAAACACACAAATAAAATTTTCACTCCTGGTAAAGATTATTTTCCTCCCTAAATAGCACCTAAATTTAGTATCTCCCTAGACTTGTAAGCAGTTGTGTATGCTGGATTTTCCTTATGTTGTTGCATTCTTACAACCTTATAATGTGTAGCTTACTAAGTAGTTCACTTCTCAATAGATGTATAGCGTTATGTTTAGTAAATTATATAGCAAATTGTGGTTGCTAAGGGTAAGACTTGCATTTATACATATATATTATCATTGACAGAAGAGAAAAAAGCAAATGTAACATTAGAATAATGTTCAATTACACAGTAGAATTTCCTCTTGGTTATTATGTTCAACCTGATTGATGTTTAATTTACCAGAACTATACCTGGATAAATAAGCCACTGCTTCTCTTAACTCTGGGTTTAGTAACCAATGCAAGGAAAGAGACTTGCTAGAGGAAAAGGTAAGAACTTGATAACAATATTGGCAATGCTTTTTCTTCCTAGCCTATATAAGTTAGAACTTCCAATACAAATCTACTCCTGAGTAGTGGACTAAATGACAAAAAAATTTTGATACAAAGCCATTTTACTTACAAGATGTGAAAAACAGCTTATTGGAGCATATGACGAACTAAACCAGGAAGTGGTCCCTTGCTGACACACTTCAATCTGTCCCAGCCTGCTTTAGACTGGAATCCCCAAGGCTTTCTTCTGTGAAGGCCTGAGGTACCCCTGTGCTCCAGATAATTCAGACCTTTGAGCAGATGTGTACAGTTCTGTTTTTAGTAGTGACAGCTCTAAGTGCTAATGTAAAAATGGCAGCTTCTCAATAAAGTCAGTAGCTTGATTAATAGTTTAGCTAATGAAAGCATTAAACAAGCTTGCTGGATGCTTTTTGTTCAGCATACAGGAACCTAAACCAATGTAACTGGTAAGAGAAATATACCCATGGTAAAGACTGAAATAATTCTATGCAGGTCTCCTGTAATAGGCTTCATGGAGAACACTCCCCAGGTGTTTATAGTATCTTTGGCCTTGGGAAACAAGGTATGTTAAAAAAATAAAAATCAAGTATAGCATGCAGAAGGACCATCCTTGAAAGATGTAAGAGGCAGGTTCTTGTTAATTTGTTAAAATGTATCAAGAATATTAGTGTTACCTAAATGACTGAATAGATTATACAGTTTCATAGTAAGATCTAAAAAAAAAGGTCTTTGTACCATTTTTTAGGGGGAAAAAAATGGTACTTTTTTTTTTAATCTGACCAAATTAAGAATCTTTGTGCTTCTGGATGAGGCTGTACAGTGTGTGAAATCCTTCTTAGCATTTTCATTTATGAGAACAATGTATTTCCCTTTGAATTGCAGGCATTGTGCCAGCTTCTTATATATCAAAGTGCCTTTGAGCCTTTAATTCAGTAATTGATTTGCTTCAAAATATCCAGCAAGTGGGAGATTGTGTCACCTGCCCAAACTTGTTCAGTAGCACAGCGGTTCATATAGTAGCATCACTTCCTTGAAGACACTGTGTCAGGAGAAGAAAAGATGGTGTAAATCCATTGCTTGAGTAGTCTCCCTCAGGTATAATGGGTTACGTGTGCTCATCATTTGCAGTTCTCAAGGCTGTAATAACTACAGATGCAGTTTCTTTAAGGAAGAATTTTTGTGACTGTCATGTCCCATCCATGGTCCCTTAGTCTCCCCCCAAGAATCAAAATAGTTCTCATAATTGAAAAGTATGAGAAATATTTTACTATATATTTTACATTGTTCTTATTTTACCAAAAGCCTCCTGGGCAGGGCTGATTTTTGTTACATTGATGCAGTTACACATTTCCACCTAAATGAACAGTGACACAAGGTAAGGGAATGAAGCCCAGGAAATGAAATGCAAGTGACTTGTCAAGGTCACATGCCTAAAGCTGCCAGTACTGTTGTTTCCATTTCCATACCTGTGTCACTGCTTTTCCAAGGCAAGGCAGCAGCAATGGACAAAAGGTATATTTGGGTATTTGTTTCTAAAGGGTTCAGTGATTATGCCAGTTTTCTAATAACCTTTTTAACTCCAGCTCAGCCCTAAATGATTTCCTGGCTGACAGGCAACTACAGTTTCAAGGATCAGTGGTTACTTACTGTTGAGAAGGAATTTCTTGCATGAATTGCATGATACCAGCTTACATGCACATGTCTTTGGTGCTTGTAATGAGAAACATCTTCAATTAGCTTAAGGAAATGATTCACCTCAAATTTTACAGTAAATAGAGTGCAACTCATACAAAGACCTTTAGCAAAAAGTATTGAAGGGTGAACCAGATTATGAATAGCTTGAATGGCAACAACCTACTTGGTACAGATAAAATGTCACTGTAACTTCATTTGAAGCTTATCATTAGAGTTAGAACGACTAGTTAAAGTTGAATATCTGAAGGAAATCACTTGCTTAATTGCTTGACCTTTGGCCTGTGATTATGGTGAGCAGGTTTCTAACTTTCCAGGAAGGAAACTTGATGCTAAAGAAAAAACTCCGAAAATATGTAACAGTTACTGCCTTTGCTAATATGTGATATTTAAGTTAAAGCTTGAAATACTAATACTCAAAACAGAGAAAAACATCAAAGCAGTATTTACAATTAACATAATTATTTAATTCTTTCAGACCGAAAGGACAAACACTAAACAGGTGTTTTTGTAGGCTGATTTCTATATACGAGCAGTCTTCATTTCTTCATAAAAGCATCAGAGATTTTACTTGCAAGCAGTTTAGAGATGAGGAGTTTCCTGTATTGTGGAGGGAAACTATTAACTTGCTTAACTTAGCTTTCCCTGCCCTATTACATGAAGGGCTATGTTGTATTTGACCTTCAACCATTTGTATGCAATCTTCTCGCATGTTTTACTTGAGGCTTTACGTTGCAACTAATGTAATAAATACCTTACCAGTGGCTAGACAACTGTTCTTGTGACATGAGCAGTTAGACTGTTGAACTCTAACTGTGGCTTTTTTCACACACAGAATTTCCTGAATAAGGTGACAATTTTAATGAGTCCAGTGTAGGATGTCTTTACAAGATACTTTGGGTGGCTACGTTATATACTTTTTAATGGCCAACTCAAACTGAATTGCGAACTAGTTACAAGCAAACTCTGTGTAACTTCTACCTACTATTCTAATGTAAGGGAACACATTTTCTAAGGGTTAGCTGAACATTAATTTGTGCAGTGAAGCTTCACCGTTGCTGTTCTGCTGTGCTGAGCACGCACTATGAGTTTTTAGTAGCTGGAGGAATGTTCCTCTTTAGATTAAAGATCACCTGACTATATAAGCAGAAGAAAAATCCTTCAATTGGTACAAAAAATTTATTGTAAAGCATTCAGCTCAAATACATGCAATCAAATCTCTGACATAGAAAATAGAAATGTTGCAAGAGATACTTTAAGCCAAGTTGTAGCCAACATAAGATTTTCATAGTTAAATTTGAAAACCAGATGAAGTACTGACACCACTAGTAAGTGGTATGTACAGTGCACTAAAAAGGATTAAAAGAAAGCATAATGTTCCATAGAAATGGCACCCTTAACTTGTACATTATGAAAAATTAAGTAAATTTAATGATGAAACAGTCAATCACAAGTTTAAGTATATTACAAATTTACTTACTATATGAGCACGGTTAAGAGTCTTGTTTCTATGTCTGTCCTCATTACTAGCCAAGGTTTTGCAAGTCAGATAAAATGGTTTGAAGTGTTTCTCTAGTTGAGTTCCCTAAATGCTTTCCACCCCTGGACTCCTGTCCCCAAGCTACTAAAAAACACAGGGAAACTCAGCAGATACTGGTAACTGTCATGGCAAATTTTATGTCCAGCTAACAGCACTGGCTAACCAAGAGTGTAACAGTGCTCCTGGCCCTGCTGTAAAACCCAGGCTCCAGTGAGCATCCATAGTGTTTTGTAATACTAATTTGAAATTGAACCTGCGTGTAGCAGGTACAAAGTACACATCTTAAGCAAGTCTGATCAAGGGTGGAGCAAGGCTACACAATTACCTTGTTGAAGCTGAAGCTCAGCACATGACATTTCCAGAAAAGCTGACACCCTCATCCTTCTGTTGTGGCAGCCAGGATAATTTCTCCCTCTTAGTCTACAGAATCTCTAGTACAGGATCTTTCACCAAATACTGGCAAAACACCAGTATCCTGCAGTCTAAGAGGGAAAGTATGGCAGAATTAGCAAGATGAAATATACAGATACCACCTTTCCCTCTTTCTCAGGTGAATTTAGCCAATCCTGAGGAATGTTCATACAAATCCTAATGCTTAAAAAAGGCAAAGTAAGTGTGCCACCAGTTATATTGGAATTCACAAATTACTTAAGATTCTTCTTGAGAACAGGGTTAAGAATGCATCTAGTGACAATTATTGAATATTTTGCTTTGGCTTTCCAATCTACATCTAGCTTATCCTCAGGAACGGACGTCCTGCTTTGGGGAAATCAGCAATTCCTTCTCAGCAGGTAAGATGCTAAGTCTAGGCTTCTAAACCTGCAACTCAAATAACAACTTCTGACCTTGAGGGCTGTTGTGGTTCTGACTACAACCCTGTTGACTTGAAAGCCAAAATCCATTGTATCCTGCAAAAAATGTCTCCTCATAAATCGCAGAGTTGTGCATGGACAGAAAACCAAGAACCCATGCAAAATATGGCTGCAATTCAGTTTGTTTTTAAAATTAATTCAAAGCTGCATACTCAGGTTGGCCAAGACACTACTGAATCAGTTGACAAAACTTTTCATGCCATTTTTTTTTTACTGAACTGAAGCCAGAAAGCTGAAGGAAACTAACCTACAGTACAAGTGTCAGTTTCTCCTCGTTCCTGGACAAGGGTACCCTGCTAAAATCATGCATATTGCCAATGGCATCAAGGAAGTAAATGAAGTATAGTGTTCAGCTTTTATCCTTTATTACATACACAGCAAAGAAGGCAGCATTAGACACACGCACAGTGTGTTACATCCATTCCATCCACAGCGCACACACGCACGCACACAGCCTTAAAAAAGTGTCGATGATAAGGAACATACTATAAAGGTTGTGATCTTTATCTCTAAGCCCCTGAGCTTCTTCTTATAGTTGGGTGAAAAGGCAACAAACAAGTCTTTCCTTGCTCTTTAAGTGCTTTGTGCAACAATGTCCATAGAGGTCAGCAATAAGTCTCCTTGTGAGGAGTGAATGTCTTACTCCCATATTCACAGTCTCCTATCGCCATTTTTGCACCAAATAGTTTCCAGTTACATTTAGTTGTCATAGTTGGCTAATATAGCTCTTGCTCCTGTGATTAAAGTTAGGACTGGTTCTGCAGATCAGAAATGAAATGCAATCCCCTCTTCCTCTCATGAGATGTCATCTTGGTGACAGAGTAGGACTAGAGAAGTTACCAGAATTTCGTGGGGACTGAAGAGGCACAGATGAAGAACTGGGAGACAGTTTTCTTGGGCTGCATAGGTCACCATTGTGCAACTTCCACAGAAGCTCTTCATTTTCCATTGACAGACGTTTGTTTACTTTTGATTCTTTCTCTAGCGACTCCTGTAAAACAGCTTGCTCTGTAGAAAGTTGTCTGCAAACAGAAGATTTATGTAAGGACACATAACCCAAGTTGGAGGCGTCAGTAGTGTACTTAAAGGTTTTAAAAGTGCCTAAATCCCTGCTTGGCTAACAACTAAATCCCATCCTTAGAAAGAGGATTTTGCATAATCTCATCCTTGCTGGATTTAAACTGGTAGCTTGCAGAAAGCAGAAGAGAGTCCTAGTAACAAACATCCATAAAGGACCAGAAAAAAACATCTGAAAAGCAAGACTTGTCCTACTTAAAATGATATATGCTTTTAAATGGCTGTGCTGGAACCTTTGAGTCTTGTTGCAGGCTCAGATCTACACAGAAGCTGCAGTTTCCTTCAAACTGGAAGAGTCTGACTATCCATTTAAGCAAAAGCTGAAGTTAGGAGAACTTCAGACCTATTTTGGTCATGTTAAACAATACTATTATTGCTAACACAATTTGCATAAATATAACATTTGTTAAATATAACACACTGATCTAAACTGGGGACAAATCACTCACTGAAGTGGTTAAAACACAGGTTTAGCTCACAAGCCAGTAATACTTAAAAGAGACAATCTTTGTATGGTGGTATTTCCGAGTTGCTTCCCTGAAATGTTAGTTTTGAGCACTGAAGAACATACTGAGGCTTTACCCCCTTACAATCGATGTTCCTGCTTGTTCTTCCACAAAGGAATGCACAGTTGTAGAGATAAAAGTGGGGATGTGTTCTTTTACAGAGCACTACAAAACTGTATTCACTAATACAGAATTTTCTTTCTTATCACAGTAACCCCTTCCCCTGGATCATAAGAACATCTAAAAGTCTGCAGATAATTTTCACCTTGAAAGCTCCATGTGTTTGTCCATCCGAGCTTTTAATTCTTCATTTTCTTGCTGAACCTTCTTTAATTTATCCATTAAGATTGTGTTGTTCTCCACCTTAGAGAGAAGGTCACAGTTTTAAATAAACCCTGTACATTTCACACAAGATACTGAGCTATCACTAATGTTCACAATCTGGAGTTTGTGGACCTTGTTAACAGTAGATATAAGAACCTGAAGTAATGTTAGACTGACCTGCTACCATGGCTTAATGTTCTGCAGCAGTCAAATAGATCCTACTTGCCTTATCCTTGCATAACACGGGCACTTTTGCCACCTGTGCTGGTTAGATGCCAACAAAAGAAGTTAACTAGTTAACCTGCACATTTCAGTAACTTCTGCCAGTGACAGGCAGCAGTTTTAGAAGCTCTTGCAAACAGAAGACTGTCTAGAAAAAATACAGTAACACGACAAATTCAGGAGCTCTCCTGTGCAAACAGCTTTCCCTGATGCTCTCTTGATTCCACTACATTTTAAGGAAAAACTGAAAAAAATGATTGGATGGTCCAAAGGCTTCCATACTATGGCCCACACCTGTCAGAGGAGATAAAGGTTTGCTAGTGATTTATGAGAAATTGCAGACCAGGGTAATATACACTGCTGTACAACGCTGAGCCACCTGATGTGAATGTACATTCCTTTATACCCAAACCTCCTTCTAGCCTTCCTCATTAATACCTTGCTTAAGTAAGTATGGCAACAGTGTTCAAAGGTCTCACCCATCCAGAAGAAAGACCCCATCCTGCCACAAATAAGAGCATACTAAGTAATTAGAAGTTCTGCCCCCAAAATTGCCTTTTCCTGTGGAATTACACAGGCAGGAGCAAATCCACACAGCTAAAGTAGCAGCTTACAGATAACAGCTAAAATGACTGACCTAAGCTAATTGGCATTTACTCCACTTCATATTTCATCCCTTCTTGTTAAATTAGGATCATTTCCTTGTTAATATTTTCCTGATAGTGCACTCTATCTTATGTACCACTTGAGTAAATGTAGCAGGTAAGGATTTTTTACTTCGAGGATGAGTGAGGGAAAACAAAAAAGGGAACATGATCATGTCCCATCATGATTTCATGTTCCTTTTTTAAACAAAAAAAAGACTACTTCTTGCATTTAAATCTGACCAGCCCAAGTTCATTATCAGAACACAATTTAGAGATATCGCCCCAATCTGTCAGACCCCAAGGAACACTCACTAGTTTTTCCATCTTCATCAGCTTTATATCCTGCTGATGGAGTTTCTCATTCTTGATCTCCAGCACTGCTTTCAAACTTTCCAGCTCCTGTTCCAGATACATAATCTGTGGGTTTTTCTGAAAGATTTCCAGAGAGTTTGCTTAGCACCCTGAATTTCAGGAACAATTTAGTTGTTTTTCTGCTATTCAGGAAAGGCAAGAGAATAATTATGGTAACAACTGTTTCTTGCTCTATGTGAAATCAAGTCAAACAGTTTAGAATAAGTAACAAGATAAGATACCACTTTCTTCTCTGACTTTGTTTTTCCTTTGGTGTAGGTGGACAGTTGCAGTTTTCCTTAGAAACTGTTCAGAAAACACTGGGACAAAACACCCAAAACAGGGACAAAAAACCCTCATGAGTCAAAGGAAAGCACTGACACTGTCACAGCAAAACTTGTTTCACAGGAATTCCCAAAGGCTCCCTTTAAGGCTAGGAGTTCCAAAATTTATTTTGTATTACTCATAACCCATCCCAAGAGATAATTACAGTAAACATTTGAAGAGTTTTCAGACACTGGAATAGTTCAAAAAAGCGCCAGATGTTTAACCTCTGAACTTGACTGTAGCTGGTCTTCCCTGGTTTGAGTCCAAAGGTGGCTCATTTATAAGCTTGTAAGTTTTCTGTTTTACATTATTCCTGAAGCCTGGCAATGAATTGCATGTACAAATCTTGCACTGCTGTACATCCATAACTTATCTATACTACAGCAAGTTAGGACTTCCTTTTTTATTTTTCCTTTTTGTGTTGTTTTCCGAGAAGGGGAGGGGAGAGGAGGGAAATAGGGCATGGTAGGATGTGATTTCCTGAAGGACCTATTTTTCAGAGCAAGGAACCATAAAAACACTGCAGAATAAAACACATCCTCTTCTTCTCCAAGGCAAAGTCACAAGCAAAAATATGGAGAAATATAACAAATCTCAGTCCATTTCCAGGTAGTCCAAGTAGAACACGAGCCAAACCCCATCAATGATTAAGTGTGCTGTGTGTCTATCTTCAAAATCAAGCAAAACTTGTTTTAGTGTATTTGGTAAGAATACAGGTGCACTGCACTGAGTAACAGCTTCACTTCCACGCCAGAAACCTCAGACTGGAAGGCAGTGCCTGCAGTTTTGTGGGGCCCAGGAACAGAGGCCAGTACATGGCACAGGTAACCCATTCATACACAGTTCATTCTTCTGCCTGCTTTTAGGGGCTGTTGCATTAGTGATTCTTGTTTAGCTCCTTTTGAATGGTGTGCTGTGCTGCCTCAGTGAAAGCAGCAGACAATTCATTCCTCCCTCTTGTGACTACACAGAAGCTAGGAGCTAGTGAGAAAAGCAGTCCTGAAAAGTTTAAATGCAGCTTACAGTATGTTCAATAGTCAATTTATTTTCTTTCCCTCCTCTAGCCTAATGCCCTTAAAAAGTCTTTTTGAAGTTAAATTTGAGCACCCACATGAGCTACTTGTAGCAGAACACATAGCCAAATAAAAAGAAAAGTTTACATAAGTTTTTAGAAAAAAAGCTGAGTATCAAGTAATGCTATCTAAATGATACCAGAAAGTTGGAAATAAATCTCTGTCTTCAAAGGGATATTTGAAATTCTGATAGTGCAGAATTTGTATTTAGTACAGAAGAATACTCTGAGTCAAACTGGTACTTTTCCATAGAGAAGTCTCAAGGTCATGATGTGTCATGCACCATTAGGATGCAAAGTGCATTTGCACCTGTGTAAAGGCACTTGACTACTGCCCCTTTAAACAACATCTGAGCATGCCTATGGAACACAGTTCGAACTCACACTACCACAGCAACACGCTGTGGTTGCATATTCTTCCTGCAGCAGCTTTGTCCTGCCACTGGAATAAGCAGTAAGAGGGAGAAAAAAAAGCCAAACAAATTCCTGCAAAAACCAGGACAGCTTCTACTGGAGGCATCCTAGGTGAGTTTTTAAGCATGGAATTTCACTTTGTGGAATAAGGTACACTAGTGGTATTCCAGTTATTTCTGGGTAATCAGAAAGACATACATGTTTGTATCTACTCCTCTCAGTGCACAAAAAGCCTCTCTCAAAGCATATTTCTATCCCAGAAGCATCAGAGATAACAGCAGTCTTGGGAGGAAGGGCAGAAAAAAGTTTATCTGAAGGATGAATCAGAGACAAGTATGAATTGATGTTTCAACAATGCATTCAAGACTCAAGCACACAAAGTAGTTTTGTAGTAGTGATTCAAGCCCACGCTGATCGTAGCACTGTTAGAACAGTCTTCAGCTGTCAGGAAAAAAACTATGGTACACCTTCTGCATACACACAGGTCTTCCACTTAACTCAGGCTATTATTTACATCCCTGACTTAGATGCTTTACAGATTTATATTGGTAAAGTTAATACACAGCATCACAGTGCTTGCAAAAAACTGGCAGGTGAGCCATTTACATAAAATGTTACTAAGTATGGTAACTCAATCAGGCTTGATTGCAAATCTTTCATATTATGCAATAAACCCAGGCAAAATCTGCTCATCCACATTACTTTTGAAGATTAAAACTTACAAGATTGGCTTTTTCTTTGGCTATTTGTTTTTGTTCTTCTAGTTTCAGCTTCTCGTTCAGAGTGTTGTTTTCACTTTTTAGTTCATCGATTTTTTTCTGAAATGAAAATATATGGTATAGTTAGGCCAAGAATTCAATGCACATCTCCAAACTACATTTCAAGTTTTAGACTGTTGCAATGACCCCAGTCCTTAACAAACCTCCAGCAATTGTTGTTTCTCTCTAAAGGAGTCTTCAAGCGACTTCCTTTCAGATTCATGGGTGCTCTTGAGCTCTGAAACAAATTATTTTTGTGGATTTTTAATACCAGATAAATGAAAATTCTTTCTTAAAAGATACAGCCTCTAGAGCCGGCTTATACACATATGTACAGATGTGGAGTCAATGAAGACACAGAACATTTATCATTAACTGATGCAAAGTGTGTATGAAGAATCAGATTTATTGCTGCTTCAGATTTGATTGTCCCCTCACATATCCATTTCATTAGCTGACAGCGTGTCAGTTTTGAAAGCATCTCATCTGCATGTATGGATTTATTATGCACAAGCCACATCTGACACAAGCTGAGTTTTCAGAGGGAAACAGCAAAAACTAAAAATTGTGTCTTCCACAAGCTTCTAGAGAAACATTTCCTTTCCTACTTTGGAGATGCCACCCAGAGGAATTTGCTCTTTGAAAACAGTAGAAGTATCACCAGTTTTGAAGACAAAAAGTATTACTGGAAACTTGGCTATCAAGTGGCGTTGGAAGGAGGATGGAAATCAACATCACTTAAATCAATGACATGCAATGTACTTTAAACCTGGGCACACTCATCACCCCCTCCCTGAAAAATCACCTTTGCCTCAGTGTGCTGTACACAGTGTATAAAATCCATATCCATGTCATTCTGGAAAGTATACAACCCTACTTATTCTCAATTTCAACTCTGAGGTGCTCCTTATTGAACTAGGGGGTAGGAAGGATTACTCAGTCACTTAAGACTATGAGGGTAATTCAGACATCTACTGAAAGAAAAAATCATTTCCACGCAAACTGTTTTAAAAGTTTCATTCAACTACAGTGGAATTATGGCTACTGCTGTAAGTAAAATAAGGCTTGTCAGTTCCCAAGAGAAATACTTCAGCCAATGTTTTTAACAATAGCTGGCCACTAAGAAAAATAAAGTGGACATATTGATCAAAAAGCCTTAATATTTTTGTTTGTGACTAACAGTACTATATCACATGTACTTGAATACACAATACTTGCCTGAAAAAGAGGATTCATACTCCTTTTTCAACTCCTCTACTTTTTCTGAGTGTCTGTTTTCAAGTTCCAGCTTAAAGCTTTCATGTGTGGTATTTAAGTTGTCCACCTGCAATATGACAACATGATTTTTCTCCCCTTACATATATCAACCCTTGCTTAAAGCATTGTTTCAATGGCTTTACGTAGTACATCAAGTACATTTTAAATGGTCTTGTAGGATTTAACAGGAGAACCTAAGCCATGTAAAACACTTAATAAATGAGAACAATGCCTTACAATTTACCACTACCAACAGGATGATGTGTGCATCTGTCACACACATGGAATTGTTGCGAAGCAAGGTCAGAGGGCAGATGTGTTTCTAGAAATCTTAAAGCTCAAGCTGCCTGAAACATCCAGTGGAGCTCTAGAAATTATTGAAGACGGCAAAGCACAAGGAATCTTTACCACATTTAAACATAAGCTTAAGATCATACAGCTCAATGTAGCAGTATTCTTATACCTGCAATGAAGTAAAGTTTCACATTAAATGAAGTAACTTTGTTATCAGAAACCCAGGATTGTCTGAAGCAAACAATTGTTAGAGAACTTTTCTACTTTGAGTATTATATACCTGCTCCTGGAGTTGTGCTTTGTACTTTTCAGCTTCCTCAATGCAGATACTTTGGAGTTTCTCACATTCTGCAGTGTAAAACTGTTTAAGCCTCTCCTCCAGCTCAGCTAAGTCATCATGATGTTGCTGGTTTAACTTCTGCAAAAAGCCTTCATAAGCAACTTGCAATTCATTTCTGTCTCGCTCCAATTTCTCACAAGCTGCAGAAGTGGTTACTGAAGATGTCAAAAGAAAAAAGAGAAAAAAAGTAACTGGATCAAGTTCAATACTGATGTCACATCTTCATTTACAGGTATTAAAGATAGTGAACACACTGCACAGCAACATGGTTATAGAAAGACAGATATGATTTATCCATGAAAGACATGCAACCTTCAAGGGCACATGAAAAGATCTTTGCATAAACATTAAATTCACTGTTTCTTATGCTGAGAATTCATTAAATCTAGTTAAGCCACGAACCCACACAGAAAGCACAAATGTGACAGTCTGTCATGTCATAGAAAAATGGATGTCTCATGAGAGACACCGAAGTGCTCCAATAAAAAAAATTAATTGCATTTGCTACTTCACCTAATTTGATCCTATTTCAGCAGCATATTTGTCAGAGTACTTTAGTTTCTGATATATAAACCACTTAGCTAAATTTGAAAGGCTTAGTATTCTTAAAACTACACATCCAACATTACCTGCTCTGAGATACACAGCAGAGAAGCTATTCTACCCTGACATGGACAGCCCAATACAGAACTGCCAATCTGAAAGGTGCTGCTAATGTTTGTTTGTCTGAGATATTTAAATATGCAAGATACAGAACAGTTTTAGGCAAAAAGTGCAAAGTATGAAGAAAAGAGAAATGCTGCATAATTCTCTTTACATCTGAATTAACACAGGTATGCTAAGGCAACTGCCTAGGCTTGTCTCCCCACATCTGCAGCTGGTTGAAAAGCAAAACAGAAGTTAGTAACTTGTATTTTTGAGTTTGAAATTTAGCATTCCTATCTCCAGCCAGCCAGGCCTGAACAGGAGTCAATAGGCCTGAACAGGAGGTCCCTACTGTTAATAAGACTGCAGCCTTATGCAGTTCCAGCTGCATCCAAAGCCTGTAAACAAGGTGAAACAAGATCTCTAACGTAAATGTATAGTCATTGACCTTGAGCAAAACTGTTTCCATACAGACTCCAGCACTTTGGTTTAAAATAAATTAGTCAGATGAATGGCTGCTTAAGAGAAAAATCGACTAAAATGTTAACTCGACCCTCAAACACAGGAGAAGGAATCCATGCATGCACTTCATGGCAGCCTGGCACACTGCTCAAACAGTGTAAACAAACTCTATGTAAAAGCATGGGAAGATTTTTGTACAGGCAGTACAGGAAATTTTCATCACAGCTATGTTTGAGCCTGAAGATAAATAAATTACAGTATCTTCAAAGACTGATTCTCAAAGCAGCAGGGGCTCAGCTCAAGGGAAAGCAGCCTGCCCCAGCAGAGTACCTCAAGTTACACATCTGATTCTCCCTTTGCTACCGCTCATCAAAAGCGCTTGAGTAACTCAATGAATGATACTTCCACTCTCTTTTAAGGAAACTGTAAAGAGTCTTGGCCTTGCTACCACCACTTGGAACTTGCAGTTGAACTAGAAAGTGTTAAGAGAGAGAGTTGTAAAGCATGGAAAGCGAGCTGCATGTGTGTATCTGAATTAGGCTTAACAGCAGCCTTAGCTGTGTTGGATCTGTGTGAAAGATCTGCTGGTCTGGAGAGATTTAAGCCAAGCTCTTCATCTGGCAATGATACAACAGAGGCTCAACTGAAACCTACCACAACATTCCCTGCAACCCAAGCAGATTTCAGTTTCCTATACTTTCTATACCACCACCAAGAAAAATCTTTACTTCCCTATCTTTATTCTTTCCACAAACTTCCCTTACAACTGCACTCTTCAGAAAGCAAACAAACAAACAAACAGAGTAAAGATTATCACTCACATTTCTGTCACATTGTGTTGGCATAAAGTAATTAAATATATATGTGCTGCACTGTCATGTTTTTGGGGAAGAGGAAACATCACTGTTAGAGGACATTACTTTAAAATGCAAAGACCCAGGCAGCAAGCCAAACCAAGATACTACACAGCCAACCACATGCAGATGGATCTGACCTTCTACAGCAAGAGTAAGGGCATAGCTGAGAGGCAGGGCACTTGCATGCCTCAGATACAGTAACTGTAGCAAAATGCTTCAAATGATCCACTTCATTTAAAATCAAGAGAGGAAGAAGCAAGCATAAAATTCTTCATTTGCAAGGTCAGAGCTACTCATTTGCCTCCATTTAACTAAAAGAATGTGCTGCCTGTCAATGCCTTATCTTTAAGTGTCAGCACACAGAGCTTCGGATGATGCAAAGCACTTCAGAAAAAAAAGCAAATAGTAAACCACGCCTTTGTCAAAGAAAATAGATGCATCAGTTCCCCTCCAGGCAGTTTGCAACTCAGATTTACGAGAAGACTAATGTTACAAAGGCAAACAAAAACTCTTAAAACTTACATTGGCAATTAAATGTTGTTACCTTGAAGGTAATGTCTGGCCTCCACAAAGTTGAAGGCTGCAATACTTCCTTGCAGATCGCAAGCCTGACTTGAATCCTTGCCATCCAAATAAGGAGTAGAACTACTAAACAACCAGTAAGCTCCCAGTATCATGGTGGTACAAGAAACTGAGCATGTATAGTACAAAGGTTCAGCACAAGCACCAGCTAAAGAATTGTGAATCTGAAATTATGAGAAGTCCCATAAACCAAACTTGTTTGGTCTGCAGCAAATATTTTGCACAGCCTTATCCATCTCCAGACTGAACAATCTATTTTATGACTATGTTCTGCGCTATTTTAAGAAAGTTACCCTTTTCATGATTTGTCTCTAATTCCCTAGTTTGGCTATTTATTCATTGCAAGGAGATACTACAAAACTCCTGACTAACTAAACTTGATGGCTACTGAACTTAAGAGTCTTCTAATTGAACTGATGCTTAACTTTAAAAAAAGAAATTGTAACTGGAACATGTGCTCTTCCAGTAGCACACACACAAATCTCTATTTCAACTTCTCACCCACGTCAGAGACACCTGAAAGGCATACTTTGGGGTTTTGTACATTACTACTATGCTTCCTTCCCCTTCTTAAAGTGCTTTCCCCTGCAATTCCACATCTTCATTTATGGCACACATTAGACCACAAGCCCTGAGCAAAAAAAAGTCAACAGGAAATACATGGTCCAACAGCATTTCAGAGAAAAAAATCAAGCCACAGAGATGAAAAGATGCACTATCCATTCGTCCATGAAGTTTGTTCAGTCGTACCTGTAACACTAAACAGTTTTAAGCTTTAAGGATAGAGCATATGGAATGCTGTACTTCACAGCCAGAAGCAATATTTACTTCTTTCTTCAAACAGTCGAGCCATTAGTATTTCCCCCCACTCAGCTGTCCCAGCCTCTCCTCCCAATCATTTAAGAGTCTCTCCCTGCATTATTACAACATTAATCTGCTGGTTTGGACTTCTTAACACTGTTGGTTAGAAATGAAGAGCCTGGTTCTTTGGGCAGAACCACCACCTTTGGGACTCACAGGAAGTTTCTGAAGGTTTGGTAACAGTGTATGTTCAGAGCAGAAATGCTGGTTTTGACATGTGAAATTACCATTCCTCTGTAGTAGTTAACAATGGCCATTTGCATCTTGGGTATTTCATTGCAAAGCTTTTCATGTGCCAAAATCATAAAACAAATGCCTGCAAGAGAGAAGCATGAAGAACCAGGCACATGGCAACTCCCTACAATAGTGCAAACGGCAGCAGATCCAAACCACATCAACGGTAGCTCTAGCTGAAGGAGAAGGTTACAAAAGTTGCCTTTATCTCCCTAAAAAAGAAATCTATTTTGTATTTTTGCTAACAGTAGCCAAGAGATAAGAACTTACAATTGTGCAGTATCTCATTTCAATTTTTTTTTTATTCTAACACCATTCATCATCCAATTCAGTCCTTATGGCTAAACTGCTTAGATGAAATATTTTTCAACTTATTTCCCCCTAAAAGTCACCATAACCATAGCCCTAAGAAGATAAAATATAATACTGTTTTTTTCCAAACCCTGAATTAAATTGTTTGTATCAAACTGTTATCTTCATAAAATTGTCCAGATCACTCACTGGCCTAGTTATGAAAATGACTTAGAGTAACTGAAATTTTGAAACAGAGTTCACTAGGACAACAAGCTGGCAGCATTTTAATAGACTGGGGGCAGAGGTGCGGGGAGGGATATGAAAAGGGATAATTACCACAAAAAAACCCAAGAATTTTGCATGATGTGACATTACACTGCACTACCACTTTACTGCTCAAATGTTATGTATCAGACTGCAAGATGTATGTTCAAGAAGTCTACTGTAGTCACAAAAGCTCACTTCCCTCTCTATACAATATATATTTTTAAATTAATCTGATCTATGCTTTTGGTAGACTCTCAATATTGAAAATTCTTCTACCCAAACACGCTTTCAAGTTTATGACCAAGTTTCTCTTGGTGTTACTTCTGTAACGAGGTTAACGATACAAGATGTTAAGCCACATTTCACATTTTTGTTCTTGGGCAAGTTGAGACGAGGCAGGTAGACCAAAAAAGCCTGCTTTATGCTACATTTAAATGGGTATGATTGAACAAATATGTGAAACATTCACTTGCGTACTAGGAAGTAAGTTCCCATTCCCCTTGCTGCAAAACAAAACTACAAGTAACAGCAAGCAAGCAAGTGTATGACGTGTGACAAGTTATGCCCTGTCTCAAATAATTAAAAGAATTATTAAGAAACATCTTAACCTGAAAAACAAATCACATTCACTACCCCTGTCTGCAAAATACAATAGTCTCTTCTATCTGAACCTCCAAAGCATTTTGAAGATAATTTATCAACAAAAAAAGAGCAAGAAGGTATTTTGAAGAAAATAGTTTATCAATTGCACTGCAGCAACTTGAGGGGAGAGAGAGAAGGGATCAGCATCCAGCTGGGTGCACAGGGTACACTCAGGCCTCTTCAGGCCATGGAGAAGGGCTCATGAATGGCAATTTTCAAAGGGCCAAGGCGGGTGCAGGCTGAGTCAGCTTTGCACCTGCTGTTTTGTAGCAGGACTGAGCTGGATCATATCCAGCATGGTTGCAAAGAGGCTCTGAAACAATCTGGAGTGCAATTAATTTAGAGGAGTAGTTTCATACCTCTGAAGAAATATGCAGTTCTTGCAATTTCTACTTACGTAATTAAACAAGTAACTAGAAATAATTTACAAACAAGCTTGCATCTTCACAAGGAAAACAGATGACAAGCAGAACATCCCTACCTGCTTCAGGCTCCCCGAACTAAGGTGTTTATATTCAAACCACAAGTTTAGCCTTTGTAGCCGGAGACTTTAAGGAAATCCAAGTTCAGAACTCGACTGTTAATGAATTTGAACTCCCTCTGGAAAAGCCTATTCCTAGATACCTATCCTTGCTAATCGTTGCATGCATTTCCAGATACTGAGAGCAGAAAGCAGTGTCTGGTAACCCTCCACGCCACTGTCAGCACAGCCATTCTGTCAAAGGCCCGTTCTGGGACTGTAATGCTTATTCAAGTCATTAGGCAAAAAGGTATTTTGGCAGAAAGGGTCATATGGAATAACCCAGCAAAACGGCCCAGCTGACAGCAAGCCAATTTGGTTTTGCAACATAAATTAAGGCACTTGGGAGGGTGCACAATTAAACTTCAAAGCAAGAAACTGAGGAATCCAAACTGTGCAGCGTGCAAGTTGCAGAAGTCTTCATGTGCCTCAAACTCGGCAGAAGGCAGGGCACAGCCTACACTGAGCTGGGCACACCTGGTCCCTCTTCTGAGACCGCCTGTTCCAAAACGGGCATTAAAAACATGGCAGCTGGGACTGCATGAAACATGTTCACATGGCCAAAACAAGATTCAAACTGCACTTAAATTTCTGAGCCATCATATGCCTAGATCATACTGTGAATCAAAATTCGCAGTACTTAGGTCAAAACAGCTTATGGAAATCTTAAGTGGAGCTATATCCATTTATCAGTTTCAATAGAAAGCTGATTAGCAGTTGTGTATTTAAGCTCATTATTTTCAGCTACAGCTGCTGTTACAAGAATGCCCTTCTCACACCTTGTCAACAAATGATTAATTTAACTTTTAAAGAACCCAACCACAAAAAAAAAAAAATAAAAAAATTCTTTTTAAAGCTACATAAAACTGGAGACCAGTGTAGTTTTTCATTTTTGTAATTAAATCCACTACTTTTACATGCTAAGGAAGCAGTACAGACAGGCTAGACGTGTGACATGGTTAAGACAAAGGAGCTGCATGAAGATAAATGCTTCACTGAAACCATGGTCTGGAAACCTTACAAAGGGAAGTGAGCCCGAGACTGCCATTCAGATGTTCCTGCAGAACTGACCCAGTAAGATCAGCTCCACGAGGGGAATAGCTGACAATTTCATCCAGCAGCATGTCAGTCAGCATCCTCATCTGAGAGCTCTGTGCACTCAAGTGTCACAGATCCATCAGGCACGGCTGCATTTGAAGTTCTTTCGAGTTATCAACCTACTGAGTGGCATATTCTTGCAACTGGAGTCCCATGTATGAGCCCAGCAGGCTGTTAATCAAAGCAGGAAGGTATCCCAGCCACCCTCAAAACCCACGAACATGGTAATGGGTAGAAGTGCTGGCTAGCTTTTGATCTATTCATGTAAATTTTCCCTTTCTGGGTAAGGGGTAAACGTAGTACCTAGGTTGATAAAGGAAAAATAATGTTGAATATGCAAGCCTACGGAAGAAAAGTGACTTTTCTTGCACTGATAGCAATCATTCTGAAGTCATTTTCATGATGAGGCAAACAAATAGGTTTGCTCAGGAAGTCATGCTAAGTACATTTAAAAAACCCACCTAGTCTATATAATGTTTATAACACACCTTTGTAGTGATGCAAGAAGCCAATTCCCACACTAAAACTCCACTTCTGTTGGCACTTTAGGATAGCAGGAGTGCTTTCTGCAGCTGACAGGGAACACAACTGTCCACCCTGCTGCTCCTTCCCGTTTCTCTGCTTCAGCACCATTGCTCCTTCAGCCACATGCTGAGCCAGACCAGGCAGCTTTGGCAAAAGAGCACTTCAAGTTACTAGTTTCAGCTGGCTTAGGTTCCCAGGCAGCTCACTGCATGGCTGGGCACACAGCTGCCTAGGCAGGGGGATGCAAAGGCAGAGGAAGGCCAGGCTCATTCAAAGTCAGCCCCTACAGAGACCTGCCTGGAACAACTGCAAAACTGCAATCCATCTGCAGGGATGCTAAAAGTTGCAGCTTGACAGATGGTAGACAGCACCAAGCTCTAGAGAAGCCTAAGCTTTTCAGTACTAGGCTTCTGAGAAAGGAAATGCTACATACTTCTGCAGTGGTTTTGGTACTATCACCTACATACACAGGTTACAGGGCTTTCTCTGCTTATGATACTGTCCCCGTTCATACCCTTGCACTTTAATGCAGCAACAAATAAAGCTCACAGAAAACTGCATTTTGACAGAACCCTCAAACTGGACAACAGTAACAGTGGCAAGTGAAGATACTGTGCCCTGTTCCTTCAGCTCAGGGGACAGGGAGGCCCCTCCCTTCCCACTACACTTTCCAACTCCGAGCATTTGTCAGGGAACATCCCCTTTATTAATCAGTGCTAAAAATTAAATCTGAACATTATAGCTCAATTTCATATTAGCTGTCCACTAGGATGAGTTCAAAGACTTAACCTCATCAGCCTGAGAGCATTTCCTTAATTTAACACTCATCAACCTACACATCACTACAACAAAAATGTAGATTTTTTTCAGTATATTTTACGTGTTCATGAATTTTTTTGCCAGCAAATCTCTAGAAGACAGAGCATAGACAGGTTAGAGATCAGACAGAAGTATACATGCTGTCAGCCATCCTCCCATTTTAAAAATGCGAGTGCTATGGTCATCAGATGCATGTTTTGCAAGGAGGCCCCGCTCAGCGCAGTCAGATCAGTGCCAGGAATTCGGTGAACTGGGGGTCAACACTGTCAGGGGCTCCACAGCACTTAAAGCATCTGAGGAGAATTCAAGCAGGGAATTAAATGACTGTCGTTACAACACCAGGGCATCCGTCCTTCCGTTTTGCCACATTTCTGTTCTCATGAAGAATACAAAAATAAATTCTTACCTAGTTCTCCTCGAAGGTTAAGCAGTTCTTGAGACAACTCCTTTCGCTGTTTCAGTGCTTCCTCCCTCTGCAGAGAAAAAAAGCAACAAACCCAAACATTTGGTTACTAGTGATCTGAGCAGGGCACCTTCCCATAATTAACTTACATGTGTTCTGCAGGAAAACAAGAGGCAGGAACAAGCCAAGATATGAATCATTTAGGATAACAGTTAGGCTGTTACAATATATACAGCTGTTCTTCTGTTGTTGAGGAAATTACACTTTAAAACAAAGAAAAGCTTTTTCCAGGATAACACTGCAATTAAAATCCTACTCTGCAGCAATTAATTATATATTTTATGGTGGGTGTAGCAACACAAACCTCTAGAACAAATCAACTGATAGCTGTCAAGGGCACAGAGGTATAGCATATATGTGAAAGACGCATGCATTAAATATTTATCTTAAGCTTACTCAAACACAAAACCAAAAACTTTGCTGAACGCTCAGTCCTCCATGAAGGAAAGGCACAGCCCTGTCAAAAGTTGAATACAACCCACCCCTGTGCTCCCAGTTCTCAATGTTAAGATCGACGGTGCTTCTTACACCGAGAGAATCATAAGGAATCTGTGACCGGATCATAACAAAGCAGAAGCACCCACGTCCCTGATTTTCCAAGGAGCTGCGCCTTGGCCAGAGGAAGGCGGTCCCGCAGGCCGGGGAGCGACACGGACACAGCCACGGGCACGGCCGGGCTGCTCCAGGGCTCGGCACCACCACCTCCCACCCGCGGCCACGGCGTGGAGCTGGCAAGGTCCACGCGTCTTCCTTCACCTTGCTCCCGGCCGACTGCCCGCCGTGGGCAAAGCTGTGAAACAAACACTGATTACCCTTGCTGCAGCACACTGCGAATAGAGGCAGAGCCTGCTGCTAGAGCACCCCATCTTCCCGCGCCGGCAGCCCCGCGGCGCTCATGGGCGGCGAGCGGCGGCACCGCCGAGCCGGGCACGTCCGGCCGAGCGCCAGGCTGGCCCTTGCCTCTGGCCTCTGCAGGTTGCCCCTGCCCTCCGCAGGTTGCCCAGCCTCCGCGCCGGGCGCTCCCGACAGCGGCTGATACTGCAGCTTCTGCAATTGGCACAGGCAGCCAGCGATTACTTAAAGCCACAGCCCTTCTTTTATGAAAGGCGAGCGCCAGACATTAGACCGATCGATCTCCGCTTGCTCCAGCGGCAGCCGGGTTCATAGAGAGAACGCTGTCCCTCTCTGCAGGTAACGGAGCTTATTTTTAGGCGTTTCGAGCTTGCCACACGCTGCCTTCACACCTCATTTGTTGATGCACAAATGAGCCACAGGAGGCCTGATCTGAATGGGAGAACCACAGACACAGCGGCTTATGTTCATTGCCCCTGCGCACGCAAAAAGCTTGAAACTCACTTTGCATGCTTTTCCTTTAGCTAGGATCCATTAGGGAAAAGGAAAAAAACAGTAGCCCAAAAATCACACACACTAGCCCACAACTGACCACACTAGAGGAGTGTGCAGACTGGTAGGGCCACACCTGCACCCAGTTTTCCCAAGGGAAAACCTCACCTTTACAGCAGATTCCCTGTTTGCTGTTGGTCACTCTTGCTGCAGCCTGACCACAGGCTACTGTCTTAAGAGCACCCTGTTCTGGAGGAAGGGAATACTCACTGCAGGCCTGCAGAACACATAAAGCAGGAGAATACACCCCTCTTAAGAAAAACATGAAAGAATGAGCATCCAGAAACCAGTTGTGCACTAAGGTCTGACACAAGACTAATCAAAATGACTAATTTTTATGCTACACACTCTCATTTGCTGCAGATTTTAGGAAATTATTCTGCAGCTGTAAAGGCTGGTTAAAAGAAACAGGCAGCCCTTTACTAGAAGTATTTATAATTTTTTCCCCGTAGGTATGGGAAAGAGTCCCCTTAATCACTCTGTTTAAACAGTCTTAACAGTTATTTGGACATTGACACATTGGTAGGGCTATTAAGTAACTGTGTTGCAATTTTATATTAAGGGCCGAGAGGTTTTTTACAGTGTCAGTGGGCTGATTGAAACCACGCCTCGCTCTCTGTGGTAAATTCTCAGGAGACCAGACAGCTCAGTTATTGAAAAGATGTGCCTTGCTCTTCCCCACTTCTCTGCTCAGAAAGGAGTGATGAGTCATCTCACTCCAGTTTGACACCAGTTTTCCCACTATGAACGCAGCATCTGATGATGAAAATGTGAATGCTGCAGTAAGTTAATTGAGCTGCATCCTTGCACACTGGGACATAACCACATACTGGATTTGTGATCAAGTTAACTACCAAAACACTTTTTTTTTTTCATGCTGATAGGATTTTCCAAAGCTTATGCGGTAACTTTGTCCATTATTAAAGTATGTACAGACACACCTAGATTTTTTTTTCTTGTTGTGCACTCTCCCCTTGGTTTGCATATTCATTCTTCTAATTCTCAGGAGTCATCCTTGAACCTACTTTCTTTCAGACCACTCTGTCAGTAAAACATCTCAAATTTTCCCTAGTGGCTGGATCATGCTTTAGACCCTTTGGAAACACTGACATTTTTGTTTAGTGTTTCCAAAGGGCCTTCTTCATGGCCCATGATTTGCATTTGATTTTAGTTAAAAGAAATTTGATGAGAAAAGGGCACATGAGATCAGAATACACTAGGGACTAAACGAAAGGCTGAGACTAAAAATAGAATATAAAATATAATAACACTGCTTTGGTAGATTCTATTTAAATGTGTCTTGCTGCTCTTAAGCCCTGTTGCTTTTTATTGGCATTGTTTAGCTTGTTGCCTCAATCTTCAGCTTGCCCATTCACAGTTTCATAAATCCAAGAAATCCAGACAGACTTGTATCATCATGTCCTGTTAAAGAATACATTCAGGAAAAGCTAGCCATAGAGACTGCCAGCCGAAAATAAGAAGACTAAGTTGCTCCTGGGTTAAACAGCCCCATGAAGTAGTCAGACTGACTAGCAGTTAATTTAATTTAGCACACTTCTATCTAAGTTCTGAGAGAACCGAAGCTCCAAGTATGGGGGTTTTCCACAAAAACATGAAAGCTTCCCAAATCTGAAACCTAAGTGCAGTAAAATACCAAAAGGACTTGAATAATCCTGTAAGGGTCTGTCTTCAAAATTCAATTTAAAAACAGGTGTGCATATACTTTGAGCTGGAATATCCCGTAACCTTCTAGTTTATGTTTAACAAGATTCAGCTGAAAAATCAACATTGGAAATTGAAAGAGCAGAAAAAAGTGAAAGCACACGGGATCAAACAATTTTGGCATTATCATCTGGCAATAGGGATCATCCTTATTCAGTTGTCTGAGGCTCAAGAAGGGTCTTCATACCCAGTTGCAATTGTTTCTGGTACAATTTATGAATTTATGTCAAGACCAGGTAGATTATCAGGTACCTATTTTTCTTATTTAAAAATAATCTATTGTAGGTTGACCTTTAACTAAAACATCCCCCCTGCCATACACATGGAAGCATATAGGAAGGAATGAGAACAGAGTGTGGGGATTTGCCACAGGTAATATTAGTGTGGTGCATCTCTGCTTTGGGATGCTACAAAAGAGCTCTCAGCATAAAGGAGGAGACTAGGACATTTCTTGTTATGTGAAAGATCAGGCAGTTAGAAATCCTTCACATGTTTTAAAAATTTGACAAAAAGTTCAGGGAGATGTGTGCCACATAGCAAGGATACTTGGGAAGGTAAGGCATGCTCTGCTACAACTGGATTGAAAAATATGAGGTCCAAGGTAGAAGATTAAAGAACATGACAGTTTCAAGATGACAAAAATTACCAAATCAGGAATGGAATAAATTAAGAAATTGGTCATTCATGTTTGTTTTGTTGGCAGTTAAGCAGCCCCACTACAGGATTAAGAGTATTTTTCCTGGCAACCAGCAAGTTTTCTACAGCTTGAATTTCAAACAGACTAGCCTAGGGTCATCTTAGACACAAACAAGGGCGAGGACACCTCATTGTCTGAACAGTTTCTATTGCTTTGCTTTAAAACCAGGAAGCTCTACAAAAGCTCATATTCCAGAATGAAAAAAAGAGGTATCTGTACCCAGCACACAAGCAACCAACCTTCCTGGCTATCTACCTATACAAAATCTTCACATAAGACAGACACAATATACCTCGAAGATGCCAGGTTCTGAGCACTTCTCAAGCTGGTACAGGTAGGCATTCCTCAAGCATTTCACAGCTCCTCTGCAGATCCCAAATCCAAGAGCATGCAGTTTTACAGCAAACTGGAAACTATTTAGTTCCTTGAGAGAATGTGCAACTAGCTAGACTAATCACTTCAGGTTTCCCAGCACGCTCTTGCTGCTGGCCCTGTGGAGTGGCACTGGTGTGGGAACCATGCTCTGCCTCCAAATCAAGGCTTTGAAAGCCACAAATAGGCTGTGCCTGGCCAAAAACTCCTAATCACCTTTTGCAAGCTTCTCCTCCATGTTAAAAGCTGCAAGTCCTTCAACAGTTCCTCGATACAAAAAAAGCAAGCCATGTCAGAAACCGGGTTTTGAGTATGTTTGTCCAAGTAAGCTAACACCACCCATCTGGTAGTAATTATCCACACATCATGGTTCACATTTAAACACATACACTTCTTTGGGAAATGAAATACGTACTGTTTTAGAGCTGTACTAAAGAAGGAGAAATTCACAAGAACCAGTACTGAGACGTTTGCATTTGTGTACCAAAATATAAGGGGCTGTTTTTTTTAAAAATTTCATGCAGCTATGTCACACTGATATTTATGTGATAAGCTACCTGCCACAATTTCCTAGTCTACCCTATTAACAGATTCACAAGAACCACCCTAGATTGCCACAACCAAAAACTGCAAAGCACTAGTATGCTGCAAAGGAACACTTCACAAGCAATGAGGTCGTATTGTGGAACTTTTTCCATGACACAAACATGGAGTAAATACACTGGAATGCTTATCTTTGAATGCTGGGATGCTGCAGGGTCCATGCCCAGAAAAGACAGAGAAAGGCTCTGATGATGCTGGTACCAAGCTCTGCAGCACACAGACAGGAGCCCCCAGCCTCAGGCAAAGGGCAGCAACTGTGCCTGTCACTGGCATAACTGGCAGGTGGAAACACCTCTGACAGGGAGGGCTGTAGACCAGCCTTCTAGTTTTAATCAGCAATACATTTCACAAACAAGTAATTCCAAGACTCAGAACTTACAGAAGTAGAAAATTAAGTGTTATATATAAAAGCATTGTGTGTGTTTTTTTTAAAGGCATCTTATTAGAGCAGACTAAATAGAATTTGTTTAGAGTGCATGAAACAAATTCATCATTGGCAAAGAATGGAAACACTTAAATGTGCTCTATTATCATATACAGGGTGAAATTAATTTTATTCAGAGAATGCAAACCCTAGTTTTTGCAAGCCATTTGCTACCAAACCACAAGCACTTACTCTTAAAATCAAACTTAGAAAGGCTGAGCATCTTAAAAACATAAATTAGTTTTAAATTAGTAAATTTGCAAGCACTTCTGTAACATGTATGTTTAGACCTTACAGGAGATGGACTAAGGTTGAAAAAGAGATCATAATTTAAATATTTTTAATACTGGTGCTGTCTCGGTTGTCAACAGGATGAGTCTTTTTCATCCGAGGAGGTACTCCTCTTGGGGACAAAGCATTAGAAATTAGTCTACTCCATCCTCGTGTAGCACCAGTCATGAAAAGATGATGACCATCACTGACTGTAATGCAGAAACTGAGTCACATCTTTACATGAACTCCAGTCATTCATGTGTCATCAGCTACAGCCTGAAGGAAATTACAAAGGGCTAACAAAAGGGCCATTCACATCGCTTTGCAGTATGACATCTGCCTTGACGATTTTGGTCCTTTCACCACAGTACTTCTATCAGTCCTTGTTTCTTCTTTCCTGGCAAAACCCAATCCTCTAAATACATCTTCTAATTGGAAATCAGTAATTTTAGAAATTAATCTCTATTAAATTCACTGGCTCCCTAGCTCACCTAAGTCCCCCTTTAGGTATTTTCACCTTATTACTTCAAACAGAATTAAGACTCAGAGTACAACACATGATTAGCCAATAGAGACTCACTGTATAATATTTAACTTTTTATTTGCTAGGTACATTTATGGAGAATCAGATGGGGATTTTTTCCCCTCATGTTTAGTGTGTGAAACACTAGAGCAGAGAACCAGCCAAACAGGATTCCTATGAGTCACTATGTATTTAACATGGATTTACTTGCAGGCTCTTTATGCTTTTACAAGCTTTACACAGCATTCTTAGGCTCATGGGGATCTTCGTTTTCCCATTCAGAAGTGATGTCCACCTTCCTGGAATAGCCCTGCCAAGTCAGGTTCAGATGTAGAAATACAGGCTATTTAACTTCTCTGTAAGTGCCTGTTTTCTACTTCACAGGGTTTCTGGACTCTTATACTAGTTCTCACTTGTCACAAAGAACGACTCTTTCCTCCCCTTAAAACTTCCAATTTCATAAAAAGGAAGTTTAACTTATCTATGTAATGACTTATTTCTCAGTATTTTCGAAAGCTTTCTGTCTCAGTCCAACTCATCTGAGTATGACAGTCTCCATGAGAAAGCATGCAGCTTTGACAAGTTATACTGTCACAGCTTAAAGTTCTCATGTCTATAAAACTGTAATTATCATTATAAAGTTATTAGAAATGTTGTGAGAACCAATGCTTGAGCACAGCATTGCACTACTTTCTTCACATAATTCCACTTTTAAGGCTGTTTAGAATTTCACTTGGAAAGGTAGTAGAGATCAAAAGAGGGAAACAAGATGGAAAGATGTTATTTTCTTTCTTCCACTAACTGCTCCCTTGTATTTTGAAACAATGCCTCATTTGCTACTGTCATTAATTCTTCATCTTCTTGAAAAAAAAAAAAAGATAATTAAGTAATAACAAGGTAATCAGCTGCTTTGTGGAAAGCAACACTGGTGGCCTGAAACATCAAGTTTGTTTCAGTCAAAGGTGTATTTTCCCAAGACACCTTTTGCTAGGAGTAGCTATAGGACAGGACTTCCAGTTGTCTCCAGGTGTAGCCCATTCTGAAAACCCAGGTGTACCAAATAAATTGCTTAACTGAGGCGTCCTCTAAAAAGTTATTTCCATCAGAGCCTAGTTTCACAGTAATTAATGGATTAAAATGTTTTTCTGGATGTTAGAGCACACAAATCTTCAATCTGTTGCCAAAAATATTCTTGTTCATCCACACCACATATTGTAAGAGCCTTGAGAATCACCTGAAGCTTCCTTGCTTTCCAAGAGCTACCTGTCAAATGCTAGCTGCCTAGGTTTGCTCTACAGGGGGAAGCCACTGTGTTATTACTCAAATAGTCTCCATCACTGAACACAAAATATTTGCATTTCTCAAATTCAAGGTATTACATTTTGACTTCTAAGTGATTTTTCTTTTTTTGATCTAAAGAAAAACAAAAATTATCTAAATTAAATACCCTTATTCTCTCTAGCAAAAAGTTATGTCCATATTTTGGGAAGTCAGATTTAAAAAGCAGACATACACTTGGGATGAAAATTCTAATGAAAACTGGCCAAGTTTGATGTCTAGAAAAATAAGAAGTATAAATTGAATTCAAAGACAGCTAATCTAACAACAGGTCTGCCAATATATTTTGGACTTGTAGGTCAAAGATATGACTGTTCCAAAACTCTTCTTTTTACTATAAAAGGTTTGGGGTTTAGTGATGCAATGTGTACTTCTGTTCCTTAAGTTAGATACACATTTCTCATTTGATAAACATAAACATTTTCTGCTGAACATCCACAAAGACCCCAAAACAAGTATTTCCCATACATGTGTTCATGTATTCCAAAATGTAAATAAAACTCTTTAAAAGTGTTAAGAAGTTCCCAAGGAAGCTAATATCTAGAATATTACAGCTATGCACAAGTCAGGAAATGCCAGTTACAGGAGGTCATATACTGATGGTTATGTTCCATTTCCTCCTGAAGCCTGTTTCAGCCACACAATTTCTAGCACAATTCCTCGTATTGTTTCCTGTCTCACATCCACAATTAGTGTTACCCACATATTGTTGTCAAGGCTCTGTAGCCTCTCAAATGGCCTTTTCCTCTGTGAAGGAAACCTCTTGAAGATGGCACCACAGACATCCCCAACATACCAGTCTTCCCATAATCATAGCAAGAGAATCCCCAGAGCAAAACTGAGTTTCTGTTCATCTCTGTAGCATCCTGTGGCACAGACACAAATCTGAAGCTCATTTCTATAGCAGAACCTGTTAAGAGTTCTTGAAATGCTTAATTAGAGGCATTTATTACACTACAAGAATAAAAATGGGTGTTTATAGTAATTAAACATTCTACCATCTAAAAACTTATAAACAGCTTGAGTAGTTCTGAATGTGGCAGTTTGTGCACTGAAGTGAGAGGATGAAAAGGTATTACCTATCCATTCACACTTTGAACAGTTACAGAGCCATTCCAGTCATTCTAACTACACCTTTTCACTTGAAAGCTAGATCTCCCTTAAACAGACAAATTTAAAGCTATATTTAATACCACATTGCTAAAGCAAACAAACATCCCAAACACCCCAAAGATGTAAGAGTTTAGACAGGCAGTGAGTTGGAGGTTATAACGCTCTGGCTGCAGGGTTCACATAGACTTGTGGGCGCAGCCCTGAGGAGGAGGAGGGGCTGAGCACAGCTCAGGAGGCAAGAAGAAGAGGTTCAGGTAGGAGATGCCACCACTTCAGCTATATTAGCTGCTGATGTACTTTTTTTTTTTTATTTTACTTCCCAAGGGAACATTTGGCTCCTAGCCACCGCTGCAGACCTGTTGGGCACATGTTCCCACCCCACCCCAGAGCTCCTGGTTCTTCACTTCCACTCCTTCCAACAGTGAACCACATATGGGACATACCCATAACACTTTGGACAGGGACAGTCCTACAGAACTAGACCCATAATAATTGCTGAAGGGACAAGAAATAAATTCAAAATTTAATAAGGAAAATGAATACTAGTGGAAGTTAAAAGATCAACTCAAATGCAGCAGTCCAAATTTCAGAGCTCACTACAGTTAAAGGTTAACAGAAAACAGCTTTCTTGGCACTTCATGAGCTTATTGTAAATGGCCAATTTCACCATTTCCTCGGTACTGTCACTTTTCCTTTCTTGTTTGAATTTAAAAAACAGGAAAATAGTCATGAAGTCACAGGAATTACCAGGGGATCAGGGGAAGCACAGTAGTCTAGAAAGACTAAACTTGCTTTTGTGATTAGCCTGCAGCTTGACACGTGTTCCTCTCACTGCCAGCACACACAGAGCTGTCCAACAATGGAAAAACTCTGTGTTCTCATCAGCCACACCGTTCACTGCCATCAAGCATTTTGGATGCCAAGAGTTTCCATCTAGCATTAACTCCTCCGAGGTAGAAATCAGCTTTTTTACGATTTTTTCAGAAGAGCCTTGGTGAAGGTATCTAAGCACAGAAACACAGTCTCTCCCCAAAGAAACACCTGAGAGTTCAGGTGTGAAGGATTTATCTGAGGCAGGTTTACTATTGACAGCTCCAAGGTAACCCTTGCAAATAAACAGGTTTGAGCTCAGGCAGTGTTTTGGAGAGACTCCTCAGCTAGAAACAGCACAGCAGCATTACTCAATCCCACTTAGCCCTTTGACAACAGCCTCTCAACTTAACTCCAGATGGGCTGGCTGCATTTTTGACAGAAGTCATTTGCCAGCAAGTCCTGATTTCATTAACAGCTATATTTCATTTCAAATGAGCTCATAAGAAGCAATCTCAAACTTTTGTGCAGAAATTCACTAGGAACTTTTGGGAAAAAAAACTAAAACACAAAAGTAAAACAAATCCAACATCCAAATAGCCTCTCAGGAACCTCAGCTTTGGAGGGAAAGCAGGACAGGCCAGGGCAGATTTTGCCAAAAGTTTTGGGCTAGGCTGCCCAGCCTCTAAGTGACACGATCACTCACTCCAGCTCTTTTCTCTGTTTCGCCAGGCTAGTCCTTGACCCCATCTCAGTCTTGCACCAGCTCCGACCACACATTACTACAGTCCACATCACAACCTGCAAAGAAATGTTCTCTTTGACCAGCACCAGAGAAGTCAAGGGCAGGTCCTTCCTCTTGTTGCAGCAAGTTGTTTCTTAGGCTTACGCTGCCTTGTGTCACTTAACACTTGCACTGGTGGGAAGAATGGAAGCATGGCTTTGTTCATCATGAAATCAGCTAAGCAGTGTTGGGTGTTTTTTGTTTGGTTTTGTTTGTTTGGTTGGTTTTGTTTGGTTGTTTTGTTTTGGTTTTGTTTTGTTTTAAAACCCAGAAAAGCTGAAGCTACTTTTGGTTGGCTCTGCAGTGGTTAACCTATGAGATCCTGCCTCATGAGCTAAAACCTAACTTCACATTTCTGACTTTATCCAAAGAATGCGAAAACTACATCAAAGGGGTCTCCAACAGATACTTCAGAAAAATAATCCTACGGCCAGCTGAGAATAAGTTAGCTATACCAGACTTATACCAGTTAGCTATACCTCACCCTAAAGGAAAAAACTCCAAACCAACAAACAAAACCTAAACTAACTCTTCAGTGTTCCCTAAAATACAGAAATCCTTCAGGATGCTCCCCCCAGCTAACTCACAGATTTTGAGTATTCCTTACTCCACCACAGCAGAAGAGTCCTTCTCATCCCTATGGTACGTACCAAAGAATAAAACAGTGACTCTTCAGCAACTATGATCTTACCCCATGAAAGGAGAGAGCAATATCAAAACCAGTAACTTGCATGAAAATACATCAGTACGTCAAATCCAGCTCAGTTTCATGTGTTCAGACCTAACTGTCCAAGATAACTAATTTTAAACAATTCAAGAAAAATGATTTTTTTTTCTTTCCATCTGCAAAACACTAACAAAGAGAAACAAGGAGCAAAATTACTAGTTTCCTCCATACAGTTCTTTCTTCCCTCTATCTTCAACACCACTTTTTCTTTAATTAAAAATCTCATTATTCTTACCAAAAAAAATGAAAAAAGAAAAAAGCTACATTTAGGCTAAGGAAACTGTAAAATAGCCTAGAAAAAGTAAATTTGCATGACAGGCTTCTCACTAAACATGAGAATAGTGAGAATGATATGTATAAAGTATTTGTGAACTTTAAAATGTAGAGATACAAAATATTTGCGAGAAGAAACTAGGCCAAGACATTTAATTACCAAAGTTACCAAAAAAAATCAGTATGCTTATTATACAGTAATCAGAAGATTGCACAGAAGTTTAGCAGTGACAATTTAACATATAACTTTCACAATATCATGTTAAGATGACAGGCATCCAAAAGTCATGTATCAAATTGCTTTGAAGATCTTAAAACTAGTTGCTTAGCAGAGAAAGGTGTTCCAACCAAAAGTTTAAAAAAAAAAAAAAAAAAAAAATCAACCAAACCAATCCCAGAAAACTGGTTAAGAGCCACTGCTCTTAGAATTGAACCAAGCTTGAAGTTAAATGCAGTACTTTTAGATTAAATGAAAGTGAGTAGATATCATCCCACAAGAAGAGAATGTTATGTTTCTGGCAGCATACTAAGACAACTCAGTGCTTTTTGGTATACCAGACTGCAAAATCTCCACATACTGGAACTGTTGAAATGAAATTGATACCAACCTTAGAGCATTAGTTATAAATAACAAGGGAAACTGTTACTTCAAGCCTGCATCAACTGTGCAGTGTAAATTCCAAAGCGCTATAATTTCCTTAACTTTAGAATTTTGAGAAAAGTGTTCAAAGCTGACCAACAGTTTCTATTGTAGTATCAAACTGATTAGGTTATTATCTATTTCAAACAGACTAAAACAAACAAACATTAAACCACATCAGAGTTTTCCACTCTAGTTCCAGGTCCGTATCTTTTTTTATTTCTGACTGAGGTATTGATAATTTTAAGACACCTCCAACAATGCAGGATTCAATAAATAAAACCGTAACAACTCAGACTTTACTCTGAGTAGCTCAAAAATGTACTACTCCTTATATACACTTCCATCCAATGTCAGGTAACAAAGCAAGGTCACGTAGATTCCCTGTTGAAACTAATCTTTCCTACAAGACCAGAACTTGAAGTATACACTTGGAAAGCTACACAATCCTGAAGAACTCTTATCACAAACATTTAAAAACTTCTCTTCTAAAACGCATGAGAAGCTGCAAAGAGGCCATACAGCCCAGTGGCAGGGTTTTCATATTTTTCTATCCAACTGATGCCAGGAGTATCACCTCCAGAGGAAAACAAAAACCACTGGAATGGGAGCACAGATTTTAGATACTGGTATATTAATATTTTCGGAAGCCCTTGTTGCGAAGTGTTCAAAAAAATAAAGTCAAAATTTACCTCAGACTGCAGGTGCTGGATGACAATGGTTAATGCTTCAAACTTCTGGTTACTGGATGTCAGGAATTTTTTCAGCTGCAGAATGATTCCACTTTGGGTCTCACATTTTGTTTTGTACTGCGTCAACTCTGCTGCTTTTGTGGCAGGTGAACGTGCGTCTGTAGAGGCTTGAGTCTGTATGCATGAGCTCTTGGGACTCCGCTGCTTGCCCTTGTCAACTAAAACAACAACAACTAATTAATACATATTTTATGTTGAATTCTCACCAAAATTTAAAAGGATAGGTGCAAAAGAAAGTAGTTTAAAATTCTTACAAACACTTCCTGAAATACTAGCTAGGAGAAAGAGTTATTTAGCTAGCATTGCAGAGCAGGCACTATCATCTGCCAGGTTAATTTCTAGCACCATAACCTTAACAAAAACATCTTGTTTTCACCCTCACTCTCATGCACTCTGTGGCATACTTTTCAGCATACTCTTCTCAGTGTGCTTTGAAATATTTTTAGAAAATGCAAGATCTCTGTCGTCTTATCTATCCAGTAACCTATTTCTAACATAAGAACTGTCCACTTGGTTTGCAACATGGATTTCGTATTTCCCATGCTTTAAACTACTGCTAAATACAAAACAATTTTATCTACAGTTGCTTTTTATTTTTCTTCCTTTTAAGATTTTAGTTGTAAAAGCTCTCTCTGCAGTTCAGGTCCGAGCTATATTAACCAGAGATCTTGCAGCATTTCTTAGTGCGAGCAATTTCAGTCGCAAGACTTTAAAAATGCTCTAAAATTTAATGTATTTCAATATATACTCACAGTACAGAACTTATGTTGTTGACTTAATATTCCTAGTTATGTGGCAACCTCAATCCCTTCACAGCACACAATCATCTCATGTCAGAGGAAGCCACATTACATAATCCAGCACTTGACTTGTAAACACTGTGTAGGTTACAGGTTTCTCTGCTGCCTTCAGACTGGAAAGGGAGTACAGCACTGCTGTGCAGATAGGGCCAGGCTTCCCCATTTGATCACACGGGGAATGAACAAACACTCTTGAAAGAAAAGGGTGATGCAATAGATAAATATCCCTTGGCAATTTAATGAAGACATCTAAGCAGATTACTTTGTACAGTTTCAACTTAACAAGATTTCTTCATGATAAAGTGAAAAAACCTGAGAGGTGAGATCTGGGGAAAAAATAGGAACATGCAGAAAAATTAACCAAGAAGCAGTCCTTTCTACAGCCCAAGTACCAGGTTTGAAGGTTGTCAAGTGACTCTAGAATAGTCCCAGCAGACTAAGGTTCAATCTCACAACTGCAAACAGTATTAATAACAATACTTTGATTCTCAGTTAATGTTACTCTCACTGCCACATCAACTCTTGCATCAGTCTTCCACAGCCTCCACTTATTTTCAAAGCTTTTGAAAACAAGTTTCCTGTTCAAAATACTAATGTCCTCTGTGCCTTTCTTACTGAGCTGTGTATAAAGTCCCTCCTGTGTCTATTAATTTTCCAAATAAATCCTCTCTGGGCAAGGTTTTCTCCTAGTTAGAGAACTGCCAGCATATTATCATGTTCAGAATGTCCTTGTATTCTTGGAGATTTCCCTACACTTCTGCTCAGACATGTGGACTTTTCAAGGGTGTATTTTCAATAAGAAACATACCATCTTGCAGTTTAATAGTAGAGCTGTTGAAAGGTATATCAGCATCATAACACAAATCAAAATATAAATGATCAAGCTTGGCTGCCAGTTCTACTTAGCTTATCTTTACCATGCTAATGTAATAATTTGATTAAATATTTGAAATGAGTTTTACATCCATTTTTAGGACCCTGACAGAGCTGCATTAAACGTGAACAAATGTTTGCAGATAATTTTTACTATGGTAAAAAAATTACATCACACACTGTTACCTAATGAAGCTACTTCATTTAAATACAGTGATACAACAGCTAACCCCAAATGACAAAAGACTCCAGATATGCTGTTTCCACAATTCAGCCAGCCTTTATCACTGTCAGTTTTGTACCACTGCTTTTATCATCCTGCCCAGACCACCAAGTATTTCCCTAGAAGCTCATTCAAGCATCTAAGCAAGTCAATCCTTGATACTATACTAAAAAAAAAAGCAGAACAAAAAGCATGTATGAAGTGAAATCCAGTGACATTCCTGTTGGCAATTTTATCATAGACATGTGTATACACAGCCATTTCAAATGCTGGAAAGCATGAACCCTCTGTAGCATGAACTGCCTTTACAGATTAACACCACCGACACTCCAATGCTTATTCATGGCTGACATACCTCTGGGCAATGACAGATAGTTTCCAGATTTGTACAGAAGGCATGCTGTGGTATCAAAACAAAACCCATGCTTTCATCCAAACAAAAAAAGGGTCTGATTACTGATACCACCATATCAGCAACAGAGTCTAAATTAAAGACAGTACTGGTTACCAGCCCCAGTCCTCCTTCCTTTGGTCTGTTTACCTCCCACCTTTATACAGTCAGACTTGTCAAACAGAAAACTTCCCCCCTTAAATTAGGTTCTGGACTCCCTTCCAACAGGCTCAAAACCACTGTACCCAATCCAGATGAAAAGCTCAATTTCTGAAGACTAGAATCACATTTGCAAGTACTGCATGTAGCAAAGTAACTGGACAGAATCACCATCCAAGGTCCTATCCTTCTTCATACCAGAAAAGAAAACAAAGATCAGCAGTGGTTTTACAAAGACTAAGCCTTTTGATCACCGAATCATTCACAGAAGATTCGATTTGGACCTTCAAAAAAGTCCACAAAAAAACCCTCTCACTCCCTCTACAGTCACTATATGGATGTCACAGCAGTCAACTCCACTGGGAAGAGTAATAAATCCAATCCAATCCAAACTTTTCCATAAAGCAAACTGTTTCCCATACATAGCTTCTGTGGTTAGTAGGTGTAGAAGAACAAGAAATACACAACTGTCAGTACATAGGGTGTGTTCCATAAAGTTACATTTAAGTGCTGGTGTTCTGTCCTATAGTTAAAATAGCATTTGTATGGCTGGCTACCTCAGGTTCCGCTGGTTTCCTGAACCTCCCTATCTTGTCCACTGGTGCTGGATTACCAGATGAAAAATCTACCACTCACCTTTTTGGTTTGCAGAACCAAACCAATGCCTTCCTTTGCTTACCATGTACTAGAAAGGCCTGTGTAGTAATGCCTACACTAACTAGAAACTCTTGTAAGCAAGAGATTCAATTTCTTAAAAAATTGTATTTCCTATAAGCATTCCAAATAGCCTAAAGAAACTTCTAGACAAGCACAAATGGAAACAACCTCACTTCTATCCCCACACTTGCAGTCATAATTGTCTTACCCCCAAGCACCTTCTTTTCATATTCCTCATCCAAACTGTTAGCTTCCACAGGTTTTTCAAAACCAATGTGCATCTGGTGTAAACATTTTTCCAACAAAAATCCTTGCTCAACATTTTCTCTTGTGGGAAGATGCAGGCTGGTAAAAACTTTCTGCCTTTCCTCCATTTTCTGGAAAGCCTTGTCTACACATGTTAAATTGGTGCTCACTTCTTTGATCAGTAAGACCAGATCAGCCTGAGTATTTAATCGAGCTTCCATTTCTTCTCTTACTCGCTGAATTTCCTCAAGCATAGTTCTTATATCCAAGTGACTGGACTTCATCTCTGCTGTGAGATCTTCTTTCACTTGTTGCTGGCTCCTTTGCAATGCTAACACCGTTCTGATATCCTTCTGAGATGTTTCCATATCATGCTTTAGTTCCTTTTGCCCAGCCTGCATCGCCTCCTGGCTAGCTTTCACTTCTGCCAATAGAGCAGCAATGCACTCCATTCCGATCCCACGGGAGACGCAGGATCTCTTCCAGTGTTACAGCTTCCAAGTGGTCAGGGACATTTGTGAGCTGGTAACAGATTTCCCCTGACAGCAAGAGAGCTAGAATACAGCCCTTGGTATGGTATCCTACCTCAACCTACAGCGTGCTGCAGGGAACGTACTCGGTAAAAAGTCTTGTACAAGTGAGCCAAAGGCACTAAATAAAAGCCTTCCACAAGCACGGCTGTAGTCAGAGCTCCTTCCCAAGACTCAGCCAGAGCACTAATCAGTTTAATTGGCAGATTATGCCACACCTGAATTTTTTAAAATCTTTTGCTGACATCACTGTACGTGGGACGTCACCCCAAAAGCCACTCCCAGCAGTCATTTCATCTGTGCATCAATCAAAGTATGCCTGGGCATCAGTAACCAGGTTTGTTGCAATGCAGCCAAACACTCTGCAAGAATACAGAGGCCCTTCCTTCCTTACACAAAGGTTCAAAAAGAGCCCGAACTGCCTGCAGGAGCTGAAAGCCAAGCAGTTCAACAGTGCTTATTTATTTCAATTGTATATTCAACAAGGTGATCATGCACCTGTCCCTCTCCTAATGTTTACAGTGAGGGTTCAGGAGTACATCTAGGGGCACATTTGACACCGGTCCACTCCCACTGAGTGCCCTCCTCATTCACACGGCTAGCAATACTCTTTTAGCAGTCTTTGGAAGGACTCAGATCCTCAGGAAGCTCTCTAGTTCAAAAACAATAGACTTACCAGAACAATACAGGAAAACTGACTAATGCCATATTTTTTGGCAGATTAAGGAGGCTAAGCCTTTTAGCTACCAGGTCTGACGGTTAACTTTTCTCTGAGAAAGCTAAAACTTCTTACTTTTAAACACAGAACCCTTAATAGGTCTAGGCTTCATGTAAAAACAGGTATATTTACAACACCAGACTGTTAGCTATTTTGTTCCACAGCAATTTAATTACTCAGTCATTGGATTCAGTTCAGAAAAAATGACCACGTAGATCTACAGAAAGCATCAGTCTCTGCTTTCAAAGAGGTCAGCAAGTACTGGGCACAATACCCAGAAGAATGGGACTCAGAGCAGCACACAAGCTGGAACTCAGGAGAACTTTTACACTATATTTTTGGCCCTATTATGACTCCAGGATGTTTTCAGAGACGATGATGATCCCACAGATGCCTCAGAGCAGAGACCTACCCATCAAAAACTGCAATAACTCCCATCAGCTTTGTTTTGGGCTGAGAAGCATCACTAAGTATGCCAATAGCCTATGTGTGAACAGATCCAGGATTTCCAAATCATCACAGTGTGTGGCCAAAAACCCAATCTGGGGAGTCCTGCCTTCAGTGCAAGTTTACCTGCTCACTTTCCAGTTTGCCTCCCACACTAATCCAGGCACACTCAAAGTATCAGACATGCACCCCCTACACAGAGCACCTCACAGCTTGGAGGTATTCCCCAACTGTTTTGCAATCACAGTGGTTATCACAGCTTCTGGTGGACACAATGCCAACAGTGGAGCTTTTTTCTGAGTCTCTGAATCATGTACCAGAAGGCCAGACATGAGTTTTCTGATGGGATTCTCCAGCACAGTTACAAGCTGCAGCTGTAGCTTCTTCCGCCCTCTACATTTTGCCCCATTCCTAGCTGGATAGCTATCCTGAGAGCTCCTAAGCATTATTATTCACCCAGTCACCACTAAAGACTAGTACACAGGTTGAAGAGGACCAATTTGAAGTCTGAATCCAGGTAACATCTCTGATGAAAGATTTAGGTAGGTGAAGAGAGACAGCTATAAGCACTAGCAGCACTTCTGCATCCCTAGACCAACAGCTGCAGTAATTCAGCTGAGCAGTATAAGTCTTCATTCCACCCTTCACCATGCCTCAGTAATTCCTAAAAATTTCACTTGGTGGATCATTTTCAAAGATCTTGTCAGACTGCAAAATACAGCTGAATTGATATCCACTGGTTCTGGCGTGATACTCCAGAGAGCAGGTTAAAAAGGAGGGTATTCACCAGACTCATGGGGAAAACTAAAAAATTTTGGTGTTGAAAAAGAGGAGCCTCCAACTGATACCCTGGTCCCTTTGTAGAGGAACAGGCTCATCCAGACACTAATCCAGAGCAGCACAGCAGAATCCTAACTGGGACAATAACAAATGCTTGAGGGAAGCCTTTGTCTGTAAGCTACACTGACAGCCTGGCTGACAAAGCACAGGTGATTAATTAGATGCTGCAACTGTCATTCCTATCCAGCATCACCAAATCCAAAAGCTGCAGCCTCCTCTCTACACGTGTGCACATCCATCCCAATTGCCAAGTGTTCTCTGCTATGCCATAACATAATATGCTGAAGAAAAGCAGTCCTTGGAAACTGGACTCTTACTCTATATAAATACATTCTTCCCACCCAGAATGCAGTCAATGTGTTTGGCATGTTCCTCACATAAACTAAGAGGTCTGACTGCTCCTAAGGAATCCGGTGATTTCTACAGATCACCCTCCTGACACACATTCCAGGAAGGTTTCCTTTACTTTTCTCCACTCTTCAAAACCTTTCTTAAAATTAAATTTGTAGGTTGATACTACAAAACAGATTTTAAGTTTACAGTACCCTGAATTTTACAACCCATGTCTCAACAGCTGTACATCAGCTTCTTCTCCAGCTAAGATGCCTGTTTTCTTGATGCATCTCGAGTATTTTCTCCTGTTTAGGAAAAAACCTCCCAATTTCATAGACTAACATAAATCAAGCATTGTCGAAGATTTCTTCTCAAGAGTAAATTAATGATTAGAGCAAAACAAAAAAGGCTTTACCTAAATAAAATCTGGGATATGTTTGAGGGTGTTCTAGTCTGGTTTTAAGGTATTTCTGTCACATTACAGAAGCTCACTAAACCACAGGAACAGCTATGCTTTACAGTGTTAAGTAACACAGTGCATTTGAAATATTAAGCAAAAAAATTTACACAAAGCTTACAGTGAATCATATTAAAAAATCCACTACTTTGACCTTCAGGGTGGTTTCATGTTCTGTGAAGGCTGACCAGTTAGTACAAATAGGACTGGAGTCAGATGAAAGCAGCAACCAGGTAGTTCCACTTCCCAAACATGAAAGAGGAAGCATCTAGCTGCATCTATATATTGACTTTTCCCTTTTTCAAAAACTCTGGTTTACAACCAATTATAATTGGTAACAGAACACATTCCCCCAACGAAAAAACCAACACAACAAAACTCAAAGAAAACAAAACCCAAAACAAACAACCCCCACCTCCTCACCCTTGAAAAGAAAACAAAACCACCACACAAACAAAACCACCCCACCCTTGGACTTCTCAGCACTCAGCTATTGAAGAGTTTGAGAACTAAGGAGAAAAATCAAATTCACAACGAAAACAAGAGCCTAAAAACTAGAGAGAGCTACAGAAAAGAGCACCTGCTACATGTAAAAGGAGAGAACACTTAGACAAGAATATATCCCTGCAAAGTGTGTGTATATATATACACACACACACACACACGTATATTTATAAAATCAGCCAGGTTAAGCTAGAATCTTGCAACATAGGTAAGGAAATGCTGCTAATACATCCCACAACACACACTGAATCAAGGTAGGGAAAGCATTACAAAACATGTATCCTGTTCAGTATAAACAGCCATGAGCTATTTGCAGCTAATTATGTTTACTGGAGTTTTGAGCTGGATCAAATTTCTCCAAATACACCAATAAGCACTAAAGTAAACTCAAAGGTTCACCTGCTTATTAGAGCCTGAAGAACACAGACTTGCACTGCTGACCTCTCCTCTACATGCTTTACTGTTTCCTCCTCTAAGCAAGATAGTCCCACTGATGCAGTACTGCATGACCCATGGGTATGATTGTGGGGTTTTTCCTTCAGGAGTTACCAAATCTGTCTCATATCTGAATCAGCCCACAAGTGAGTGTATAACTTTGCCTTGTATATTAATCTTTACACAGCTAGTTCTGAACCCTCAAAAAACCACTACAGCTCTGCTGCCATCCACCCCTGCTGCAATGCATATGAGTTATTCAGGCAATGCAGCAGAAAGACTGATCAACCATTTGATCTCACAGGTGTCATTTTAAAGTTTGCCTTGTGACAAGCTATGGCAATTAGGAAAGGGCAATTTAAGAACATCCACATGAATAAGGAAGCTTTTTGGCTACATAAATCATTGTTGAGAGGACCTGGAAATTCAGCTGGCTGTAAATTACCACCCTAAATTCTTTCAAAACTGCAGCTCTGGGCTATAAACACAGGTCAAACAAATACAAAGGAAAATCAGTCACAAAACTAAATTAACAGTGTCTGCAAGGTGCCTTACAAGGCTGGAGTTGGATGGAAGTCATCTAACCACTTCAACGGCTCCACGGCTCGGTCAACTGTAATTTTTGCCTGCATCCATCTTGGCAAGAGGTGAACATACACCTTTCTGCTGTGTCTCTCAGAGTTCAGGGTGGTGACTGTACAAACACCAACTTCTGAAGAAGTGATGTTCTGTTTCTAAGCTCTGTCTCAGCCCTCTCTGTATAAGCTGGTGCAGACAGCCCCAGCTTGCTCTGTTCACAGTTCAACTACACCAATCATGAGCCAGTTCTAGTGCACAGAAAAGAAACTCCATTTTCCAGAGTTGCACCTGGATAATCTGCCCAATTGAAATGCTTAAGATGCTGCACCTCGGGACCTTTTCCAGGGATTTATTTAGTTGATTTTGTCTCAAAGCAGCTGGGTGAAGGGAAACTACACTTTTCATCTAGCATCTCCCCATCACATCAACATGATCTGAAGCCCAAGATGACAACTAAACGCTTCCTAAAGCAGTACAGCAGCTATTCCCTTTCCTCTACTCTTACTGTAACCCATTGAGCTTCCATTTTTAAGGTTTGGCACTAGCCTGTGTCCAGGAACATCACCTTATTTCAGCTGCCATCAAATCCTTTACAAGTTGTTCTGACTAAACCAACCAAACACCGCAGAGGCTTTTAAAACGGTTGCAAGAATTGAGCAGAGTTTAACTGCAGGCAGGTGAAACCTGACCTAGATGCTTAAACTGACTCAGCAGGACAAAAACACTCAGCAGAAAACCTTCTGCCTTTTTTTTGCAGGGGTACAAAGGTTTTTCAGCACATATTTAAAAGCTGTACAGCCTGGAGGGGGAGTGCAAAGTCATCACATATTATTCCAGGCATTCAGTCTGAAGGACTGTTTCTGAAGCCTGTATCTATCCTCATGTCAACTCATCGGCTGATTTCAGGTTATTACAGCACTGACTTCTAGACTCAGTGCAACATTTTAAATCCATCTCTTTTCACTCTCTACTTCTAGCCATAGAACTGGACAGTCTCATTATACACACAATAATTAAAAGGAAAGGGATATCTCAAAAGTATTTACATACTTCAAAGTGCCCTATGACTGTTTAATGTTTTAACCACATTCTTGTATCTTGCAGCACTGGCCACACAGGGTGTCATGCTGGTAGGAGCAAGTCGCTTCCAAAACAAAACCTATTAGCATGTGAAAAGCTTCCCAATCTGTTACAATATTAGGTAAGAAACCAAATGCTGATGGACCACACACCAGAGTCCCACAGTCTAAAACTGTTACCTAGTTTGTTCCTGTCTTTTGCTGGAACTCAGGGGGGCAAAATGGAATTTATGACCTCTGGAAGAAGGTCAACCCAGGAAGAGTACAGGGATGTTTTTAGGTCACGTAGAGAGGAATTTAAAAGGGTAAAAGCACAGCTAGAACTCAATCTGGTCACTTCTGTAAAGACAATAAAAAAGTGTTTTTATAAATACATTAACAACAAAAGGAGGAACAAGAAAAGTCTCCACCTTTTATTGGATGCAGAGGGGAACACTGTCAAGGATGAGGAAAAGGCTGAGATATTTAATGCTTTCTTTGCCTAGAAAGACAAGATATCCTCAGAGCAACTGGCCCCCTGAGCTGGTAGACAGGGACAGGGAGCAGAGTAGACCCCCTGCAATCCAGAAGAAGCCGTTAGAGTCCTGCTGTGCCACTTGGACACTCCCAAATCTACCAGGCTGGATCCACCCAAGGGTACTGAGGGAGTTGCCAAAAAAGCTCCCCAATTCACTCTCCATCACTTACCCCCACTCCTGGTTAATCAGGGAGATCTCAGATGACTGGATGTTGGCCAGTGTGATGCCTATCTACATGGAGGGCTGGAAGGAATATCTGGGGAACTACAGACCTGTCACAGCCTGACCTTGGTCCCAGGGAGGGTTATGGAACAGGTCATTGTGAATGCCATCATGCAGCACATAAAGGACAACCAGGGGATCAGGTCCAGCTAGCATAGGTTTAGGAAAGACAGGTCCTGCCTCACTAACCTGATGTCCTTTTATAACCAGGTGATGGCCTAGTGGATGAGGGAAAGCTATGGATGATATCTACCTGGACTTCAGTAAAGCCTTTGATACTGTCTCTCACAGCATTCTTCTGGAGAAGCTGGCAACCAACAGGTTGGATAGGTGCACTCACCACTGGGTTAAAAACTGGCTGGACAGTGGGGCCCAGAGAGTGGTGGTGATAGGTGTCACATCCTGCTGGAAACTGGGGTTTCTAGAGGGATCTGGACAGGCAAGGCCAACAGTTACGAGGTTCAAAAAGGTGAAGCACCAGGTCCTGCACCTCAGTCACAACAACATCAGGCAGTGTTACACAAGGGGGGCAGAGTGGCCGGAAAGCTGTCCTGTGGAAAAGGACCTGGAGGTGTTAGTTGACAGATAGCTAACATGAGCCAGCAGTGTGCCCAGGTGGGCAAGAAGGCCAGTGGCATCCTGGCTTGTATCAGAAACAGTATGGCCAGCGGGACCAGGAAAGGGATTGTCCCTTTGTACTTGGCACTGGTGAGGCTGCTCTTCAAGTACTGTGTCCAGTTTTGGACCCTTCACTACCAGAAAGACAGTGAGATGCTGGAGTCTGTCTGGAGAAGGGAAACAAAGCTGGTGAAAGGTCTAGAGAGTAACTCACATGAGCAGTGGCTTAAGGGGCTGGAGCTTTTTAGCCTGGACAAAAGGAGGCTCAGGGGAGACCTTATCGCTCCCTACAATTACCAGGCAGCCAGTGACAGGACAAGAAGAAAGTGTTTCAAGCTGCGCCAAGGAACATTCAGGTTGAACATAAGGAAGAACTTCACTGAAAGGGTGACTAAGCATTGGAATGCGCTGCCCAGGGAAGTGGTGCAGTCACCATCCCTGGAAGTGTTTAAGAAACTGCAGGATTTGGAACTTAGTGCTATGGTTCAGTTGACATAGTGATGTTCTGTCAAAGGCTGGGATTTGATCTTGGAGGTCTTTTCTAACTTTAATGATTCTACATTCTACCTAGCAACTATAATACAATAATAAAAAGCATGTCACTCTACTAGTGTCTTGCTTGTTGATTCAACAAACAAAGCACGAACCAAGATTGCCATTGCATTATGGCATACTTTGCACAGAAACATGGGTGGAAGAGGAAACCTGAAGAGATAGCAAGTGAGGGCAGTTTTCCAACTGCACACCTTTCTAAACAAGTGTTCGCACAATTTCCACAACAGGCTCAGCAACGGCAAGCAGTCCCTCACTCCTTCACAAGGGATTCTTGGAAAAGAGATGCCAGTCTACTCCCTGGCAGTTAATCTGACACAGTTTTCATACTGTTTCAGGCTCTGAAGCTGATAACCCATGGAGTGTGGCAAGTCCTCTGCCTGACAGTGTGAAGGTCTGGACTTGTTCTGCTGGGTTATAAACATGCCACTGCCATCTTTTCATACAGGAGAAAGTGCTCTTGCTGTAGCTGGAAGGCACTGGGGGAAGCCAGGAATCCACAGCATGTAACAATCCAAATGTGACATCGCACTGAAGCTCCTAGGTAAGTCTCAGTACATCCTTCCAGTCCCTCCAACTCCTACCCAAATCACAGCCTTTGAACTGGGTTCCCTGAGGGTACATGCTTATTAAAATTAACAATTCATTAAAGCCTCAGTATTTCTCAACTAAACCCATGCCTTCACTAAGTAATTAACAGTGATGTGTCTCTCTCTTCCCCCACGATGTCACAGCCTAGAGAAAACAGCACTGTAGCTGCTGCAACTGTTTTAGGACACTGTCCAAGGCCCGATGTGTCACCTGAACACCGCTTTTCCCCCTGTAGGAAGCATGTTAATGACAAGTTTTTGGTTGTCATTAATTTGGTAAGATATGTTACTATACTGAATCTTCATGCTGCATTAGCCTTAATCACATTTCTGAAGACTGTAATTTATGTTTTAAAACCTCCATTAACCTTATGTTGAAGCTTCACAAGGGGTTAGATGATAATGTCCATAGAGATACCAAACTACATCTGAGAAAATGCATTACCTTCCAAACTACTAGTGACTTCCAAAATAAAAGCACAAAGACAAGTGCTAGCTTGATTCACATCATCATTGCAATTGCCTGATAAACCAGCCAATGCATTTTTTTATAGGGCAACTTTTGAAGGAAGGACCAGTGATCAAGACACTCTTGAATTGCGCCCTATGTTGTTTTAGGGTTAAATGTTTCTTTGTCATTTCACTAGTAGCTGTTTCTTTTTCAGTCTTGATGATGACAAAGTTAGTATCGGGTGAGATGACATCAACCGGCCACAAGTATTGCCAAATAGAGTAGTGGTGCACTGGCAACATCAGTGATGATGGCAGGAAAGGATGCAAAAAAACCACCTCAAAACAGCAGTGTTCAAATTTTCTAATAGATTAGAAGATTGAAAGGGATAACCTTTACAAGTCACATTTCATGAAGGACTTAATGTTTAGTTCTGGGACTCCTGTAAGTGTGCAATTAATGTATCAGACTGATGTCTGCCTGTTAAGTGCACAGTGCACATGCAAGCCTGACTTATGCTCTGAAAGCTCAGCATGGTGCCCGTAGCACTTTCTACCTTATGTATGACAGGCCTATCTTACAAAAGCACTAGTTGAGTTTTAAACACCTAAAATACAAAGTGATTTTGTCTTACTACTGCATTCATAATACATTTCATCAAGTTTACAAGAACTGTAACATCTAGAACTGAATTAAAGTTTAATCTAGCTAGTGCATATCAAGCATGAATATGAGTCATACATCACCTGCAAGGATAAAGACTATCAATAAACCCACCATACACTCACAGATGACCGCAAACTAAACAAGCAAATTTGAAATGCAATGCAATTTACAGAAAACAACTTTAACATGCACCAGGCTAGACTACTAGTGCATCAGGGTTGTCCTGGTTATTTTCTAAATAATCAAGGGCAATACTGATGCTTGATTTTTCTTTTTCCTGGCTTGTTCTGAACTAGAACAAAGCCTAACACGTTAGTTATCTATACAGGGCTACACACCACTGTCTGAGGAAAGAAGAGGAAGGGCAAGGTAGGAGAACTAGTTTACCATAGTATAAAGCCTAGAGCATGGCTGTTTTGATATGAGAGGGATTGGCCATATGTACATTAAGGAAAAAACTCCATCCACCTTAAAGAAACTCCCATTGTCATCCATTTTTAGACAAAGATGACAACAAGATGGAAAGTAATTGCATGGGGATGTGTTACAGTGTGCTGATGTTTTGGCCAACGAGGACTGAATTACAGACTGAACTATATTTCCATCTATTATCCTCGTTTTAGGTATTTGAATTTTGCAATGTAAATTTAGAATATACACCACAACCTTAAATGCTTGAATTTCCTAGCTTTACATGGAAAAAAAAAAAAAAGCATATCGGAAGCTAGCAATTATTTTACATAGGGTGCTTACATTTAAGTAAGTTTCTAATTCAAGTATTTGTCCAAGTAGGCAAAGAAACACCTGAAGCAGTTATTTTTTCTTATAGTTGCAGCTGTGCTTTACCATCCATGAAACACACAACTTCTCAAAAAAACAAGCACAGAGTGATGCTTAAGACTGATGTCCCTCACTCCCCTCTGTTCCTATTTCCTCCGTGTGTCTCTTCTCTCCATTTCTAACTCTTGTACAAGAAGTTGCTCCTTACTGCCTGGTGCCCTCTACTGCTTCATTACAAGTACACGTCATGGCATATTTTTGCCCTTCTGCAGCCTCTGTCTACAAAATCAGGACCCAGCGTCAACTGGGAGAGGGAATCTCACTATGATTAGTTCATACTATCTGCAAACCCTTCCCAGATCCCATTAATTGTCTCCTCAGTGCAAATCCTGATCCTTTAGTAACTCCACATCCTTCTTGGATACACTCAGGGGGTGTGTGTGTAGTGTTACATATCCACACTTGTGCTGAAAACCCACAGGCAAAACCAGAGACCAGAATGGTACAGCCTTTTCCTTTTTCAGCCTTTCTGGAGATCAGCCCTCACATGTGATCAGGGGTGAAATGCCTGAGACACAGCTAGAAAGGAAGAAACCATTTGAGCTGCAACACTTGAACATGTTCCTTCCTTCATAGCATAGTCCACCCTACCATGACCATAGTCACCATCAGGAACACAGGGCTGGAAAAAGCCTCCAAAAGCCATTCACAATCCTCCTTGTTGAGGCAAGGTAAACATTACCTAGACATAAAAGGCATTTCACCGGATTGCTCAACTGTTTTAAGTCTTACCACAAAACACTCTGCCGGATTTTTTACATTATACATTTTCTTCCAGCCCAAACCTGATCTGATTTCACATAGATTAAATCACCTACTATAACCTCTCTACACACTACATTTCACACAGATACTAACAGACTAGCTGCAAAGTTTTCTCTTCTGCTCTCACGCACAGCAGTCTCCTGTGTTCTGGAAAAGTCAGATATGAGGTCATCTTACTACTTTTCAACTACTTCCTTCCAAAAGAGCAGGCAAGTGTTACAAGTACGCCAGGGATAAACATCAACTAATTGAGAGAGACACTGCTATTCACAAATACAAGTAGGTGGAGTTCAAAGACTTCTTTTTTTGCATCACAAGTTAATTCTATATGTATAAAACTTGTCTCCAAAAACCCCAGGAAGGACTCTCACAAGAACTTGAAATACATCCAAGCAGGAATCTTACAGCATATAGAATTAATGTTTTAAGTTTGCAAGCCACTGTCTGCTCGTATACTATGAAGGTACACGCTCCGCTGCAGTAAAGGCAAAAAAATCTCCCAAACTTAACCAACCCAGAACTAATCTGGAACTTTTAAATTAATGACTGAACTTCACTTCATCGATTGTGTCTGTTCCTAATTCAATGTAGTAAATATTATTCGTGATTAGTTAGTTGTCAAAATAACAACTGTTATATATATAACAACTGTTATAACTGCTCAGACTGTTAGATTCAAGAATTTGATATTTCTATTTTTTTCCTCAACTATTGCAAGTCCTTCAGAGTAAGAGTATACATAAGACTTGGTAATTTGCAAGCAACTATAATCTTTCATTGAAAACAACTGCAAAAAGGAGAATTGTAAAATACATTTTTCACCTCAAGACCAGCACATTAATATACAATACTTTTGCTTGTGCAGTATCTGCAGCTTTCTTGGATAGAGAGGACAGAATGGCTTTTAGTATGAACTCAGAAGCTATTTATTTAATCACACTAGTATGAACTGATGTTATATGACTGTAACAAATGTCACTGACTTAACCATGGCACTGAAATGGTGCCTAAAGGATATTATGGAAGAAAAAGTAGGGCAGATAGTGAGAATTTAAAAAGCCTCTAGAGCTTTGACTGTATTTTGTATTATTGCTTTTGTGTCAAAACTGTTTCTGAACCTGAAACACAGCTTCCTGTGTTTATGAAGCTCTACATCCATTTAAAGATAAATTCAGATTACACTCAAATTTACTGGTTATTTTCTTTAAAAAGCAAAGTGATAGCACTTATAAGCACATAGGAAGCTCTATAATGATTGTTAAGTTATCCATAATAATCATATTATATCTACCAAAAGATCATTAGACACTTAAATTCTAATGTTTTCCTCGTAAAATTGATGACTGCAGTTTGTAATTTCAGGTTACAAACCAAATAGCTAACATCCAATTTCTCCTTTTGATACAAACAGATTCACTTTCTAGAGAAGTCACAAATTTTGGAGTATAAAACAGAATATAAAACAATTCAGAGATCAAGTTAGGATGTGACTTTTTTTCCCTGGTGTTAAAAAAAATCAGTTATGATATAGGCATGATTAGGCTTATAGGTTGGAAACGAACACAGAAAAGTAAAGCTACAGTAACTGTTCAACTTCACAAATCAGTTCTAGAGCTCTTAGGAGCTATGCACAAAATGCTAATGTGGCAGTATCAACATTGTTGACTGTGGGATCACTCAATGACTTTGTTCCAATCAGTATCTTAACGGGTTCAATCACAATCAAAAATGGCAACCCAGCAGGCTGCTCCTCCCCAGCTACACTGACTTAATTTGATGAGTTCAGGTTCAATCTCAAATCTGGTGTTTTCCCATGACTAAAAAATAACCAAGCAGTTACTGTACAAAAAGTGTTAATCTTTACTGTCATTTCCACACAACAGAGCAGAGCCCTACCTTCACCCTACTGGCAGATGACTCCCCTGGCATGTCTAGATGATCATGAAAAGGAAACTGCATTAAACTTTTTCCTTATCTACGTAGAGGATTAACTATTATTTAGACGTATCTATTATATCTATTATTTCTACAGCTTGGTTAAGATTCTGAGTTACTCTTGATCAGTATTGATTTTATAAGGCGTTAGATATGGTTTTTGCACACAGACACCTCCACTGAGTTGGTTCACACAGTGCAAATTATTTTTCCAATTTACAGCTGTGTTATTCATCCTTTTGATTACACATATCAACACCATTAACATATAGTCCCAGCAGAATGAGGAAAACTTAGTCAGCTTTAAAAATCAGAGATAAGCTCACCAATTTAGGAAAATGTATCTTAGGCAACAACGCTTTTTAAAGAATACCAACATAGTTAAACGTGTGTCTAAAACTAATCTTGAAAGAGTACTTTTAAGCTACCATAGCAGTGAAACACAACTTGCTGGTCAACAATAAAAAACAGCATCTTAATATAACCACTTCAGTTGCTGCTGGTTAAAATCATCCATCTGAACTTAATCTTTTCCATGCTTCACTGTAAGTTCAAGACAGAAAATAGAACATCCCAAGTGCCTCATACCAGCTTTAAGTGCTGCTGGAATATCTCCTTTTCAAAAGATACACAAAATGTACTTACATGAATCTTGGGAGTAACCACATCATGGTTAAGGAACTATTTGGGTATTTCCTGTCATGTTGAACAGTTTTCCTCCTATTAAGCAGCAAAAGTATTTCCCTAGGGATGTGCCTAGGAAATTGCATACCATTGTTTTGGGAACAGCCTAAGTGCAAACTAACAGAGCCCACGTGAAAACATCTTGCTCAGCAGAAAACAAAATAGAGAACAGGGCAGCACCCAGCACTTTCATTAGCCACAAGACATGCCTCCACCCTTTGAGAAGTGCAGAGTCCTTCTACTGCCTGCAGACCACACATGGAAGTTAAAGAACTTCTCTTCCCAATGCCTCCTAACCAACTGCACAACGTAAGATCGCTTTGGCAAAGGCTGCCCAGGAAGTACCAGTGTTCCCCTCAAGGACTGACTGACTGCTGTGGCTGTTGTGGAGACCAAGCAGCTCCTGTGAGGAAGTTTAAAACATTCAGCATATCATTCTTTGCACTTACTGTTCCCCAGAGTCTCTTCTCTTCATGTTAAGAGACAACTGCAACGAGGGCAGCCTTAGACTTTTGCTTAACTGGATGATGGGTAAGGAGGAAGGGAGAGAGGGGGGAAAGCAGACAACAGAAATGTTCTTGAGGAGCTGATACCTGAGGCAACTGTGTTTTTCACTGGGGTATATCCACAACCTACCACAAGGACCAAAACTTGTATGTGAAGTTTGGGTGAGACTGGGAAAGGTCTCCAACTACAAACAGCTCTACTTGCGGCACTGAAAGGCAGCAAGAAAAATATTCACTGTATATTACCCATACTCTTGCCTTCCTTGACCTTAAATCCAAGCTGAGTGGTCCCTCTAGAAATAAAGAAATACGAGTTTAACAGGGTTATGCTACTCATTTCATATCAGGACCTTTTTTTCATTTTAATTGGCAAAATGTCTTAACTTTGTAAGCAACTTAAGCAGATAAATTGTATAGTAATATTCATGGTAATAAGCAAGCCACAATTTTATATTGGTTATATAACAAGTGGTCCATGATCATGGCTTAAAAAACCCCAAAATTTTCTAGCCTGTTTTATTTGGAGTAATTTGTGACTGACTTTGTAAGAAAGCTAATTTATTCTTCTGCTGGAAGCATTTACAATAATGCTGTTTTAGAGTTTCAAATATTTGAAAAGACTTCGCAAAAAGTCTACTCTTGTAATAAACACAAACAACATTTTTAATAATTTAGGTGCTTCTGATATAAGCAGTATCTGAGTCTAAAAGCATTTTTACAGAAGTAATTAATGAGTATTATTTGTAACAATTTTGACTTTTCTACTGAAGGACTGCTGGTTCTCTTTAAGAAAAGGATGAGCTTTCATTAAAACAATTTCACAGATGTTCCCAGACGCCATATTTCCTGCCTAACTACAAGTATTTCCATAACATCACATACAAACTTTTTTATTCACACAAGCATCCCAAGGAAGATCTTTTACTTGCTATAAATGCACAGGCATCACATTATCATGACAAGAAGTAGCAAAAATAAGTTTAATCAGTAGTTGAACACAGGTTATTAATGCCCTTACTACAACTACTAGACATTAGTAAAGATGATACTAATGAAATGTCCATAAATAGCAACTGTAAAGAAACACATAATCCAGATACAACTCGGGTTATTTAAGGTGATCTATTTCTACATTTGAGTATCTGGACAGCTAAACTGAATGGGACTGGGATTTTCTTTTTTTACACTATTTAGAGATATAAGTTCTACAGCTAATACATTCATTTTTCAGAAGATCAAATGCTATTTCTTTTTTCCTGTAGGACAGAGAACAAAAACAATACTCCATGACCCTGAAAAGTAATGGGAAAAAGCATTGTCGGTGGACATGATTAGAAATACTGATAACTTTAATCTAATTAATTAATTAATAACTCTGCAGAACTAGTTGACCATATTATCATGGTAAAATTAATTCTTTAATCTCCTCTTAAAAACACACCTTTCTGATAACAATGCTATTCCACTGGACTACAAGCAGAGATATCTAGAGGAAAAGAAACAGAGGTACAGGTGAACTCCACAAGCTAGCCAGCTGGGCCAATGCAGCCTTCACAGAACTTTGTTCTAGAAGACAGATCAAGAGAGATAAGGGTCTGCTTGCTGACAGTTTTCCAAATAACAGGTTTTGGCATGGTATTTGGTTAAACAGTCAAGAACTGTTTGAAACACCAGCACTTTCCTAAAGGCATCAAATCCATGAAGTTTGGACTTAGGTTATTCCTATGCATTGCAACACTTAAGAGACTGTAATTTTTTAAAAATAATAAAAACAGTGGAGAGGTTGCCTCATTATGTGACATTAACAGTCAATATCTATAAACAGGAACTGTCACCTCCTGCCATTCATGGCAATGACAGTGTAAATGCGGCCCAATCTATTCAATGCTGCCTCCACATTACTTAACATATAATGAAATCAATTGGAGATGCAAGAACTTTGTTTCATCTTCACACATCACAGTTTTTTGTGCCAACAAAGAAAGAAGGTAACACAAAACAGTGAGACAAGTGGCTGCAAATACTCAAAACACTGCATTTTAGCACTGACATCGAATGGTATCATGTTCCTCAAAAAAGTGCTATTGCTTTATGTTTTTAGAAAGTTCAAATTAGAAGGACTCAATAGGTAGCAAAACTTCATTTGTCAGAATGCTGCAAGTCATTTTTACTATGGTAACAGAATCATTTGCACGAACTGCAAAACTGGGAGAGGCAGCTTTTAAAAGTTTCAGCCTGGTTTTACCACACTGGAAATCCCCTAAAGTAATTTAAAAGCTATTCAGGTTTATAAGTATAATTGTAGCTGCTTGTCATTTTCAAATCGTAGCCTACTTCACAGCAATAGAACCTGTAGCCAGACACTTTTCAAGTATTACACCTACAGAGTGGGAACAAATGAACACTTAGAATACGCAATGGTATTAGCAGAGATCATTTGTTATGCCTTTTATATTTACTCTCCAATTAACTTTTCTTCTATGAGGTTGAGCTTGAAGCAAAATTTCTATTTATTTCATACTGACAAATATTTGAGGCATCCTTCACATATAATTAATCCTTTTAAGTGAAGGAATAACAAAACCCAACATCACTTGCTACAGTGGAGCCAGAATGCAGGTTTCTATGCATCTGCTTTTCACAGCACACCAGTTGTCCTTTCTCCAAAGAATTTTTGAGGCAAAGCTCCCCATTTACATTTTCATAGTTTATTAAATATATGCACAGTTAACATCACATACTGTTTTGACTTTGGCATGTTTTTTGTTGGGTTGGGGAGTTTTTTATTTATTTTTTTTTTTAATTTTGAGGATTGGGTGTTTTTGTGGGTTTTTTTGTTTGTTTGGTTTGGTTTTGTTTTTGTTGGGTTTGGCACCTCCTTTCTGCTACCCTGGCTTCCTCTGAAAATACTAGTGTTATCCTCATGTTATATCTATTGTAAATGTAACCACTGGATGAGACTTGTAGAGTATAAACCCCAAAACAGACCACCCTGCCACTTGAAAATAAGAATCTCCATTTAGCTATCACCTACATGCCTACTGAAGCTATGACCTATTAAGACTGAAATCAGGCACATCAGGCAGGTTATTTAGTTCCCAGCCTTGAACAGATTAAGTCAGGAGCAGAATCTCATTGACTTAAACAGGAGCATGATTAAATTCAAAATCCCCCATGATGAATGGTTTCCAGCTATTCAACTTCTTTTGCTCAGAATAGATAAGCTGGCTTTATTTCTGAACTATTTTTTCCTTGGTAGGTGACACAAATATTTAATGTACTCATCCTGTACAAAATTTCTCCATCAGACTTCTAGATTTAGAATACTTAATAGGGTTGAGTGTGTTGTTGGGTATCTTTCTGTGTTCTATACTAAATTGTAGTGTGGTTCTGTACTAAACCAGTTATTCAGTTATTCTTTGGTGGGCGGAAGCCATATAAACAACAATTTGTGACACCTGAGGCTTTCAGGATCCTTCTTTAAGAACACTGCTTTGCAATGCACAGAAGTAATTTTATAGTTGCCAATGTAATCTGAAGAAGGACCTAAGGAAGAAATTGTATTGAAAAAGGTGTCAAGTGATCAACACACCTGTGATGCTTCCTTGCTTTTAGCAAATAAAGTTTTACAACTGGTATCACTGAAGTGACATGTCACCAGTGAAAGCCATCAGCGAGGTAAGTTTGCTTAGGGGAAGGAAAGATAGAGGAAAATCGGCAAGAAAGGCTGGAAGAAAACATTGAGACAAAACAGTATATAGTCCTTGAAAACTCTGAACAAAAGGCACAAGAGCTTTGACCTCCATTCGCAAAACCAGTTTCTTGTCTGGAATTTTATCTTTATGCAAAAGAAACAACAAGCAACTCAAAATTACTATTTTGCATCATTCATAAAAGAATGTGTTTCTCTTGCAGTTTATACAGAATTACATAGAGATGATAATTTGCTCTGTCACACCACTGATGCATGAAGAACTTTAGTCACTCATTGGTGAAAAACCTAAGTGGTTCAAGAGAGGAAGCAAATACAGTATTTCATCACTGGAAGATTGGTTCCAACGAAACTCAGATATACCATGTTTATGCCATTTGGAAGTGTTTGGATTTTTGCAGTTACTTGCTACAAATAAAATAAGTTCTTTAAGTCAAAGGACAGGTCAATAAAGTACTTCCTGAAGGTTTCAGGACTTTGTTTTGCTGAAAAGAACACTCATTATATACAAGTAATGTAATACAAGTAATACAGCCACGCTCCATATTGTGAAGAAACTGCATCAAGCTGCTGCAAAATACCCTCAAGTGAGAACAAAAACCCAAGAGCAAGTTCCATCCTCTTCCTCCCAACAGTGCTGACATTCTAACTTCACCGAGTTTATACTGCACCACAAACTGTCAGCCAGGACATGGCAACAGAAGAATCCAACTTGTACTCTACATTACTCAGAAACTCTACATTTCAATAATTGCCTTCAGTATCCCAAGGAGGCTGTACAGTCATACAAGACAGTTGGTTTATGCTATGATCAAAAGAAGCAGAGAATGAAATCCATGATAACGCTTCTTAAAAGTGCAATCTACATCAAAACAGTAGCTCCCTGTTGCTTACATAACACATATACATATTCATGTCGCTACATGGACCCTGAAGTTCCTTTTTGCAATTACTCTTTCCCTTATTTATTGACACAGTCCCTAGTGCTTATTGTCCACACTTATATGACCTTGGAAAGAAGCCACATGTCATTTTAATCCAATTAAACCACTACAAGAAAAGACACTTATATGGGTGCTGCAAAACCAAATATGGCTCCTCTTGGCATTTAGTAAAAAAATTAACCTTTTATGCTTGTGATATACAGTGCCATTGCCTGATGTGCTACTGCTGAGTTTTATGAACCTGAAATAATCACTAACAAGCTTCAATGCATTCCGCTGTTTTGAAAATCACGGTATTATCCATACATACTTGCATTCTCCACTACAGAGTATGACCTGGTTTTCAGATGCCCTACTTTTTTGGTACATTCAGCTCTAGCTAACCAAAGCTCTACGTGTCAGATTTTTGCTAACATGGTGACTTTCTACAAGACATAGGGACAACAAAGGAGAATGGGGAAAGCAGGCAAAAACCCCGCTGATCTTTCAATCCCATACCATTAGCCTGTATACACTGCACACAGAGAAAACATACAGAAAGTATATTCAACACTTCTTATTTAATGAAGTGCTGTTTAACTAGAATACAGGGCTTGCAATCTATTTCACAAGTTGTATTTCACAAAGGCAGACAGGTCTTGCTTTCATGTCTACTCAAATGAAATAAAACAAAAATTGGTTCTTAAAATTGTAAGATTCCCTTGATACATGCACCGATATCTATTTTTATTTTTCAAAATTACACAAAGTTCAGTAGCAGTTAATGAATGTTTGGAAGACTGAATATTATCTCCCCCTCACCTTCTCTCCTACGATCTTTGACCCTGGAATCTGTGTTTTGTGGATATTTCACATTGTTAGCAACATAGGTATGTGCACAAAGATATCCTTTATGTTAGAATTTTTAGCGTTAAGGTATTTAAATCCTAGTTTAAAGCCAAGCAAGCAACCTGCAAACATAGCTTGCGTTATGTTTGGACTGTTGGCCTGTATTACTTTCATATAAGAATTTATCATCCAGGAGGAACTCAGAAGCTGGATTTACTTTGGCAAGGGTAAGCAATGACAAGGAAAACAGTTTAACCTGCTATGTGAAAAGCCAGGGCAGTAAGCAAAGTTGACTGTTAGCACGGAATGCCAAAAAAATAAGAGCAGAGAGGGTGGTATTCAAGTGAGAAAGGAAATCCCTAAGAGGACGAGCTTCTGCAAAACTAGTTTATGTAGCTGCTTGCTCCCCTCTAAGCAAAATGCAAGAAAATTACAAACAGTGCAGTGGAGAAAAATACTTATGTAACATGCAAGCTGCCATCAGTTTTTCTAGATGTCATATATCTCAGCTCCAACAAACAACTGCCACCCTCCCCCAAAATGACACATGTACGTCCTGGAACAAAGCTCAGCTTCCATAATCTCACTTTATTTGCTTTGCCTGCCACTGAAGATTAAAATCAGGTCAGATGCAGCTGAGAATGTAGCGACTTTTTTGTGTTTGTTTGCTGTGTTTTGTATCTGCATGTACGTGAATTAAACACCCAAACACCTACCCTGAATGTCTCAAAACTTTGCACCTTGTAGGTTTGCACAGACGCGAACAGGCACAAAAGTTTGCTTGTTCCACAAGATGTATGATGACAGATATCTCCAGAGAAGTATTGAAGTATTTCCCACAGACAGAAAGCCACATCATGACTGCCTGTATTCATTTTGCTTCCCTCCCTGCTTCCCCCTTGCATCCAATCAAGATATAGAAAACACAGTGATCCCAATAGATAACCATTAAAATGATTAGATAAATATTTAATAGAACAGACTTCCTGATACTATTTTTGGAACTGTGCAAGGAAAGAGCAAATTCTAATTTGCATTTCATAAACAGAATAACCACTTTCCAAACAAGCAGCTCATCATGGGTGTGCACACACACAGAACATGAAACCACTTTGCTCAAAAGTCAGACTTCTGTATGAAATTCAAAAACTTTTATGCCCAGTACAGTTCTTACTTGCTAAAAATAAGCTGCTGTTGAAGTAAACAAGATATTCCCTTAATACATATTCTAATCATTATATTAAAAATACACAAACCTGTATGAAATATAACAGTGCTTTTCCTGTAGCCAGAAGGTAGACGAATGTTTCGGAGCAACCCCTTTGCTGTCAGCCTTATGCGCATGTTGGATAAGGAAAATTTCGGGGACCATAACATGTCTTCAGCACAATTGGAAGATAACCAAGCAAGAAATAGCCTCCATGTACTGTCACATACTACGTTTTTAAATCATTACTTGCAGAAGTGTGCAATTCTTGCAAAAGAAAACAGGCGTAAAGAAATAATCAAGTCTCCATTCCTTTGCTCTTATTCCTTATGCACAAACAAGCAAAACATCAGTAAACGCAGATATCCACAGCATAAATGCTGCTGGCAGTTTCTCCTCACCAGATGTTGTGAAAACAAAGCTTGTCTTTGGAATAAAACCGACTTAGTGACTTGGAAAACCAACAGCCTCTGAACTGCATCACAGTGTTGATGCTCAATCTGCTATGGGACTCCGTGTGCTGGGAGCTAGAAGAGGAGAAATGGGAGGAGGAGGATGAGGAGGGAGGAGGAGGAAGTGGGTGGTCTCTCGAGACGAATGTATAATCCAGCAATGTCACAGTCCATATAATTTTTCTTTGGAGACTGTAAGGGACATTATTTGAATATTCCTGGAGGCATATTTCAGCTCTGCACTGAAAAAGGATTTTTGGAGAGCATCTTTTAAAATAAGTTTTTTCAATCAAACATTATGTCAACATTTAAAGTCTTAACAAATCCACAAACACATCTATTCTCAAAGAACAATTCAGTATTTGAGAGCTGCTTAAGGGAAATTCTGTTTAGCTTGGCAGCTTAACACTGCAGATGCTTCCATTTATCAGCAGCAGAGAAAGGAATCAGGCATTAATTCATATTAAAACAACTCTCTGCCAGCTGGGTTTTGAAGGCACCCAAACACCAAGGCAAATAAGCAGTGCTGCAGGAATTCCTATAACATAGATGCTGTTTCCATAGTTAATTAGCCCTCATATAAAACATTTATTCTCACTATTTAATAAGCTCAAAAGTTTTGCATATACTTTGGTGACATTCACTGCCACTAGCAAAAATAAAATTAAATTTATAAGTAGAAAATGGAGGAATAACTGTTTTTCAGATTAAAAAGTGTCACATTTTTAATGTATGATCATGACTATAAATACATGCACTGGCCACCTTCCTGTGCAAAAAGAAACATCTCACTACTTTGCCTGAGGTCAGTACCTGCCTTACTAGGCAGCCACAAGAGCAGGGACCACCCAAGTATTTCTCAGTGAATACAGGAGACAACACAGTGACAGCTTGTACTTCTTTAAGGTTGTTTGAAGAGCTGCTCTACACAGACTTTCTATCTTTTTAGAGACAACAAAATTAGGTACCTTTCCATTGCCTCTGCACTTCTACCATTTCACCAAACAACAGCTAATGTTATCTAGCATTTATCCCTTTGACGGTTTTTCCAGTTCCAGAAACAATTAACCCAACTTGCTCTGAAGTTGGCGTAAGCCAAATCAAATATAATCACACTGACAGGTCTCATCCCAGTGGTGCCTTATCTGTCCTCTCTTTACTGTAAATCTAATTTTTATATTTTAATAGCATGTCTTACTTGCTCAAGATATGTATAACTTTAAATTCAGCAGTGCTTATTTACTAGTAAGCTAGACCTAAAAATAGCATGTTGTGGCTGTATCCGGGTATCTCCAACATCACACAGAAGCCAGTGCAGCGGCAGTGAAGCAGCTCATTGTATGCAGAGCAAAAGAGCTGCAGCCCAGCATGGAGACAGACCCATCAAGCCAACCTCCACAGCACACTGTGTGACAAACTGCTAAATGCTTTTGAATCATGTATGAAAATATTTATTTCCCAGCACAATGGTGTACCACCAACTCTAAAGTACTACAATACATCTTCAGTCCACACAAACTCATTCAAAATAAGTACAAAGACAGTAAATTAAGGTTTTTTTGTTTGGTTCCCAGGGCAACCTCTGCACACAGCAGGGCATGCACATCATTATCTCCTCTATTCCTTCTAATCTGAAGAGCTGTGGCAGCTTTGGCACTAGCAATGTGTGTTCATATATCTTTCCAACAGCCTGCAGTTCCAGACTCTTTCCTAATACAATACTACTATCAAAGACATCACCTTCTTTCTGGGTTGCAAGATTATTATGCTTGGAAGCCACACTGAGCAGTAAACCAGAAGGCTTGTTACAGCACACTACGCTAACCCTGTGTACTCACGATAGTTCATTAGCCTGTCTCATCAAATATTAGATCATTATTGCCAAGTCCTTTCTTAATTAAGGCATTTTGATATCTTGACTGGGCCTGTAACAAGGCTTCAAACACCATTAAACACCCAGCCACATGAGGTTTTACCCTTTTGTCAGGGGACCCAGAAGAACTCTCTTTTAATTCCCTCCTGACTCCAGATCTCTCCAAGGGAGGAACTGCTCCATGTAGTAAATATTCTCTCACTATCTCAGTTTGATGCTCTCATAAAGGTGGAGACAGTCCAATTAGGTTAAAAAAATCCCCAAATACCACAAACTAACAACAAAACACACACATGCAAAAAAACAACCTGCCACTTCTCCCCATCCCTGCAATAGTGCCTAGGAGAAATGTAAAGAACATCTCATTGGCCTGTAAAACCAGAGAAGCTGAAACAGACCACTGAAATCTAACTTCCTTCCTAGGAATAGGAGCTAGAATAAAGACTCTCCAGAAGGCAAACATGATCTAATCAACCAGTTTGGAAATTGAGGAAGGAATGAATCACCAGGCAAAATATGAGCAGATGGAAGTTCACTATGGACATGAAAATTCTTGTAAGCAAAGATGAAAACTACTCTTACAGAGATACACAAGTAACACTTTTACTGCCTCTCCTTTCCACTCTTTGGGTGGGTGGAAATAGGCCATGAAGAAACAGATACATTATCATACTATGTGTAAAAAATGTTGTGATTAGACAAAAATGCCTTTCCAGCCTCTAGAACTTGAATTCTGTTAAGCCTCAGAAACCTGAAACAAGTCTGCATTATGTAGAAGCAGACCTAACAGCACTAATATAAAGCAATGGATGTATGTCTCTCTCATCTAGTACCCAATGCTCAGCGGGCTCTGACAGCAGACACCAAGAGGACTGCCCATACCCATCTGAAGAGCTCCCAGGAGAGACTTAACTTGTCGAGAGGTTCCCCCAGTGCAGTCTTTCCAGAGCTCAGAGTCACACCACGGTACACTCCATACCATTGTGGTTGTGCATCTGCTAGCGTTGTTTCCTTGGCTCAGGAACACGGCACTTTCCGCTCTGTCTCTGTATTCCCACGACAGCCACCTAGTGCCTGGTGCTGGCAGGGTACAAAGCCAGGGTTAATCCTTGGGATCTTAACACAGCATGCCAGGAACATCCACTGTCTACATTTCACACATAACATGAGGCTCACAGAGAGGTCTTTTTCTGTCTTGACACTGGATAAGGGTGATGGAAAATAGCACCAGAAAACAGCAGAATAAATTAGGAAGTGATATACGGAGGACAAAAGGACTGACAGATTTTATTTACTAGCACCTTACTGCTGCCTTCCCTCAGACTCCAAGGGCAGAACTGGTGATCAGAATGGACAATAGGCTCTATCCTGTTACGATCACACAATTCAGTCTGGCTTGCTAAATGCATCAGTACCTGATGACACCATCAGACTGACAGGAGCTAGACCTATTTTAACCCCAACCAATTTAGTTTATCTGCCACTCCCCGAGAACGTTAGTAATGTGACAAAAAAGGAGTAAGTGCACTGGCATCTCTGCAGGCTTTTCAGTCTCATGAGGCCAAGTCCACAATGCCTTGTCTTTATGTGTTTCTGTTGTCCCTGTCCCTCTTTCCCCATCCAACAATGACTAATAATGTCCCCAGAACACACTTAACTGTCTCATGGATAGAAGTCTAAATCAGAGGCTAGTCCTTTAGATCCAAGAAGGCCATGTAAAGGACACCTGGCTCCAAGTCACAAGACAGCAAGAGAAGCAAAGAGCAGATGGATTTTACTGGCACGTTTGACTTCAGGAAGAACTGAGAGGTGATTTCTTATGCAAAGAGATGCAAGAAACAGGAACCTACTAAGAGCCAAAGGGTCATCTGTGTCCTCATTTTTATTTCTGGAAAATGACTGTCCTCAGTCCACATTCCTGTGACCACCTTGCTTTAGTCAGTGCACCAGTCTGAAACACTAACCTCCCTGTAGGCAACAGTACCTGCTGTCACAACAAATGCAAACTGCAGCTTTGAGACTAATTTTAAGCTCAAATCTTCCCCTGAAAAAAAAAGCAAACTACTTCTTCCTCAGAGCAGGAACTAAAATCCTAAATAATTTAGGTTTTTTTTCCTAGTACACAGAAGCTTTTAATCATTATAAATTCAGCACCCTGTCAAAGTGAAGCTGATCTGCAGTGGATTCCCAGGGAAAGAGATACAGGAATCAAGCTCATTCACGTCTCCCTCATGCAACAGCTGCACTCCTTCAGGATTGAGAACAGTCAGAGAACACTGCAATAATAATTTATTAATTTCTGAAGCATGTCTCTTCCAAAATGGCATTTTTGTTATACTGCCTTAGTCAAAGTCCTACAAAGCTGCTACTCTACAACAGTGTACAACATCACCAACATTAGGATAACATGCCTTAAAATATGAAGCTTCAATGATCCAGCCAGATGTGACAAAAACCCGCAACTACATCTTTTTCTAAGGACCTCTGCTATTCAGAAACCAGGCAGATGTATATTTAAGTTTTCGTGAGCTCAAGCTTCAAGTAACAGAGGAAAAATAAGTGTTTAAATTAGGGCCACAACTTAGAGAAATATTAATTATTTATTCACACAATACTGATTTATATTCACTGTGCAACTGTATTTCATCCACCGCCTCACAATACCACCTCCCAGACAGTCTCTACTGAAGAGCACCATGGCAAATAAGGTAAATTTAGGCAAGTATATGTCCTAAGACATGTCAGTGGTTTATCTGGAGAGCATAAAGCACCTTAAAGATAACTCCCTGTCTTTTGCTTACCTCTGCGTGCTTTGTATGTTCTCCATGACCTCAGACATGCAGTCAAAAAATGCAGATGTGTAAGTTACTTAACCAACACAAGATCCATGAGTTTTATGGCTCCGAGACAGTTCAGTGGTCTCTCAAGTATTATGTCAACTTATCCCCCTAACAGGGTCCAATGGCAAGAATATGGGCAGCTATTTTATCTGCTGGAAAGTATCTTAAAATATATGAGGAAAGAAAGGACTTAGATAAAGCTAGAAGAATCAAGTCAGAGGACTTAAAAATAACTTTAAAAAATCACATTTCATAAAAAATACAGTAAGAGAACTTTAAGAGTCAGCTTTGGGATACCTTATACACCTTACCTCAAAGCTAAGGAAAAACTTGGTACAATCAACAACCCAGTTGTACTCACTGTTTACTGCAAATGTATAAAACAATGTGCACAATCTGAGGAACTCCAGAGAAACAAAGGGAAACAAAAACAAAAAACAAAACAAGTCTGAGAATACCAGAAGAGAGCCATATGTAGATTTAACTGGAGGAAAGAGGAATAAGAAGATAGGACAGAGAGAACCAAGTAGTAGGATGGTATATTAAAGAAGACAATATGATTTGGCAATGCGTATTGCAACTCACTTGGGAGTAACAAAATGAAGAGTTTGTTACTGGTACATGATTGTGATTGTCAGTCAAAGCTCCAAAGTCCCTTAACAAAATAAAAATGTATTGGTCTCTTAATTACTGGGGGGCGGGAGGGGAAGAAAGAATTTAGATATTTTGAAATTCATTCAGACAAAATAGTAACAAAAACACCATCCATGGTGAATCCTAACAACGCAATCCTAGTAATTTAAAGCCATTAGGACAGACTTCCATACCAGAAAAACCTTGAACTCAGCTCCGACACCAGGAAATTTTCTTGTGGACTGAGCTGATGAAAACTGTGAATATCCACTTCGGCTGCCCCCTCTACTCACACAGAGGCTGGTCTATCCAATATTTAGACAAGTGTGAGAAAACCAAAGCTCTGTGTTCCTCTCCTGTGTGGCTGATTATGGAGAAACATCAAAATAAATACCATGGAAGAGAACTACAGACATTGCTCCCCACAACAGAATAAACACCATGGAAATAAACTACAAATATTCCCTCCATAGGAAGCCTGCACACTTCTGTGTCACCAGGACTTCTGAGTATAGTCGTGTGGAGCTGGAGAGCAAGTTTCTCACACAAGTTTGAAACTAAATAATAATAAACATCTCTGAGGTATTTAACTTGCACTCCAGAAAGCAGGTCCTTACTTAAAAGCATCAACAGAAGAAACAGACCTTATGGTGTGAAAACTATTTGGGTTGGGCTACACAAGGCCTTAATGAATGACTGTTACTATAAGAAAACTGACAAGACCCATATCTAGTCCTCATTGTTGGGATTTTAAGAACAATCCCAACATTTTTAGTCCACTGATCTGAGAAGCTGAGTAAGCTGGCCCATGTGTTAACCCATAGCAAGCCTTGAGGTTTCAGAATTCATTGTTTTTTGTAAAGATATCTATTGAAGGCACAGGGTACATGAGCTGATTTTAAGCACAGAACAACAAACAACCTTCTCAAATAGTTAACTTTCAGAAGAGAAAGTCTAGGAAGAACACTAGGAACATGAATGCAAATACACTAAGAGACTTGACAGCTGAAAATTACAGTAAGACTCCATTATTAGGTATCTCTCTTTTTTGCATCCCATTCTCAGTTCTAACAAACATACTACCTCAGGAAAAAAAACATTTGTTTAAAAATAAAAACAAACAAAAACTCCCAAAAATCACCACTCAAAGCAGATTACTTCAGAGTTTAGAGTGACATTCTCAACATTCTCAGCATCAGCCATTTCACTTTGAAGACTTCTGGACCATAGCAATACTCACCTAAGAAATTAAATCCTTAGACCAAACTGTTGTACTATGTACTATATGGAAACAGTGGAAAAATCTGGTTAAGAAACTAACAGCTATTGTCTTTCAAAGATTATTTCATGTTTATAGATATTCCCTTAACTCTTAAAAATAAAATTCATTTTATGTTCCCAATGAATACAGTAATTTATATAGAAATAGCAAAATGAATACCTGCTTTAATAGCCGGCTCACATGCAACAATTATACGACTTAGTAGTTTTGCTGTCTGCTTATAAGAGCATTAACCTGAAGGTATTCTAAAGCTCTATCATGAGAAAATTAAGTCATTCAGATAGTCCTCATAGTTCACATGAGTGAAAAAAAATCTTAAAAAACCCCCAGACTATAGCTGGCTTTGTACTGCAGCTAGAAAGGCAACAAAATGGTCCAACACAGCGTATAATAGCTGCAAAAAGAGGTTTAAGCCTGATCTTGTTGCTTTTCAAGGGATAAAGGGAGAAACTAATTTACATTGCTCAACTCCTAGAATTTCCAGTGCGTAAAATATTTAACTACATTAAATAATACAGAATCTAATCTTGTTCCTGCATCACCCCCAAAGAGTTTACACAACTGTCCCAAGTTTTTCTGCAGGATTTCCTGGCTTTTCTTTTGGAGATAGAGGCAGAGACAGAAAAATTGACAAACTCAACTTAGAAACACTGAAGCTTTTAACAGGGGAGACTGAGAATCCAGTCTCAACACAACTGTGTTGTAATTCCCAGTGAGAGATAGTCAGAAATGCTACTTCTGAAGTCCTGGACCTCTTGGCTGCCAGGGCACATATGTTCACATACACATCCAGACCTTTTCAAGTCTCCAAGTAACAAGAACACCACTTGCTCAGCATCTTCTGCAATTTAGGAAAACTTTTGCAAGGAATACACACCACCCCCCACTCTGTAACCAACCCAAAAGGACATTCTGGTCAGATACAAAAGGACAAACAGATCCTAGTAAGTTACTTGACCAGATATCCCTCATCAGCATGGTAATTTGCCACCATGCTGAAGACTACAGATAATCAGCTAGATGAAAGAATTCGCCAAAGACCTAAGTATCTGGCATTCCTAAAGATGTTCACCAGCTCTCAGAACAGCATTCCAAATTTTCAGAGAAAGTTTACACATTTTGACATAGCATCATGTATACTTTTTAAACTTTAACTCTTTTTTATTGTTGTTAAAGCACCCCTTGTTTTCCGGATATGGAAAGCACAAGTATTTTGAGGTAATCTATTCTATCCCAGATTCCACAACATAAGAGCTGTCTCCTATGAGTTTCAACAGGGACTGAGGGCATGAAAGAAAGGTATATCAACTAAACCTTAAAGTATGCCCTCAACTTTTGTTTGAACCAAAGTATTTTGTCAGTAAAAGCATCCTATTGCAGTATAAGAGTTTGAGTGAGGAGTCAGCAGCCACCTTTAACAGCAACCTTTTCCAAGAGACAGCTTCATGGTCTGTTACATCTTTTCATTTGAGCTTGATCAGCACAACTACTCACTTTTGCAATAAGCTCCTAACTGAATTTATTCCCCCTCCCAGTGCTTTATTTTTTTCACAAATAACTGAACTAAAACAAACAGCCTTTCTTTATGAGAGTAAGAAAACAGAATACCATGACAGAGCACACAGCTTTTCTTGATAAAGCTTCCTTGGTTTTCATGGCTTCTACAGCCTTTAGTAACTGATTCCACTCTGCATAATCCATCACAGTACGACAAGATGTGACATAAATGACAGTGTTCATATTTAATAACACTTTACATGTGTATCCAGCAGTTACCCTAGCCATCCTGATAGCAGTCGTGTCCCACACACATAAGTGTAACTTGTTATCCATAAGAGATCAGAGATCTCTTTCAGGGTCATGGAACAACAGGATAAGCCCTCCAATAAATATTTACATGTTTTATTCCCAAAATGATAGCTTTACCTTTGGAACTGCCAAACAGGATATTTGCTTTTGCTTGGCTTACGTAGTTTCAGAGATTACTGTACTGTAACTTATCCATAACGCTCAGTCCACAGAGCCATGAGACGTGAATACCCACTGCATGCACACCATCTGCACTGTAACATACTGCACAGGTATTAGACATAGGCCGCTTTTCTACAGGGAGGGCTGAAGAAACAAAGGAAACAGCACTAAGTTTTACTAATTTTTAGAAGCAGTTTTGCATCTAGTTCAAAATTCCATCTCACAAGAGGCAACATTTTTATTCATATTTATATTAAGACATTACAGTAAGTGCACGTGAACAGTCTTACTTGAAGTTGGCAAGTTAAAAAGTATAATAAAACATATTTCCAAGAAGTTATATTTGCCTTAGCTTTAAAGCCAGTGCTGAAGAAATACACCACAGAGCTTGTAGAAATTATTTGATGCACTGAACATTACCCATTAAAAATACAGAATCCACAAAAAGAAGCCTTGTGAACGTTTAAACACAAACAAGAAATGAATGGCTGCAAATATGCAAGTGTCTCCAATTTTACAGGCACACTAATGGTATGTTATGTCTTGCTTCATCAAGCAGGTTCTGGCTTTCCATCATTGCTGTATATGCATGGAAAATGGAGAAAGGGTAGCAAGAGTCAGAGAACAGGCATCCTATCCAGAAAAGCCTGGTATTTTTTCATCCTTAAAGCAATGTGAAGAGCAATGTGAACAACTGAGTTAGACCCTTAATTCATGCCTCTAATATTATAATCAATTATCAGAGTCCTGCTGCAAGAAAGTCCTGGGCAAGGGGGTAATAAATAGAAATGGGGTTGAACTCCTCACTGAGTAAAGCTAAAATCTGTAGACTTAACTGTGGCATTGAAATAAAAGAACAGAAGCTTTATACTAGCTGCAATCACTAGAACAAAGCTTCACTATACTATTAAAGCCACCAAAAAAAAAAGGAAAAGAATAAAAAAAAGAAGACAATTGGTCTTATTCTACATGGTACTGGCTGGCATTATTTCAGTTCATTTCAAAAAAGATCATTTGTTTTTTCTTAAAATATAAGACATTGTACTGCAGAACATCCAAGCAGTCACATAATATTTTTATTTTGTAAGAACTATCTGCAACTGTGAGGATGGTGAGGGGGGGAATCTTTCTTAAAAATGCATCAGAATGAATCAGAAAACTTTGCACTCATAAATGGTAAATTATATATTAATGCTCTGTTTAAGTGAGAAATTTGTAAACTTCTAACATGTCCAATTTTAGAAGCTGACTCAGTATAGGAAACAGTTCAGGTTTATTAAGACAAACACTGAAATACAGCCATTCTATTGGCAAAAGTATGATGCTAAAGAGCCTTTACTAAAGAATTGTTGAACATTACACCCAATTTGGAATTTATGGCTGTGTTTTTAAGGCATCAAATACAGAACTTCAAAGCTATGTAGCCAAATGCTTTATTAGGCTGGAAAAGATGACTCACAAGCAAAATTCTATTAAATTAGTGAAAGAGGAGCTAGCACTACTTTTCAGTATGAAAAACAGAATGTGCCACACTGAATTTAGAGGGAAATAAAGTTACATTTTGAGAATACTGAAATCAAGCATAATAGGAGTTTACTTTACCAGCTTCTAGCACAGAGACAGATTTTGTTCCATATGGTAAGTTTCCTCAATTCAGCTGACCAAGACATTATCTTGCTAGCTGAATCATCCTCTACATGCTTATACAGCAGACTACATTTGAGCACTTAAAACTCAGTGTCAGACTTTACCTAAACTAACATTAGTTCAGCCAAGTATTAATAAAAGCAACAAAGAGAATGAACACTTTGTGCAAAGTCTTACACGAAGTATGACGGTAGCCCTGACTCTTAACAGAAGATATCAAAATATTCTACCAGGATTAATATGTAGACATTTGACACCCAAGAGAGTGAAAAGACAAAAGCATTAAACTCATGTTATGACTACAGGAAATTAAAAACATATTGCCACAGTACCACAGTCACGTGTCAGAATCGATTTGCTCAGTAATTCCTGGCTCAAATGTACAATGTCTGCTTGACCACAGCACCTCTTTCAGAAAGACATCTGCTATTCACTCAGGGGACAGAGGACTTTCCAGTGATCTTCAGTACCTTTCAAAAAGGGCTTTTCAATGAGTAATTAATTACAAGTAGCTTTTAATTCAGTAAATACATGCTGATTCTGAGGAAACTAAATAGACTGCCAACTCTCTTGAAAAGACCTGGAAATAGCTGTAAGTAGAAACATCATTCTGTCTCCCGGCAGATAGAAATTAGCACCAGGTGTCCTGACTGGCACAAACACCAAAAACAAACCCAACAAGAAGTCCTTAAAACTCTGCCAGATTTTGAAACGCCATCTGCCACTTAATCAGCTGTGATTCTTCCCTCTGTCGTATGAGCAGACATACATATCAACATCCTTGGAGGATTTCAACTTCTTATATAAATGCACTCTTCAGTGATACACAGAGACAGCCCAAAAGGTTATCTACAATGCACCTTCCAACCTTCCAGAAAATAAAGGTTCTGCAAGATTATTCTACATTTTTTTAAAGCCACAACCCATTCATTCATTCATTCATTACTTAGCTTGCTGTGGCTAAACAGCAAAATACATCGTTTCATTTCCATGCCTTTTTTTTTTTTTTTTTTTGGTATATCATTTAAACCTCCTTAAGTTTCACTGGAAACAGAGTAATAGATATCACAAACTGAATATTTAAGACCTAGGTAGCCAGAAGACAGTAAGTGGATAAAACACAATACTTTTTTCCATATCCATTGAAAGCGGAGTCAGTGACAGTTTAAAGAATTATCCACTGCAAGTCTGTTCTTCAAAGAAAAGAACCAATATATAAACATAATTTGAGCTGTATCAGACAAAATACAAAAATACATTCTGAAAACTCACCAGGACTCAAAGACAGGCTTTGGTGTACATTTCTTCCAGGAGTACCTATGATGTTCAGAAAGGAGAAAAAAAAATTACACTTCAAGCCAGTAAGAAAAACACAGGATGCATTCCCATTAAGCCAAACATTTCTTTTCCATTACAATTACCATATTTCATTTAAGTCCGGTAGCACTGTTTTACTTTACTTATTTATAGAGGACCACAGACAATAAAAAACTATCATCTACACTGGCATCATAGCAACTTTCCACCTCTATCCTCCAGTTATTTTACTTGTATAAAGAAGTAATAAATTAACAGCATTAGCAAATGTGCTACCAATCAAGTTAAATGTAAATGAAAGCACTGAGAAAGTTAATCCACCCTCACTGTATTACAGTTGTGTGAAAACTGACCTAAGAACTGCGTTATTTTTAAGGATAATAAACAAAAGCAATCTTTCAGACTGCCAGGTGTAAGTCCAAAAGTCATGAGCAGAAGTTTATAAAAGGTCTTTTGACAACACCTTTCTTCAGGATTTACAGATAGTGTGTGATGGGACAACAGGTATTTCAACAGGAAAAAGCTACCATACGTGTTTCCTTCACCTCTGCTTTGCAAATGGAACTTTGCTTCCAAGGTGAAAATCGTGTTTCACAAAGTTTTCCTGAAGATTCATATCTATGTTTTTGACTCACTCTGACACAAATTACTAATTTCAATTCCAAGTTAAAGATAAAACTAATGACTGATACAGAAATATAAAGTGGAACGGACATCCTCAACATCCAGAGCTGACCTCCACACTCTCACATGAAACTTGTTCAATTTAAACACAAACTTGGGAAAATCTACTCCATGTGTGCCTTGCAAGCATACAGTCTCTCAAACAGGTGACAGAACATCATTTAACAGACATTATCCTGCATTCTTAGTTCTTATGGGATGCAAGTCTTTCAGGTAGATAGTAAATAATAAATGTCTCTGGAACAAAGACATAAGGAACACATTGCAGACACAATCTCCAGTACTATGACCTGCAAGGAAAATTGAAAAATTATCTCAATTACTCTGAAGTCAGAGCACATCTGCTCTTGCTCAAGACAGAGGGATACAAGAAGGGAAACACTGAGTCTACCCAACAGCTGATTACCTCTGTTCTCACTGACTTTCCTTCCTGAGTGCAGTGGCCCAGATGATTTTGGTGTGCACTGGTTCAGTGAAGCAGACTTGGTCTTGGCTCCTGAAGTAAAAGTTGAGATGAACTTTAAAGCAGAACTATGTCAGCAATTAAAGAAATAGCTAATATTACATATTTACAGTTATGTACAAGCAAAAATCTACTCAAACACAAAAAGAGACATCTTCTGGAACATTTAAGCTGTATTTAAACGTAGCTTCACTTTACCAGAACTCACACTGGAATAAAAAGACAGCTTTAATAAATGTTCCAAACAGGAGAAAGCATTAGTAAAAATTTCACTTTGCCACTAAAATCGAATCGCTTAAGTCTCAAAACAGGAGCTAATGCAACACAGCTAAGGTAATACTGCCTGAAAGAACTCCAGAGGCCAGCTATCCAGACTCACACTCAGAGCACAGTCACCACCAAGACAAGAATCACTTGACCACATGAGCCTTACAAACCTCCAGGAAAGGAGGCTTTACAGCAAGACTGGGCAAGGATGCATCTCCGACTCTACAATTTGCAAGCATTTTCAAATGCCCCATCATCTGGTGCAACTGAGAAGAGTTTGGCACCACAGCTCTTACAGCTGTCCTCTTCGGCTTACTGACTACACTAGCTCAATTCCCTCAAGCTCTTCTCACCAGACAGAGGCCCCAGTTAATCTTTCCAGTTTCGAAACAACTCTCTGTAACTGGAAAGGCCCCAAAACACAACACAGTAGTCCAGGTACCACTGAACTCAAGGGGAATACCAGCTTCTTTTGGTCACAGTGCTCCTGCAGGTGCTGAAGGCATGCTTCTAGTGTTCAGGTTGCTGATGATGTTGAGTTACGCTCATTTGTGTTACATGTGTTGGACCCTGACAGAAAGCATCAGCTTGTCAGAGAGCTGTATGATTTGTGTTTGTTTCAAAGTGATTTACAGTTTGTGGCAAATTCTGGGTTTTTTCCACTGTTTACTAATTTAAAGCACATCATTACAGCATGACATTTGGCAGGCAACTCTTATTTATTCTCAATTATGTCAGATACCAGCTTAAAACTTAAGTCTAAAGTAGGAATACAGCATTTAATTAGATTTATCCAATTACAATAACCAGTTCACCACAAAGATGGTCAGAAGCAAGCTGATTATAGCTAGGATTTAGGAAAGAGACACAGCAAGCTTATTTATGTGCTCCCATTATGTCTTTAATTTTGGTCAGAGAATGAGTTGTCAACTGGTGTTTGTGGCTTGAGTGAAAGAAGCACTGTCGTCCAATCAAGAGGTCCTGGCTTGAACAGGAATTGGAATCAGAACAATGTTTAACACAAAACCAAGAAGTGAATTTAAGGCTTCCTTTAGCACAAGATGATAAAGCACAATTGTCTTATCTCCATTAAAAATCAAAGCTTCCAATTCAGTCAGTAAGAAGAATATCAAGAAAAAGCAGCATGAAAAGCTAAGCTGTTTCTGGGACTCTTCCCTTGGAAAGATGAGACAATGTCATTGATCTACAAAAGAAGATACTTCATCTAATAATAAAAAAATATCCCCATCCCTCAAGGTCCTTTCCATCCTGAAAGGGACGAAGATAATGCAAAGTCTGCAAGGGGACAAGAACAACCATACACTCAGGACAAATTCAGGGTTAAGTCTACTCTGCAGATTACCAGAAGCCACAGAATCTGTGACTGAACTTTCTGAAAGAAAAAAAACTCGTACTAAGATAACGTAAACCCCATGCAATGACACCTGCCATGCAGCAAGGTGCATTTAGTCCCTATACCATGCAAACGTTTATCGTACCACAGTGCAGACCTCCTCTTCATTTCCCTCAAATACTTCCATCAGTTATGACAGTACAAAGAACATTTTAGCCTCCTATGAGTCCTGAAACAACCGAAGCACCACTGATGTAATTTTACTTTCTCACATTGTTTTCTGAGACCAATGTTCAGTAAACACTGTTTCAGGAGGCAGCTGCCTGCAAGAGTTAAGGTTACAAACAGACCCATGTACCTTTTGGAACTGACTTCAATGAGTGGAATCGAGGTCTTGATAGTGCTTTCAAAGGGCCAGGTCCTGAAGTGCCATTCTGGCAGGCTGGTTTTGAAGGCCATTCTCCACTCTTGATGACTGTGGCACTTGCAGCTGCGATACGGAAGGACAAAGAATTTGCTCTAAGCAGATATAGTACGGCAAACATTAAATCATAAGCCGAGCCTGTCTTACCAGAGGTTGAAGGACGTTTAAAGAGGTTTACTGTCACAATGGAAATTTTTCCTTGAAAAACAAAACCCTGAATTTTTGGGAAAGCATTGTTTTCAAATGACTGTTTTCAAAATATGAAAATACTTCTAAAGTAAGTACAGATCGACTATGCCTTGGTTAGGGTACTAAAAAATTATGTATACTGACATTAAAGAGTAAGAAACTCAAATGGCATTTACCAGAGACAAGCAAAAACTAACTCACTCTGGAATAGCTGGTCACACTGTTGCCTCTTGCACTAGGAAAGTGAGAAATTTGTAAACTAATGGCAAAAACAAACACCAAAACAAACAAACAAAAAAAAGGAAGCCAGAAGCTTTTGTATTACCAAGTTTGCATCAGATTAGTGCTTTAATGAAGCTAGCTCTTTTTGAAGGCTTGTCTAATACTGTTCATCAAAAGATGGGACATATAATGTGATTATTTTAGTGTCTTTAAATACACTAGCATAAACTATATAAGTTAATTGCTTCAAAAAAGTGCTTTTTGGCCACTAAATAAATTTTCAAACACAGAAAGTGGGACAGAACTCCTTTTCCTTGCAGAAACACACACAACTGAAGACATCTTTTTTTTTTTTTTTTAATGAGGAAAGTTGGAGCCTCTCTAAAAGCTCAAAAGTTTAATATTGCAAAAGAGTCTATACATGAGGAACAACTTACTTAACCCATCAGTAACATAGCTATTCTGTGGGAATCTGACCCTGATCAACATCAGATGATTAAAACCAATTTGTTGTGCCACCTTTTGGGGCCTGCCCCAGCTCGTGTTACAGGCGTGGCTGCAGTGCCGCGTTTGTGTCATTCGGTGGCAGAGAGGACAAGGCGAGGTCTTGCCCTGGTGCTCTGACCCACGTGGGCGCCCAGGATTTCTCAACAGCCTGACATTATTGCTTTTCTGTTTGTATGTTACACTTGAGAGGCGGCGGGCGTTGGTCGAGTGGCGTAGGCCCCCGCCTGTGGAGCCGGCTCCTCCTCTGAGGACACCGGTTCGAATCCTGGAGGAACTCGCTGTCGCCGTCCGAGCTGCTCGGCCGTGGCAAGATGAACCTCAGGAGTAAAGGGAGTGGGGCCAGTTCTGCGCACACTGTGCCTCACCTAAAAAATCCATTGCACAGGCTTATCCCAAGATCTTCATTCCCGAAGTCCAGCCAACAACAAAACCAATTTGTTTTTGTAAAGCATGAGGCCCAAAACAGTCCTTAACTTTTTCTGTAAATCACTATATTATAAAGGATTTTTGCTCAGAATTCACTGCAAGCAGACAACTGTCTACAAAGTGGTGTGCTACTTTCTTGTACATCAGAAGAACACCAGGAAGTAACACTTTGGGTAAGCAAGCAGCCTTCTGGAGCAGGACTAGTTAGGGCCCTGCTTTGCCCTATTAAAAGCTCTGGAGTCAGCTAACCAGGCTGTGTGCAGATTAAAAAAAATAATGCAGATTTGCAAAGTTTGATGACTATCTGATTCAGAGCTCTTTATTCATAGAATTAGGACGAGCTACTGCAATCCTGACTGAAGATGGACAGGTATGAAATGATCTCAGCACAGTTAACATCTAAAGAGTTGAGTAAAAACTCAACTCATTAACAGAATTTTATTAAAGTATTGCCTGTACAGAAATGCAAGCTCAACTGCTAGGATCAGCTTTTTAACTTCTGAAACATTATCTCCTTTGTATGTAATTATTCTAATGCAAATAAAATTTGGCTTCTTGTTCTTAACCTCAGACTTTAAACATTTACGTATGTTCAAATTATAGTATGTCCAGCTCAGCACTAAAACTGGGATTTCTCTACTGTTAGATAATGCTCAAACTGACAGTCTGCATAAAAATATGCTTTTATTAACAATAGCATTTCACACCTCATGATTTCTAAACTTCTCAAATAGGAAGTAATTTTAAGAAAAAAAATCATGTGCTCGTTAGACAAAAAAAAAAACCCCTCATGCTCCCACAGGGAATTACAAATCCAAAGACATTCCAAAACAAATGGCTGAGCTGACAGAACAGAAGAAACACTTTTGTAATTTTTTTCCCTGTTAACGCAAGGCAAACTCCTTAAATAAAACAAGCCAGGTGACTGTTGATTTAATATTGTTGACAGGACCACAAGTTTGTCATAAATTTCATGACATTCACAGAGTAATTCTCCCATTTTCATCTTTGTGTCCCCCACCAATCTAATAAAAACATTTGACTTTTGCCAATACATTTTTTCACCTGGCATTATTGCATAGCAGATTAAATGAAATAATACAAACTAAGAACAGTACTGCACTTAATATTAGATTACAAAGTAGATTGCTTAATTCTTTCCAATTTAAGGTAAAAAATTTCACTAACATATGAATTCTATGTAACCTAAATCCTCACACTGACAAAACCTTACTATCAGATATTAATCATAACTAAAGAAAAATAATCTCACAGAAAATCAGTAAATCAAAACATTGCATATATTTACCAACCTTGACAAAACAGAATTCATGCTTTAAAATAGAAATAAAAAGGAATCCAACCTACTTCTTTTCCCAGTAAACGTGGCTAACAAAGGAACAATGCAAAAGCTGTAAGACCCCACTACCAGCAATGTCAGTAAGGTAATATCATAGTGGCTTCCTGAGTCAGTCGGTGGTGTTAGTGTAGAATTGATGAAAATTTTAGGAGAAAAATTAGTTTCTGTGCAACTGCGGAGTCCTCCTGGTATAGTCATTTAAAAAAAGAATCAAAGCAAGCTTAAAGTCTAGGAAACTGCAGCCATGTTCAACCTCTCATATTGCTCTTGCTTGCTCTTCGTGAATCGGAGTGGAAAAAATTGTAAGCTTGAAGGCAGTGAACAAAACAGATTACAGCAGCTAGCAAATCAGGCTAAATAAGGAGTCATCTGTTTGGACACTTAATCTGAATACACTCCTTTGTTATAAAGCAATGACCCTTTCCTTTGTTACATGAGGGAGCAAAGGGAAGAGAGGACAAAGCTGCCTAGCAATTCCAGCTACAGCCCTAAACCTGAACCGTAGAAGTCAGCATGACTGTCACAGTATCAGAACGGATCTGAGTACAGAGAGATGTGCATATGCATGTTTTATTACACATACTCTTGTTCCTTTGAGGAATATATTGGTCTTGGTTTTTTTTACTGAAGGCACCACACAGAAAAAAAAGACAAGGAGAAATTTAGTTACGTATGTATGTGTATGCGCATACATAAACTACAGACGTATGCTAAATCCCAGTTCTCTTTTTCAGTTCATTTAAGACTGACTTAAGTGACATCTGGCACAAAGAAAAGGCCTCTGCCCAGTCTTCAAGATATAACAGATGACATGATAGTAACAGAATATTTGAAGGTACTCATTTGACTACATATAGCTGAGAATACTAATACTTCTGACAGTCAGTTTATGCTATTTCCTTCATATTTTTGCCTCCAAAATTTCTACAACTGCTACAGAGCTCCAAACCAAAACTAGTTCTGTTATTTTTCTCTGTAGTTGTAATCAAGACGGATTTGGGTAGGTCACACACCAATGACTGCAGTTATGTTAGAAATTATAGAAGTCTACCCATGCAAAAAAGTTTTACCTTCTAAAATAATTTTCACTTACCAGCCTTTGATTTCATTGACACATTTTGTCCTAAAACTCTGAAAGTAGATTTAATCCAGTTCAAGAAAACATTTAGTATCAAAAAAATTGTAATGTTCTGCTTTTCCAAATATTATGACAAGTAAGCTGTTCTGTTCACACTTACTTATTACACTACATTACACTAGGAAATTCTTGCTCAAGAAGACACACTGATTTTGTAATATTTCAGGATCTAAGAGAAGCTGCACCAAAATCCCTACCCATCATACCAAAATCCAAGGCTCAAAACTCCTTCAGGCAGCACGACTCAAGAAGGAAAGCTCTCCATTAAGAGGTAAAAATGTAAGACCTAGAACTTATACCTAGTATAACTGGAATTAACACAGGTCTTTGTCAGACAGGACTCCCTCTGCAAGGAGATTTTTTCCAACAAGCACTGCATGTTGGCTATCAATTAAAACCCATAACCCTTACAGATACTTACAATTACTGCTGAAAAGACTTCGCTCACTCTGAGTGCTGCAGACTGATGAGAGGTTAGGTGTTCTCTCAAACACTGATCTTTTGACAGGCACTTTGGATTTGGCGAGGGATTTGCCAGAGCTAGTCCAGAAGCCTGGAAAATTTTTCACTGAGGTATGCTTCTCTCGTGGCAAAGATCTTAAAGCTGTCAATTAGGGGTGAAGGAGGAGGGATATAGAAGAACAAAAGGAGTTGCAAGGAAGCTTCTTTTACATCTGTGGCTACAAATAAAAATATTTACACAGCAAAAATCCATATAAAAAGGCTTAATCTACCTCATATTGATATGGAAAAAAAATGCTGTAAATGCAGAAAAACAGTTACAAGGATTTAAAGTATCCTATTTTTCCTCAAAAACAAGTCAGGAGCTTTAGAGACTGGCCTTCAAGGAAGACATCTGTACACAAAAAAAGTCTTTCCTCCACTGTCCTACCTCTGTGTATTATGGTTTGCTGTACTGGCAATCATATAAAAAGATAAATATCCCTCACTTCAAAGACGATCCAAGAAGGGATTCTTTTGTTTGTTCCCACCCCCGAAAGAGAGATCCTCACCCCCATTTCTTTCCGACAGAACACTCTAAAAAGATAATACCCTTTCAAGAACACAGACAACATGAGAGTATCAAATTGTGTTGTATTCATATGACATACTGAAAACTGACTAGTTCTGCAGAACTAATTAAAAAACACTCACAGAGCCAAGTTCTTAATGGCCAGCAGGGGCAGACACATTTTTGTACTAATTCTGGTTTTCACTGGAGCTTGCTGAATAAAAATACCCAATAATTAAATTAATCAAATAGTAAAAGTATCCACACAGGAGACAGGTGTGCCATCTTCAGGACAGGACATTACTCTTGCAATACTAACCAATGAAATTAGTTTTTCACAAGAACATCTGAGTTTAGTCAAATTAAGCTTTCAGTTTATTTCTGAAAAGTATGCACCCAGAATAAAGCTTCATTGGCCCAAAGGAAGTTATGTACACACAGACTTGTCTTGACAGCTCCGAGTTGATACCTGTCAGCTCCGACATCAAAATCTTTATAGAACCCTCTGAATATAGGTAAGAGGTGTTCATTTTTGTAAAAAAAAAACAAAACAAAAAAAAACCAACAAAAAACCAAACCAAAACAAACAAACAAAAAAAAAACCACAAAAAACCCCAAACAAACAAACAAAAAAAAACCAAAAAAAACCCCAACAAACCAAACAAACGAACAAAAAAAGAAACAAAAAGAAGGACTTACTTTTTTTTTTAAAAAAAGTTACTGATTATAACAAAAAATATCTAAAAGATCTTAATTTCTGGAGCCATTGCCATTTTCAAGTCTTACAGACAGTTTATCTTACTTGCAAAGAGACAACTATAGTGTCTCAGATTTCAGTTTGAACAATCAAATTTCCACATAAAGGGAATAGCCTTTCCCTTTCAATTTTGCTTAAGCTAAAATACTGCAGAGCTATGACAAAATTAGCTAGTAATTCCACTGTATTCAAAATCAGTTTTACTACAGGAGATTGACTCTTTAACACTAACAATCAAGAAACCTTCATTTTGCACCAAGACCAAGAAAGCCTGACATTAAGGGGATTGCATTAAATTTTAGGCAAGAAAAACACACCCAATGTCTGCCTTTCAACAGTAGGTGGTGTGACTGGATTAGATAACCTGTCTCAAAACTGAGAACGCAAAAACAGGAACAGCACTGGTAAAGGAAGACATGTACGTCCAAGCTATTTTCCTTAGTTGATAGCAATTCAGTAACAAAAGAAAAACCTCACATGCAGCATATGCTAAACCTGCATTAGCAGAATCTATAATACTGGCCACAGAATATTTAAACATGCTTTGTGTCAGATCTCTCTTTGGAGGTGCACTTTTATTGCTTGTTTGACTTTACTATGCAGAACTGTGATTCTGTATGTGGCTCTACTGTAGCCTGATAATGAACCTCTGAGACAAAATTATCAGCCATATTTCAGAACTTCTTCTAAGCTACTGCAAGGGACACTTGAATATATACAACTCATTCAAGAGCATACAAGCTCAAACCACAAGCTCAGACTTACTGAAAACACCTTTAAAACACAGCACTCCAGAAAATATACCTGAAATAACATGTTTGGCTAAAAAAACAATTTCATACAGCAAATCTGACAGCTTTATAAAACTTTCCACATTGTTTTCTAAAACCCTGTTGGATCAACAGACCAGAATAATATGTAATCCAGACCAGTCAGAAGTTCCTTTTCTAAACAGTCCTGAAGCAAAAAAAAGATGCAAAATCCCTCAAAAAAACTCCAAACCAAGTACACAACAAAATAAAAAAAAACCTAACAGGAAGAAAGGGCCACTGTACAAACACTGGTGGTTAAGTCTGAATGACTAAGTGAGTTAAAGTTCTACATTTCAAAAGGTAGCTAGAGAAACAAATGCAGTTTATCAGCTACATTTGATTAAAGATGAAGGCAATGTGTTTGACTGCTATTGTGCAGGACTCATTCATGCACTTCTAAACACACAGGAACAAAATTTGGTTTTCTTCACACTCATTTTCACTCAAGAGAAAGTATGTGAAAATTCTTAGTCTTGTCTCATACTGCATCTTCCCTACATATGATTTGCGGCCAACCACAATTCTCTGCAGAAGCTGGAACGTGGCAGTGCTCTGAACCAGCTGTGAACTCAAACCCATTCCGTGAGCACAGCAAGCTCTATGATGTTCCGTTTCAGAAGCAGGTCAAACAGATGACATTTGCTTTTTTCTTAGCAATTCTGCTGTTTGGTACTTTACTATAAGGCTTCTATTAACATAATTACTCAAACACTGAAAAGCACAGCTCGAGGGAGAATTTACTTTAGGTCATGACACAAGTTCATTTAGCAGCTGCTCTAGGTGTTACTTCAACTAACAGTTTTACAAAGTATTTTTACAAGTACCATTTCCTAAGAAAGGCGACAGAATTAAACGCAAAGGTTTTGAAGATAGAAGCAGGAAAATATGTATATAAACAAATGTGCTGGAAAGAAGCATAAAAGCAGGATATTTAGTTAACCATTACTGCAAAGACAACAAGCAATAGCAAAGTAACTGGCTTTCATCAGTTATTTAATCTAGTCACTGAAGCGGGATACTAGAAATACCACATTCCTCTACACTGAACTAATGGGTTGGCAATTCTTTAGAAAAAAGGCTCTATGCTACAACCATGTTACTTGAATTATGTTAAAGTATCTCCTGTATTGGAATGGAAATAAGCAAAGAACAAAGCTCATTCTTCAGGAAGCTCTGAAGTCAGCTTTCATATCCTTACTCAAATAATCATCCTCTCATTGGTGTTACTGTCAAGAAAAAGTAAAGGCTTCCTTTAAATAGCACTGGAGCCTAAAAAAATCAAAGTGAGAGAATGTTGATACCAGGTAGATTGTAAAAATCACAAGTTCTGAACTTTCACGCCCACCATTTCAAACCACATCAACACAATCCACATCTAGAGCTGAGCACTGAGCAACTGCCGTTCACAGAGCTACATGACACCTGGCAGTGAATGGTTGGAAGCCTTTCCCAAACATAAACTTCAAGCAGACTAAGTGCAGAAGCAGTTTTTTGAAGGATGCTTTTTGTTGTTGCTGTTATTGTTTAATCTTAACAGTTGGTTTGCTCTTTCATTGGCTTATCTCTCAAAAATGCTAAATTTTGGATTTTTGCATCATGCTTTCCTGATTTTTTTTCTGCAAATTTAAAAATCCAAAGGGCTGTCTTGAAAGTGCTACACTTCTTAGCTTATAAAAAAATAATTTTAAGCATGATGAAAGAGCTCAGTCTATGCCTAGGGTGCAAGGTCTTTATAAACTGCAGGGAGTAAACCTTCCAGAATATATGGCATCTATTGAAAAGAGCAAGTAAATAATGGAAAGACAAACTAGACTTTAGTATTGTTTCCAGCAGACTGAAGTTAATGTAGTTGAGAGCTTATGGTTGCCACTTCAAACGCTATAAATCAAGAGCAATGCTGTTTTCTGATTACTGCAAGCTCCCAAGTTTGCCTGATTAGCCATTCAGCAATACTAGCTATACTATCTATTATGCTATACACAAATCAGTGTTCCCTCAAGGAACAAAGAGTGGTTACAGCATATTTCATAATTCTGAAGGTAATGTCTTTCTAATGTCTCTCCCTTTTAAAGTCTCAAGTTATTACCAAAATTACCAAAGGCAGGACACGTGTTATGTTGCTAGTAATGCACAAGAGATATTTACTTATTTAGAGCATAACAGCTGGTGAGAGAACAGTTAATATATTAAGGCAAGATTGCATTCTCCATTTGATACAAACTTGCACAGTATTCTTCCCATTCCCCTATTACCCTTAGACAGGTAGCAAGGAACCAGCGGCAAGTTAGTGCCAAAAATGTAACTGGGGTGCCAGCAGCCACACAGCTAGATATTTGTGTGTTCTTCCCCTTGAAGCTCAACACGCTTGGACTAAAACTGGGAAAATGATCATCAGTACCACAGAGCATTATATTAGCAGTTACCAAAAACCAAACCAACTCTTTTTGTTCCCTCAAATGTTCCTATCATCAGAAGAGCAACTGCAGTGTTTTCAATCAAGGGAAGAGGGAGAGCACTTGTCTCTCATGTATGACTACTGCTCAACTCCACTCTTCCCCCTTCCTGTCTGGTCCAGTTTTGACTGGGGCAGACTTCCGCCCAAATTAAACCCTTCCACAGTCAGAGAGATACCTCCCTTCCCCATCTTCCTCAGGCTCAATGTCTTGCACATGACCTCTCCAGCACCTAGAAACAGACTTTCTCATGTCTGAGCTCCTGTCTGGTCTTTCACCTTCAGGGCTGCCTACCCATAATTCTAGCAGCCGAATTTAGTCAATTGTAGGTTTTTCCTTTCATAGACTGACCAAGAGCAAGCCCCATGAGAGACCATGTCTGCAGAGTCATGCTGCCACCTCCTGTGACCCCAAGCAGTGCCACTTTCTGGACAGCAGGTAGTTTTACACCAGCTTCCCAGACCAGCTGCACAGTGGTGGCAAAGCTCACTTGCTCCACCTTTGCCAGGAGACTGTCATAAGCTGTTTGCATCCTGACTTAAGCAAACCAACCCCTACCACCAGCTTTACCACAGCTATTGGTAAGTTCAGTCCATTTAGGAATACTGGGCACAAGAAGTCAAACCAACATACTACAAAGAAAGTTGAGGCAAAAGAAGACCACCAACCCCATCCAAACAGGCTTTTTATTATTGTCCAGCTCTTTTTACCACACACCACTTCATGTGAGGCACTAGAATTAGTTCAAGAGATTGCAGCTTCTATGTTCATGTTACCCACAAATTTTTTGAGTTTTCTGTCGCAGGAGTTCATGTGTTCCTTGGACGAGAGAGGAAGCTCATTGTAACAAAACAAATACAAATTTCTTCTTGAAGACAATTATTCCTATTTCTCTCCTTCTCTACCTCTACTCTGAGATAACTCAGAATTAAACAGTACAGGTAAGAAGAGTTATTTGAAGACACACCAGCATGTCCTTGCACGTAAATGCCTAGGTATCAAGAAATTACCCTGCAGGGTAGTTACTGCCACCTCCCTCCTAAAATATTCTTATAGATACATCCACATTTCTGACAGTGTCAATATGTTGACTGTAAGAATCAGTCTCTGCGAGTACAATCATGCTTCTTGTTACAGGTACATTAAAACTTCAATGAGCCTAGTCACAAAATTGCCTGTAAAAAGTCTGGGAACATATGTGAAAACCTTAAATCCCTAAGTATGATCAGTGATAGCACCATAAACAAAGCTGACAGAATGAAATGCTCCCTTTCTGGAAGCCAGTAGAATACCTGAAATACCATGAACTTTGGAATATAGATAATTTAAGTTCATCCGCAAATGTTTCCAACTGCCCCCCCTTCCTCCCCATCCCACTAAAAGTCAGAGAACCACAAACAAGTTATCCAGAGATAAAGCAACCAACTTGCTTTGATATCATTCACTGCAAGACATCGCATCTTATCACACACATTATTTCACTATTACTCATTTCTCATGGTCAATTTTAAGCTAAACAGGAAGTATTTTATTCCAAATGGGTGTTTTTCTGATGAACCCTATATAAGTCTTGCAAAAAACATGAGCAGCATTCATCCCATGGTAAGAGCTCCTTATATAGTGAAAAGTAACAAAAGAATACGTGACAAAGTTATATTAAGTTTTTCTGCTAATGTATGTAATAAAATTGACAAAACTGAAATCAGATCATGTCACTTTATGTCTCCTTTCAGCCTTCAAATTGTGTATTGACAATTCTGCAGCTGATGATCAACACCTGGGGCAGAGGCTTAGTGGTCAGTACTTGGCACAGGGATATATATTGCTCCAGGCAGCTTCCAGGAAATCATTCCTGTTGAGGACAGCCAGGAAATGAGGGCAAAATGGACTGGAAAGATTCCCAGCAAGTCCAACTCAAGCAATCTGAAAAACATTTCTAGGCCCTCACAAATAACGCTGTTTTCTGAATTCTCACAAACTTGTCAACAGGACAAAAGAACTTCTGGATACACCGAGTAAGTTCTCCCACAGTTTACAGTGCAAATGGAAAGAGCATTGGTTATGAGATACAGCTATACAGTGGAGCTGTCTGGGTGAAGATGATGAAAAAAGGAAGATAGACAAGCTTTCTGTCATAATATGGACTACAAACCTTAAGTTCCATGGAGAGCTATGTATTAGTTTTCTCCGTTCCACATCTCTGAAGGGGAATATGTGAGTTTTATGTTCACTTTTAACACAGGCTTTAATTAGTGCAATGAAGCCCTACAGATGCATTAAAGAAAGGAAATGGGGACCAAGTAATCTGGGCTAAGGAGAACAAATAATGATTTTGGGTAAGTTAGTGTATGAGGAACCTGCTTTTAGGATGCATAAAAGAAGCTGGCTGCTCTGCAAAAACAGTGTAAAAAACACTGGCTGAAACTAAATTTTAAGCCTTGTGCAGATCCTGGTGCATTCCAGATTTGTTTATGAGGAAGTATATGGGGACTCTTACAAGTAACTGCCTACTTCAGAATTTTGAGAGAAGTCCCAACACTTTAAGTCCAGAGAACCTGGAAATTATGTTTGCCTTTTAAAATATTTTGTTTCCTCTTGGCAGCATGTCAATTCAGCTTTAAAGTGTCACATTCTAGAAAAGCTGAAAAATTACTTGGAGTAACTACATTTGGGTTAACTCCTGGTTCAGTGTCAAAACAGAGACTGTGGGAATGCTTACTGGAACTACATTGTTATGATTCTGCTTCACTAGTATTGTGAAAGTCATTAGCAAAAAGTCCTAGATATCAAGTTTATACATGTTTTCAGCTGTATGAAAACCAATTGAAACCATTTGGTTTCAATTTTCCATCTGAAAAGCCTTTCTTTGAGCAATAAACAGCAGTAACAATAAGAGAGTCTTAATCTGCCACTGACTGTTCTGGTTTTAACTTTGGAAGCTTCTCTCAATTACACGTTTAAGTGTAAATTCAACTGCAAGAATTTAGCAATTATGGACTGACAAGAAAATCAGTATTTCAGAGTATCACTAAACCTGCTGTAGTCTAATGAAACTTGAAAGTGTCTCCTTAGCACATAAGAAATTATTTTTCCCATACTTCAGACAGTTGCAGAACACGAAAACTCCTTCAGTATGGTGAACTTTTCATAGGGAAAATATCTCACTTGTCCAAAATATTCTTCAAGGACACACAGAATTCATACTCTCAGCCACTCAAAATGTAAGTTTTACAAGTGCAAAAAAAATATCAACAAAATCTCAACTCCTGACAAGTTTCAAGGATCTTATAACTTGTGTTTTATATACAGCATTTTTTCTTTTCTTTCTTGGTTGTAGTTCCCTGTTTCCCACTCTAAACAGCCATGTGTGACACAATCCACTGCTCACAAGCTCTTGATTATTCTGGGAATAATACACATACTAGTGTGTATGCACTGCTTCTCTCCCTCGACATACACATATGAGTTCTCAGAGTATTTAATAGGACTCACTACATCAACTCCTCTTGCTTCCTAATGATTCAAATACAGCTATTAAATGGTTAATAATTAGCTGCATATACATTAATATCTCAGGAAGAAACATTTGTTAGGATCTGGACATTTTTAAGACTCAACTTGACAAATGCCTGAACAACTTAGTATGAATTCAGTGCTGACCCAGTTACAGGCAGCAAGGCTGGACTAGGTGACCTTCATAAGTCCTTTCCATTCTGGATTTAGCTAGACTGTCTGTAGTCTGACGAAATCCCAACAGCAAACAACTGTGAGGCTACTGAATGATTTATCTGGGGGAGCCTAAAGTTTAATACCAGTGTTCAAATGACTCAACCGGGAAAAAAATAGTTATTCCTTACACAAATACTTTAGTTTAAATGGATAACTGGGTTTGGTTTACAAACTGCCACTTGGTCACAGTAGGTAGTTTTACTTCAAAAACATTAAAAATAGGGTAAGCAGCAGGAGACAAGCTTTCACCTGAAAGGTGTGGTCACATAATACAGTGGGGTTTTAGTAGGACACTCCAAGAACGACACCATGTGCCTGAAAACATTGTCCAAACACTTCTTGAACTAAGACATGGTTGGTGCTGTAATCACTTCCCTGGGGAGCCTGTTCCAGTGGTCTATCACCCTCTGGTGAAAAAAATCTTTCTCCTGATATCTAACCTAACCGGCTCTGACTGAGCTCCAGCGATTTCCTCGAATCCTATCACTGAGGACGACACTGAAGCGACCTGTACTTGCCCCTCCGCTGCCCCCCGGCAGGATGTTGCAGACTGCAATGACGTCTCCCCTCAGTCTCCTCCAGGCTGAACAAAACCCAGTGCCTCAGCCGCTTCCCACACAGCTTCTCCTCCGGACCCTCCCCCCCATTCTCGTGGCCTCCTCTGGACACTCTCTAATGGCTTAATGTCTTTTTTATATTGCGGTGCCCAAAATTGCCCCCAGAACCCGAGGTGAGGCCGCCCCAGTGCAGAGCAAGAGTGGGACAATCCCCTCCCTCACCCAGCAGGCGATGCTGTGCCTGATGCCCCCCCAGGACAGGGTTGGCTCTCCTGGCTGCCAGGGCATTGCTGACTCATATTCAAAAATTGCCACCCAGCAGGACCGCCAGGTCCATTTCCATGCAACTGCTTTCCAGCATCTCATTCCCCAGTCTGTACACACAAGTAGGGCTGCCTGGGAGAGAAGGAGGAGGGATCAATGAGGAGCAGCGCGGGGAAACGGGACAGACGAAGAGGAGGAGGAACAGGAAGAGGAGGAGAAGGAGGAAGTTGGAAGTCCACTGCCTGCTGTATCCGCAGCCCCGCGGGAGCATCCCCCCCTGCATCCCACAGGTGAACGGGGAAGGGCAGCTTGCCCCAGATACCTTCGGGGCGGGGAGGGGGGGAGGCTATCTTGGGGTCTTGCAGTACTCCAAAGCTGAGCCTCAGATGCCCCTCGGGGAGATCCTGGGGGGTCCTCGGGTGGTGTTTTGTGGGGTTGGGGTGCCGGCAGAGGCCGGCGGTGGGCGGGGGGATGCGGTCCCTCCTTGCAAGGGTAAGGGTCGGGCCCCCCCAGCCGGCGGCAGCAGCGGGGCAGCGCCCGCGGCGGAGACAGCGCGGAGGGGCCGGGGGAGCCGGGACACCCCCAGCCTGCAGAGACAGGCGGCCCCAGGGAACCCAGCACACCAAGGCAGGGAGAAGGGACGCCTGAAACGCCCGGGATCCCCAAGTGGGACGCCACAGAGGATTCCAGAGACCCCCAGCAGCCTGGAGAGGGGCGGGACACCCAATACACGTGGAACCCCCAGCAGCGCCGACAAGGGGAATCCCCAGAAGCTCCAGGTTGACAGACCAGAGAAGGGGAAGTCCTGGGAGGGTTTTTGGGGCTGAATCTTCGCGTTTTGGGGGATTTTATGGACACAAGTTGACTGCTGTCTCATAGAGGTGGGCTTGGGCAGGAGGAATCCCCAACTCAATGTGCTCACACTTCGTTTCCCCCCCCCTCCCGGAAGGATTTCTCATTCCCAAACCTCAGCTGGATGGAGAAGGAGGCTGGGAGAAAGAGGACGATGTTACACAACCTCCTAGGTAGGGCTAAGGAGGAAGTCACTCCACCTTTCCCCCCTCTTTTCCTCCATCTTCCAGCCCAGCAGTGCCCTTAACCACAGGACAACACTGCTGCTGATGCCTTCCTGCTGGGGACAGATTTGGGGAGGGAGGATCTCCTTCCCCTTCCCCCAGGCACTGAGGCAAATCACCTTCCTCTCCTTTCTTTCGTACTTTACTTCCTTCCTCTCCTGGTTTCATTTCCTTCTTTCTTCCTTTTCCTCATTCCTTCCTCCTCTTCCTCCCCAGGCAATGAGCTGAGGACAGAGATCATGGAGGACAAATCCGCCTGTCAGAACCTCATGGAAGAGGCCACTTTGAATGGCTCCACAGTGCAGGAAGCCAGTGGAGAGGAAGAGCCACGAACATTCCCCATCAGAAGCAGCTTCAAACCCAGCCCAAAGTGCTCCAAAGAAGAAAGACCCACCCTCTTCCAGGAAGGTGGACAGAGCTTCAGCCGGAGCTCTGACCTGGTGGTCCACCAGCAGCTTCACACAGTGGAGAAACCCTACAAGTGCTTGGAATGTGGGAAGAGCTTCAGCCAGAGCTTCCACCTGATTCGCCATCAGAGCATCCACACTGGGGAAGGGCCCTATAAATGTCGTGAATGTGGAAAGAGCTTCAGCGATGGCTTCACCTTCACTGCCCACCACCGGGTGCACACAGGGGAACGGCCGTACAAGTGCTCGGAATGTGCAAAGAGCTTCAGCCAGAGCTCCAACCTTATCACCCACCAGCGCCTGCACACCGGGGAACGACCCTACAAGTGTCCTGACTGTGGGAAGAACTTTGTCCGCAGCGCTGACCTCGTCATCCATCATCGCATCCACACTGGGGAGAAGCCCTATGAGTGTCCCGAGTGTGGAAAGAGGTTTCGGAGCAGCTCAACTGTCAACAGGCATCAGAGGACACACACAGAGGAGAGGCCCTACAAGTGTCCCGAGTGTGAGAAAAGGTTTCGGAACAGCTCACATCTCCTCAGGCATCAATGGACGCACACGGGGGAGAGGCCCTACCAGTGTCCCCAGTGTGGTAAAAGCTTCAGCCAGAGCTTTGCCTTGATCAGACACCAACGAACCCATCAGGAAAGGAAGCCCTACAAGCGCCTCGACTGTGGGACTTCATCCACTGCTCCAACTTCATCACCCATCCGACGACCCACCTTGTAATATTCACAGTGACTCACGCTGGGTATAGATCTGGGGAGCCCCAGCCTGGGTAATCCGTGTTGGGCAGTGTACTGATTTGCGTGGACAGGTCTTGGGCACAAGGGGGCTACAGGGGTGGCTGCTGTGAGAAGCTGCCAGAAGTTTCCCCCATGACCATCTGATTTGTATCTGTACAATATTTACCAAGAAGCAACGATCTGTGTTTAAAAATTCCCTTTGTAAGGGATGGGGAACTTAACCTGTTATAGTTTAACGTGTCAAATTCCACTTTATGGCACCAAAGCAACTGCATAAGCAAAATGAAGGGCGAGATGTGCTAGAAATAGTGTGCTAGAACAGGGGGCTGGGGAAAGGGTATGGAGGAAAAAAATAATTTCTTCTCATTTTCAGCATTAAAGTTCCAGTCTCATCAGATCATAGCACAAGTTTGAAATGTTGAGGTGCTGCTTCATGCTTGTAGTTTAAGCAGCCTTTTTCCAATACAAAAATACGCTACTGACTGCTGTAATTTCAACATACATAAATGAGGTAAGGAATGACAGGTTAAGCTTAAAAAAGCTCTAGGGACTGAAGGTTTTTATTTTCAATAGCAAATAATTTCTGCTTCTTCAATCATGAAGGGAAGAAGTCAGTCCTATAACCCAACTATGCTTACATTTATTTCTAGTGACCATGTCCTAAATCTAATCCGGATTAGTAGCCTAAAGGAAAAAGTCCATCTAGATCTATATCCATCTCAGTTAATTACAGACAGGAAAGCTCAACATTGGTATGTAGAGAGGTGATGAGTTTTCCAAGAAACTGGTAGTTTACACTTTGGTACCCAGTTCACTGCACAAGTACCTCACATTAGCATGGCTCAAGTCAAAGAATGGCATATATCTACTTTCTTTAAGGGACTCATCCCATAAGGTACTACAAATATAGGTTTTAATCACACTTCACCACCTGTATATAATTGAGTATTTTGGACTGTTTTAAAGTCTTAGATTAAGTGGATTTAGAAAAGAAAAAAAAAAAAAAGAACAGGTCTTACTGGGTATAAATGGGTATGCACACTTTCCAATTACAGTATAGCCATTTATAGCCAGGCTACCTTTGCAGCTAGTTATCAGCACACTTGGTTAAAAAAGAAAAAACAAGCACATAATGTACAAGAGCACTTCAGAATCTACAGTTACAGAATGCAGTTTCCAGTCACGAGATCTGATGAGCAGACCACAGACTAGATGGAAGATTCCCTCCCTGCCCTTGGTATTCATCAGCTTCAGTTTAATTAGCAGCTCAAGCAGTAGTCTCACCTTCAATTATACTCTCCCCTTTCTCAAAACTATAGAGCTGTATTAAAATTAGGCTGAACAAAATATATTAGGACCTGAAATAAGGATTTATTTCCACTGGGACAGCACACAGTTGCTTATCGTAAAAGCTTTGTGCCCGAGTTCTTTATTTTCTCCTCTTTCAAGTAATTTTAGTTGCAATTTCACAAAGTACTATTATATAACCAAACTATAAATAATACTTAAATATCAGTTCTTCTAATAGCACCACATACTCCTAAAGACACTCCTTACAACATGAGATTCTACAGTTATGAGATGTAACCTGCCTTTTTGGTTTTTTTGCCCCTGTGTCCTACAATTTAAATAGAATTGTATTTAGCATCAAAAATACAACTCTGTACCCATCCTAAAAGTTTTGTCAGAAAGCACATTAAATATGATACCTTCATTTTAAGGAAGTGGTTACGAGGTAATATTCCAGAGAAAAAGTCTCTTACCAGAGCTTGCTGACAGAGGACCTTCCTTGTGGGGTGGTGTTTTAATAGTGCTGGTAGTTTTATTTTTACATCCTCTCTTCAAGGACAACACAGATGGCACTATTTTAACCTTGGGAGTTGATACACTTCGTAGCGCGACTGGGTCTTTCTTAGGTATGTTGTTCCCTTGCATTGTCCCATCTTTCACAGAAGGCATCTGTTTTAAGAAAAAAACAAAGAGTAAAAAACAACTGTATAATTCACTCACCACCAGTGTGAGAAACTGAAGTTCTCCCTTTGCAGCATCTGGAATGAAATATGGACCACCCAGGTAGGGGATATGCTTAGTTCATCTCTATCACATTGTCCACAATTGCAGTTCAGAACCTCAAGAATCATCTCCTAAATGGCCTTCAGCAGCACAAACCTAGTAGTCTGAAGCTAATCATTAGCAATGACAAACACACTAAAAAGAGGTTACAGAGGTCATCTTACATCAGCATTTTTTCCTCCCCAAACTCTAAGCAATTCCATTACATGACTATACCTAATCTCAAGATCTTTACCAACAAGCTACACATGTTAATGCCCTGAGAAGTTAGTAGTCCTGTACTACCTGAAATGTCACAGCCATTACAGTGGCCTCTTGGTCAAGGTCTTATGTCACAACACAAAAACAGGTTAAAATCTTTCAAACTGAGGTGCTATAAATAAATTCAAGAGTGGACACGGGACAGGTTTAAAATAACTAGTTTATATGTACTACACATCTATGTTTCATACAGAATTCTTGCTACAGTTTATACGACACTAATTCATGACTACTCTTGCTGTACAGTCATACCTGTAAAGGTAAGCTCCTAAGACTGTACAGTTGTTCATATGCTTTTCTGTGCTTCAAGCCAAGATGCAGCAATTCAGTCATATTACTGGACTCTCCACTTTTGACACCAATCCTCACCTTCATTTTCAGATGTTAATCTACACTTTATAGAAGACCAGCTAGTAAGTTTAGTCCAGCTGATTTGTCTACTGAACATCTTATAGAAATTGTTCTATTGTTTTTCCAGGTACAAGCAGAACAACTAATATCATAAAGGTTTCCATATTGACAGTGGGGCAAATTAAAAGCATTCTCTCCAACCCTCAGCACCAAAAGCAAGGACCATGGCAGAACCCAAGAGATTTTAAAGAGTTTAGAATTACAATAAACCTTCATTGCTTTCATGCTTATTTAGGTTTTCAAGTTAAATTATTTATAAACAGTATTATTTATTGTTTATTAATTTCTGGTATAATGTTTCAAAAATTCATAGCTGCTTCTGTTTTACTTAAGTAGTTTCCGCTGTATACTAAGTTTTACTGGAATTTTTCTGGAAAATTAGTAAAACCTGTAAAAAATTCAGACACCATCTATTTTACCAGTAACAGCTGCAGCCTCCACCTCACAAATTTAACAAAAGCTGTTGAACCCACAAACCAGCAACAGGTGAAACTCCGTATATCAGTAAGACTCCACCTCTGTGTCCCTACCATACTTCCTGAGATCCTGCACCACCCAACCCTTCTTTCCCATCATTCCTTTTCTCCTTCTTTCAAGAGTATTTGAAAGGAGCACGTTTCTCCTGACAGGCAACTGACTCATCCAAAAGTATTTCCCAACCAACCAGCACATGCATACCTCCCGGCAAGGAAGTTTGCACCTTCTAGCTGGCTGACTGCCCAAAAGCAGGTATATGCCCTCTGCATGAGAAATATTTCCTGGCTACTCTTAACTATTCTAATGAGTCCTGGTTCTATTTCAAACAAACAAACTCCCAAATTATTCAAAACAGACAGTGTAATAAAATGTTTCACCAACTTCTGGTCTTCAGGTTTCGTGTGACAATGTTACTGTCAATATATGCACAATATTTACATAAGCAATTCTAAAAATTGCAATTCAGTTCTAAAGCACACTTGGAAAGATGAAAGTACTGAAAAGAGCAATTTACCTCTAATGTCTATTTAAATTTACAGCACCACCAGAATTATCTTGAAAAGGTGTATATTAAAAGCTGTATTTAGAAAACCCCACCAAGTGATGCTATGCAATTTTACAAGTTTGACTAAATTAAGGCTTGTTTGCTTTTATTAGACATCACACATCAACTGCATTGTCTTTAAGAGACTTTACCAAAAAAAAATTATATCATGAGAAAAGATGAAGACAGAAGACACTAAATTGCAGTTGAGGTAAAGTGCAACCCATTTGTAAGACAGTATTTATTCATTTCGTTTATTAGGGAGAGACTTCACCTCAGACATCAACACTACAGTTACATTTGTAAATACAAAACCTGTTCTTCTATTTCCATTCATCACTGTGCAATGCCAAATTTCCTTTTTCCAAATATACCAAACATAAAATTAAGTATGAAAGGAAAAAACTTACCACAGGAACAGAGTGCATGTCAAATGTTTCATTTGCCACATCTTTTACCAATGTCGCTTCCAGAAGTGTTCCCGTATTGCTGCTTTGCTCTTTTTCACCTCCAGGCAGGTTTACATCCTGAGCACATGGCTGCATTAAGGAGTTTGGACTTTCTATTTTACCATTTACCATCTCTTTTGAGCTCCCTACACATGTTGGAAATGCAGCAGAAACCAAGGAGCACGCCAAAGGGATAGCACTTGCTTTGTCAATGTCTTCCGGACTTCTCTTTAACTCAGGTGTCTTTGAAGCTTTGTGGGAAGTGTTTCTGGGATGTGCCATGGCATGTACAACTTGGCTAGGGAAGAGGCGCTTGTTATGATGGAGCTTATGGGGCTTATTTACAGGCAACTCCACTTTAGAATCTTTAACAAGATCTACTGTCTTATTCAGCACTTTTGTAGAGGAGGAAAATCGCCTTGGGGAACCAACCCGTGAAGGTGAGGAGACAGCTGACAGATGGGGGGACTGGGGAGACTGTTTTAGTGCTGCACTGTCTCTTGACTGTAGAATAGGTCTAGACACAACCTTTGGTTTCACATTTTTGAAATCAGGTTTGGGAAAACTAACAATCTCTGATTTCTTTGCTTTGGTTACTGTTGACCCAATAGGAGACCTACCCACTGGTTTTCTTACATTTTGATCTGAACTAGCTCTAAGCACAGACCTTTTATGTCCTCCTACAAATGCTTCATTTGGTCTTAGTTTAGGAGACTTGTCTTCAAGTTCTTCCAAAGCCAAAACAGAAAAAGTTCTAATTTTTGACTGTTCTTTAGGGGTTGAAGTACATAGAGCTAAGTCGCTTTCATCAGCTCTAGGACTGAAGACTACAAAAGTTGCTTCGCACTTCAGGTCAGGTATAACAGTCCTCTTTAATTTTGGTACATTGCAAGACACAGACGGGGTGTTGTGCATGTCCTGATGAGCAGCATTTCCAGAGATACTTTGTTCTTTGGTTAAGGGTTCACTGGTTTTCTTTGATACTTGTTCTCCATCCATTTTATCTACTGGGAGAAGGTGCACATTATTTACAGGACTACCCATGCACATTTCAGCATTGGAATTCCCAGTTTCATCATGGTCATGGGTGTCCTGCAAGGATTTCACTTGGTCATCTTCATTACGATTGAAGCAGGGCAATAATGCATCTCGCCTATATGGATCTACACATTCAGCAGCTAGTTTTACAGACTGGGCTTCTGTTTCCTGTGATTCTTTATCAGTCTTGATAGTGGTTTTTAGATAGTGTTCAACACTTGCAGGGGTGAAATTAGGTGTTCTTTCTGAGCTGGGTCTATCAAATTTCTGTCCTGTACATACTTCAGAAGAGATCAGTGTTTCTCTCAGATGCGTATCATCATTTTGATCAGTTCCCAGAGTTTCACTTGTAACATTAGCACCATCCAATGAGCTCAGGTGGCAGCATGCCCTGTCGTTTATCAGGGACTGCACGTTCTGCTCTGAAGCAGGAAGTGTTAATACACACTTAGAGTCAGTCTGACTGTAAGGCACTGAGTGTTTGAAACTCTGGTTTTGCATTTTTGCCATAGCAACGTCACCGTTCAGAAAGTTTGTTGTTGCTTGTAAGTCACAGTTCAAAGGACACATGCAAGTCTGTTCAGTCATGGAAGACTTGAATGCAGCATCTGCATCTTCCAAAAGAGCTCCTGTGCAGTTGCATTTGCCAGGTGTCTTCTGCAGATCAAGTACTTCGACACACTGCTGTTTTAAAAGAATACTTCTCAAGTCACTCTTATTTTCAAAATCATCCTCATGCTCAGCCACTATATTCTGGTCAGTTGAATTACTGTGTATCTTGGTGGCACAATTCTTTGAGGAAGGTGTAGCTCTGTCACGGGCATAGTTATTTCCATTTTCATCCCTTATAAGAAAGGAAGACTTCAAGCCATTCTTTGCTTTGTCATCTGACTTCCCAACATTCATTTTGAAGGCTAAATTTTAAACTGTTTTCATTTTATCCTAATTTAAAATCTCAGAGAATGCAGATTCTTCTGAACTTTGCAGAAAAAAATCTCAAGCACAGCAGCTTTTCCCTGGAATGTGTCAGTCGTCCTGGAAGATATTTAAAAAGGAGTTCTTTGTTTTCATGTTTCCCAAGGATTCATATGTTCTGGAATTAAAAAGAAATTAAAAAAAAATTAGCCAAACTAGGATTTTAAGACAGTAAACATTTTAAGCTCCTAGTCTTTGAATCAAGTGCAGACATTTTGACCAATTTTCTTAAGCAAATTAGGATTTTACAAAGATATCATCCATGTATGCTTACCTTCCCAAGCCATTTCCACTTCTCTGACTGCCAAGCAACATTGAACCTTTTGGTCAGCTGCAGTCAAGTGCAAACTTAGGGTTACATTCTCAGATAATTAGCTTGCTGGGCTTTCATACAAGCAAAAGGACAACCCAAAGTATTTGGCTCCTCAACAGGGACGAAGTATCTGAGGGACTACATGACAGAATGTACCATCATTTTCCCCCTCTTTCTATAGCAGGCACCCCAAAATATGGCATGGTTCCTCATACCAGTGTGCAGTCAAGCTATGAAGCTTCTTACTGCACACTACTTGTAAACCAAAAACTTACAAAGGATCAAACATAAGTAGTTAAGAGCCATGTTAACAACAACAACAAAAAGCCAAACCAACAAACAAACAAAAACCAAACAACCCCCCTCCCAAACAAACAAAAAACCCCACGAAAAACCCCTACAAAAACTCTAAAGAAACCTGTCCAAAACCAAACATCAAACTGACTCAAGATGCTGTCAGTCCTGAGCTACAAGCAGTGAAGAGAATTCTAGGGAAGAATCGGTGCACACTCATCCTGTTCTTTGACTCTTCACTCAGTATTCAGCCCTGGTTACTGCTGCAAATGGGACATGGTGTTATGTAGATGTTTAGTCTGACCACGTCTGGTTGCATGTATGTTCGTATATACAAGTTTGCATGAGGACAGGAAATAGAGATCTATATTGTAATAATGATAAAATGCTGCTGTGTAAGCTCAGGACTACAGTAGAAATAAGAGCAGCAACACAGGAGCAACACTAAGAATGCTAGTGAACAAAAAGTTTAATGCTCATCCCTTGATGCACAGAGCAGTAACAACTCCAGAGAGCAGTTTTTCTCTGCACTGAAGGTCTTTTTCCCGCCTTTCAAGGAAGCAATGCATAGCAGAGGTAGTTAAAGATCTTCCAAGAGTTGTCCAAGACATCTGAGATAAAATGAAGAGAGGAAAGGGAGGTGCGTGATTGGACCTGAGGTTACAACAGTACATTTCCCACATTCTGCTGGGGTAGCCAACCAGTAGATGCAGATGGGACCCCTTCAGACTCAACTGGACAACAATTCCATATCTGGTAAGAGCCTCTATCTTCTATAAAGATGATTAGCCAAGTGAAGAAACAATTCCAGTGTCCTCTCCAGCAGAGCAAAGCTACATAACCTCACCTAAAATTCTATGGGAAGGTGGGGGTGGCAGGATGGACACAGACGATAGAGGACAATGGACCAGGCATGGGATGGAGATGCACAAACAAAAACAGTCAAGAAGAGCACTTGCAACATATAGTCACAAGTTTCTAGCAAGCATTAACAGTGCACACAGGTACCAAAACCACAAGGACATGAAAGAGAGAAGATCAAACACTCAAAGCAACTGGATGACCTCCATATCACAACTCCATATCAAAGGCTCCTAGTACCAAAAGTGAGACCAGAGGTACGAAGAACTTCAGATTTATAAGATATGGTTTGAGGGGCAGGGAGGGGAATCTGTCAGAAAGAAGGCTCACTTTCAAAGCAATAAAGCCTAAATAGGAGGGATGAAGGTCACTCAATCCAACAGGTGAATCTGGCTGAAGATGTAATCATTGGCAAAGGTCAGCTTCCCAGCTGGAGAAGAACAATCGGACAAGTGTTGAACACCATCACATATCTGGAATGACAGATTACCCTCTCCAATCAAAGCACAGGAAGGAGGACACTTGCCATCAAAAACAATGAGCAAATAGGTCAATGGTGTTTAACTGAAAATGCAGACATCAGAGTGTGGTGTCTCCAAACCTGGATACGGATGTAAGGGCATACTTGAAATCTGGTGTCAAGAAAGCAGCAGGACATGAACATCAGGATTAATATGTAGGGTGGGCAGAATAGTTCATAATTCACAGAAGAATTAAAGTCTGAAATGATTTGACTATTTCAACTACTGTGACACTACTAGATGATATACACCAAGACAAGTCAAGGAGGTTACAAGATCAGAAAATATAATAATAATAATAATAGATTTCTGCTATAGTGATGTTGATTAGGCACACTGAAGAATTATTCCATGTTAATATTTTTGTACAGTGGAATCAATGAATGCTTTGGGAAACAAGTTCGCCATAAGAGGAGAAGCAACTCTTGATTTGTTCTTTAACAAGTAAGTTTAAAGTCTCACAGAAACCATATAAGCCATTTTGGAAACCACAGCAGGGGAAAGAAAACAAACTCTTATCAACAAATGCTTTGGAAAGCATAAAATGAGGCCAGCATCTAAGTAGTAAAAGGTAAGTTACTAAAAGTAAGAATGCATTATTCAAAATACATTTTTGCATTATTCAAAATTCACTTTTTTCCTTAAACCTTATTTTCTCCATCTGAAAACACAGCTTGAGTAACTACATCCAAAATAAATTCTTTTTCGTATCAGCGAAAAGTAAAAAGCTTGACATACTGGTTGCATGGCCCATGAAGTTTTAAGTACAAAAGCAGCCCCCAAAGTAGGACTGTTAGAGAACTGCGGGAATTCGCCTGCTCACTATGAACCAAACAGGAAGTGGCTTCTGGCCCACAACCTTGTCTTTACAGGGTACTTTGAGTATCTGATTCAGATTGGGGGTAAGACCACCACAGAACAAGAAAAACAGCAAGCTACTGAGATCAGACAGCACACCCTCTTCTGCCCCCACTTCCCCTCAGAGATTAAATGGCTTATATAGCTAAAAATCTCCTGGTAACTCAAGGCTGATCTAGATCTTTTGCTTACCCACTATTATTCAATACTTATACAAGCATAAACAATTTCAGTACTCTAATTTTCACCTTCAATTAGGAAACCTAAGGCAGATTGAAGAGTTCTTCCAAAAGTCTTCCCTGAACGCAAGGCAAGAACCTGTTCTGAATAATTCTTCATTAATTTAAGTCAATCACAGAATCAACTGCTGAAAAATATTGTGAAGTTTGCTTTCACTGTTGTTTTGACACATTAAAACTTGTTTCTACTTGTCTAGAGACTAGCCTTTAACACAGCTTGCTCACCTAGTCATGCAACACAAAGTTAAGATTCCATTTTGATTCAGCATTAGCTCAAATCAAGCCAGCAGTCTTACCTCTTTCAAGTGCTTTCTCTCTAGAGAAAACAGACATCTTCAATATATCAAGACTTAGCAAGACTGAGACAGTAAGAATTTAAAGAATGGTGCATTACCTTATAGTATGCATAGTTAATAATGCCAAAAATTAAAACATAGGCAGCTAAGTAAACCTTGATCCAATTGATGCTGAAAAACATCCAAGAAAAATAAAAGCAGTTTTGAAACTGAAGAGAGAAATGAGAAAGTATGTTCAAGTTGCACATGCCAAGGTGTCCACGTAGAAGTCTGCTCACTTGGTGCTCTGGACTTTCACATAACCAGAGAACATACAACAATAAACTACTGATTCAACTATTTTTAAAGCAAATTTTCACTCTAGTAATCAACACTTTCATGAGCAAGTAGACTAGCTTCAAATACAGCTTCATATCCAGAGTCCTGAAGGCATTCTGCATAAAAAGTGAGGTATTTCCAAGGATCAGCTATGGTGTATAAAAATCTGTAACCTAGATAAACATTACTCCACTAAGAACTGACATTCTGTAACTCTGCATATACCAATATGTTCACTAAGCTTATGAAAACACTTACTAGGGATGAGAAATTCTTTTGTTTCAGTATTTGCCGTAGGGGGGGTTAGGAGCAGATGCACAGACACAGCAGTTGCCCTTGCTGAGAACACACCATTCCCAGCAACTAATGATTTAAGGAATTCTCTAAACTAAATACTTGCTCATAAACTTGCTTTGACTTTGTCTTACATCAAGTACTATGCATGCCTGGCCTCCAAAACACCCTACAGTGCAGTGCAGAACAGTTCAGCTGTTCTGTGCATTCACTAAAGCTCAGACTGCCAAATTTCAGTTGTGTACTTCAAGTACACTGCTGAAAAAGTCTTTGCTATCAGAGCTCTAAGCTTTCCCCTTCCTCAATAAATATAAGAGCTTGGGTTAACAGCAGTATCGCTTAAAAAAAAAAAAAAAAGAAAAAGGAAAGGGACTTGGCAAGTAGATTCTCCTAAAAAGGAGGAATTGGCTGCCAGCAGCCTCAGATCCAGGAGAAATACACTATAACATGCAGAACTAGGCTCAGAGCAAGATCTTGTCACTTCTGCTAATGAACAAGGGGTGTCCAGGTATGTGCTGTAAAAGGACAGTGACTCATTCAGTGCTAGGTAAACAGGAATCCAAAACACATGAATTACAACAGACAATTCAATCTACAACTTGACAAATTAACTACAAGAATTCAAGTAAATTTGAGTTAGTGTCACAATGCAGACAGTAATAATTTATGCTTTTACTGATACTCCCATCTGGAAGTTGATTCTTTTAATCAAACCATCATGCAGCATTGACTCACACCCATCAGCTACGTTTGTGCAGCCTGTATGAAGGGGAACGTGGGATGGGGAATAAATCTGAAAGCAGAAGGTGTGCCCAGACACGCAGGAAGGCAGTCTAGAAGTGCACTAATTAACTGAACATGCTTTGATACCAGACAAAATGCAGCATCAGCATTCCAGCAGAAAACCATAGTACATGGTCATGATTACCAATCACTGAAATCAAAAACCATATAAGGCATTTCATATGTCACTGCATTACACTACAACCAATTTATTTTACCATGTTCTGGAACACAACACAATTGCTGAAGTCTGACTTTTTCAGCATATACCCCTGAAGGCAGAGATGGCATCATCCAGGAGGGAGTCTGTATGCAGCAACCAGGCATCCCTCCCCAACATGTCATTCAGTGTCACTCACATGTGCTCCATAACAGAGCACTAGGAAAACATGCAATTTCAGGTCATGCTGCATTTACATAAAATTGCAAATTTTGGAGCTCTCTGCGCAACCTCAGTAATGTCACACCCGGATGTGAATTAGCCTATTAACCAAGTTAATTCAAACTACTCAAGTGAGAATGACTTCACCTGAACATTTATAACACCATTAAAAGTAAAATGTACTCCTAGAAGTGAATTACATGAAGTGCTCATATGCTAATGGCATTGCTTACTTAAGAACACATTGTAGCAACAGTGCTGGTGTTGTGAAGATGCTCTGTTTATTAATAAAGTGGGGGGCGAAAAAAATATACAACAAAAACCAAAACACCAAACCAAAAGCAAACCCACCTCACAAAGTAAGCAATATCTGTATGCTTTACTAAAAGCCATTTTAGAAGCCAAAGCTATGGCAAGCAGAAATGTACATTTGCAAGCAATCTTCCATGTTTGACTGAAGGAGTAGTATCGCTTTCACAGGCACCCACCATCAGTTTTTGCCTTCTCTACTTGGCTGTTCGCCAGACTAATACTTGCAAGACTGAAGCACCAGTGTAACGTGCAAGTTATAGCAACCAAGGAGCATGAATTTTAATCAGTTAAATCTTGGCTATAAGGTATAGAAGAAGTAAAGTGGAACGGCAATGGAGCCTATAGCTGGAGAAATCAGACATCATGAAGTTGTCTGAGAGCTGTTGACTTCCCACAAGATGTTCAAACCATGACATTACCATCAGACTACCACAAAACCTGATGGCTGATGCTTACAAGTACGTTTACCTTAACAGTTTGGCCTACTAGTGAATAAATGGTTGCCTGAGACAGCAATGCTAGTGCTTTCCCCAAACTCACAGCCTCCAGTGATTCGGTCCTCATATTGTTGGTTCAGTTGAAAGTTTCAATGGCTTTTGGACCCTTCCAGTCCTTACCCATAGTCACTGCTTTCCTAAGATGAACAGTTCTTATTTATTTAAATGCTTATGAACTTTGGCCATCCTTGTTGGCGTCTTTTTAAGGATGTTACGCTGTTCTCCCCATCCTCAATTTCAGACTATTTGTAAGCACACATACAGACATTCCAATGGATTTATATTGTCTTGATAACACAGTTCTTTTCCCTTTAATAACTGCCAGCTTTGGAGTTTCAGTGTAAGGTAAGTTTCAAGAGAACTTTGTATTCAGAAATGGAAGACTGGTCCAGTGGGGTTTTTTTTAAGGTAGTAAATAAAGCCCAGTTTTAACTTAAATAACCAAGACAGTTAATAACATTGTCTAAAACCAGCATCTGGTTATTTTGGGAATTTGGAGGTGCCTGCAACCCCTCAAACCAGGAAGTTCTGCAAACACACCTGCCTTTCCCCCACTCTGTTTTACCAGTACCTGTCAAGATGAAACTAGTGCAAGTAACAGAGAAAAGTATACACAAGCCAGTGACAAATGCTAGCTATTAACACAGTGCAAGTAAGCAAGCGTGCTTCATTGTTTAATTTGCACAGGCAAACAAACCAGAGCTACCTATTTGAATGCGCAGATGAGAATAGCAATAAGCCCCTCGCTTGTTATTCCACTGTGCTCTTACAACTTCATCAGGCTCTCATTTGTAGCTTCATTAAGAGACAGCATTCATTGCTAAAAGTGGCACAGACTACTGATGGGGTTTTCAAAGCATGTGCAGTACACAACTGCACACACGGTCATAATTTATTTACTCATTGCCATCATAAACAAAGCCCGTGCATGGTTTTGCATGAGATCACTCCTCAGTCTGTTTGTCTTCAGAAACTTTTCAAGAATCCCATGAAGTTCTACCTAGTAAATTAGTAATCAACTTTTCAGGCAGGTACTTTGGGGATATTTATTTGCTGTTTTATCACAACTAAATGGCTTAGCAAAAGCATATGTTCTTGTACAGGGAAGGATAAACTTTCAGGTCAAAAGGAAAGTAAGGAGCTGGAACTTGAAAAAACAAATAGTACATTTATTATGGCACTTCCTTGGAAGATCAAAGTTCAAGTCATTCTTTTTGAAAGATTTGACTGAATAGGCAAGCACAAACAGGACTACGACTGTCATGTTCAACAATCCTAATCAGCATTCAAATTACTTAACTAGACAGGGCTTACAAACACAGTTCACCTTCTCGGTTTCCTGGAATTCTGCTAAACTGATTTTGTCCACTGTTACCATTTAAAGGGTATATTGATACGTTTTGTAATCTTCAAGTTACAAAACAGTGGGCTAAGATTATTCACAGGAATGGTTCCGTTAAGATTGAAACATTATCAGTGTAGGAAGAAAGGTGGTAATGTATTTTGAAGAACAAAACTACTTTGAGAATTCCTGCTAGGTCTGTCCAGCCACTCACATACAGCAATTAAGTGAAATTTTGAAGCCGAGTAAATAAGTTTTGTGTCCTTCAAGAATGTGCTCAAGTTTCCAGGTAGCCTTCAAATATCTAGCAGTATCCCTGAAGCATCTCATCATTCATTCTCGATCATAATTTCTCATTCTTTAAGGAAATGTCAGCCATCAGCACCCTTGCTGCCCAACTTCCTTTAAAAAAACTTTGAAAGTAGAATCTGATCTGACCTGTTCCAAACTAACAGGTCAGTCTTCCTTGGCAACCTTTCTACTCTCCATTACATGTTTCTCATCTTTTACAGAGCTGTTAACTTGCCCCATACTCTTCTCTTGCTTTCCATTCTAGTGGAGTCAAATCTGGTAGAGAAGCAAGTACACAGGGGAGCAAGGCAAAACAGCCATTATACCTTGGATTCTCAAGACAAATGGCAGAATGGTGTTGCTGGTGGCTTTATGGCCATTTTCTGTTCTGGTTTTGAAAACTTTGTTTCAAAACATCCCCTCTGAGTATTTAATAAATAATATTTAAGTGAAGAATTTGTCTGCTGCTAATCTTTTGACTGACAAGTACAAGGCTTTCACAAAAGAGCAAGTACAAAAAAGGCAGAAACACTCTGCAGAAACAGCACCACAATGCAAAGGCAGTGGCTAAAAAGCCAGTTGTAATCCTGAGAAGCAATAAAAAATAAATAAAAATGACTGTTGCTTCCTAACAACGAGCCAACAATTTGGCAATTCAGAGCAGAAATGGCTGTAACCACTACCACTGAAATAACTCCTGCATGAAATATTTGCCTTTACAATTAAGTTTTAATGCCAAGCAAATATACCACAATGTGCCAGACAGCACACTTCTTAAGGTAATATGCTAACTTGAAAATTTTCATGTTCCTGAACTGTTTTATGAAGAAGCTGTGCCCCCAGCCCATGTGAGTGTTACACAACTTACAGCTGACATCAGCACTCTTTTGGCTAGTACAGTGATTGTGTTAATGGAATCAGATAGTCAGGGCCACAAAAAGACTCATCTGCTCCCAAGCATTGCATGTCCCTCAGATCCTCACCTAAAACTGAGCTCAGCAACTGGCTATATTTAACACTGACATATGACATGAACTAGTTTACAGAACATTTGGAGTACTCTCAATGTAACCTGTAGTGAAGCAAGATACAGTAAGTACAGCAGTATGGATTAGCTCTAGTGGATTCTTCTGTGTAACAAATCTATAACCAGAATAATTTAGAAAACATGTTGATCTGCTATTTCACAAATAATGGCTGAAAAAGCAGCATCTTTTCCGTGGTATTCATTTGTGGTAGAAATTGAAGAATTAATCAATATACTTAGGATTTCTCACATTAACCAAGTCAGAAATTGATTCAGCTTGCAGTTTCTGCAGACTCAAAAGTTGCCTGCTGTGCAGAAATGATCTTTTATTCAGAAAAGACTACAGTCAGCCAAGAACAGTTAACAGTGACTCTACAAGGAATTCTACCTCTGGGTTAGGACTGCACTTTTGCACTGCAACAGCATCACAACAGAATGTAATGCTGCATTTGCCAATTAAAGAACAGCATTTTTATGTAAAAAAAATAAATAAATTTAAGGCTATTAATAGTGAGGGGAAAAAAGAATCTAACAAAACTTTAATAAACTGGTTACAAGAAATAATATTTAGATAACCAAATAGGAAACAGAACTAACCAAATGTTAGAAGTCCTGAAGGTGCAACGGTTGTTGAGGATTTTCAATAAGTTTTGTTGAAGAGTAGTTTAAATCCTAACAGTCCTAATAGTTTCACAGTATTTCACCTACAGTTTGCATAGCCAGCACCTGGAGTTACAGGGGAATTTGCAACCATTGTTCCAAAGGTTGTAGTCTCAGGCAAAAAAAAAATGAAAAACACAGATAGAACACGCTTAAAAACACTTCTAAGAATAAGAAAACCTTGCTATTTTTCCTACAAAGGAAACTGTTTCTCACAGTGGGATCACTCCTGCTACATGAGTTTCATTCTTTTTACATTTTTGGGTTGTTTGCCTTTTGGGCCTAAAAGATGCAAGCCTGGGAACCCATCCAAGAGGGACCAACTCTGCAAAGCTAAACACTGCACCACACCTCTGCAACAAACTCAAGAAAGGTGCCCTGGCAGTTCAGCAGAGCTGTTAAAAAAAAAAGGAGCTTAACACTATTGGGTAGCAGGCTGCAGTCAGTGCTTTCTGGAAAGCACCAGCTCTCTGTGCCACTTGATATGCCTGGTGACAGGCTTCTTGCAGCCCCACAAGGGCTGAAATTCCACCAAGTCCTGGTGAGTGAAAGACTGGCAAGAAGGGCAAGCTGGACACATATTGTCTGAAAGACAGCCAGGGCAAGGTTATTAGTCTCACCGGAGAGATCCCTTGAGAGGGGTCTAGCCCTGCAGGCTGCCAGCCACTCCCTGCAGTTTCCCCTCCACTCTGGAGAAGGGGCTCCATTTGAGCCCTGAGCAGCAGCACTCCTGGAGATGAAGGTTCTGTATTCGGAGGGGCAACAGCAAGACTCAGAGCTCCTGAGAAATCATTCTGTCAGTCCCTCTGGCATTCCACAAGAATGCTGTAGGCTAGCAAAGAATTATAAATTTCTTTCCTAAGACTCAAGTGGTGCAAGTCCACTATTTTAATATTTTTCCTTGAATCAATTTGCTTAATGTCAAGCATCAAATCTAAATGGTGTTTATTATAGACCACACAAACCTCTACACCAAAGCTTTAATCGGAGAGCTGAAGGGTGTTTTAATTTCAAATGCAAGCCTCTCAAACAGTTCTCCCCGTTTGACTATATAGCTGACTTAACACCTTCCCAGAGCTTATATACATAACCACATCATTGCAGACACTCTGGAACTACAGTTACCAGTTATATGGTAACATTAGTTTTGATGTCATATCAGGGCTGACCAAAGTAAATGCCACAGGCAGTGACAGAAGAGCTATCCACCCAGTGCCACATCCATACTTGCTGTTCCCCAGTGAAGTTCAGCTTCTGCTGCAGACAGGCCTTGAGATGAGAGAGATGCACAGCTAGAGGACTTAACACACACTGGAAGAGTACTGTCTCTGTGCCATCAAGTTTCCCAATAACTGACTACCTAAATAAATAATAAATCTAATAACTAAATTTTCTAATAAACCCTTGGCTAACTGACAACCGAACAAGGTCTCATGATTTAAAGGCAAAACTTGCCTTTTTCTTCCTCTGGCTAGTTTTTTTGAGTCAGCTCTGCCTTTTTGGCAAGGACTGGTCACACATTAACTTCTGCCATACAGCACCCTCAGTCAAGCAATTCACTTGTACACATGAATTGGTTCTCTGCAGCCTCTAGGACTTGGTGCCATGTATGAACTATTTTGCCTGCAATACACCTCACCTCAGATTTAACCCTTTCAGCTCTGAGTTCACTGGATTCATAAGCCTGATGGAGGGAGCTTGCATACATGCAGTGACAGCAGCATAATGATTTAAAGGTCATCACTCTGATCTGGTATACTTTAAGTAGTCATTCTGCAGCCAGACAGTCTTGTTAGCAGCAACCTATAAAATACTATTTATTAGGCTAAAGCACATTTAAGTCATGCAAATATGCAGCAGAAAATAACTGGCAGAACACACATATAAAGAGGCTTTTCATCAGTACTATCTTAAAAAGTCATAGAGAAAAATTGATTGCAACTTCTACAGATTCTGCACAGGGACAGACAATACAAAGATTCAAGTTAAATGATGTTCTTAGAGTCAAAATTCAAAGCCTCCCTGGCTCAAAACTGTAGAGAGCACCAGGATATAAACTACCACTATGCACAAGCTTCTCAAAAGCTGTGCTTTAAAGACTGTTCCCCCAAGGACAATACACATCCCTTATTCAGAGGGCAATAGAGACAGAATATTATTTCTGGATTTATGTTGATCACAGACCTTCACTATTTAGTTCTATTAAGCACCAACACCAAATGGCAGCTGTTTGACTGGGTCAAACCATCACTTAACAGTACAGAAAGCCATGGAACCATCATCCATATCAGAGGCAAGTCAGAAATGCTCTCATACCTCAACTATTTCACCACTCTACAATACAGGTGGAAAGCTCCTACACAGGGCTAACACAAACAAACATACTTGAGAAAGTAAGCTGGGGGGGTGCTAGGGAATGAGGAAGAAACATCATTGAAAAAAAACCAAAAAACAAAAACTGTTGGTCAGGTAGCTAATAAAATTTAATTGAACTTGCACAACTGAATACTGTCCTGTAAAGGGTGACCAACCTCCTTCTGAATGTAAACCCAGTATGTTTAAGTTGGCATCATGGAATTATTTCCTCTACCAGCATGAAGTTCAACAAAGCACGTTAACAATGCTGCAGTTTGTAAATTTCCATCTAGAAATCCACCAATTCACAGCACACAAACAAGGATCTTCGTGTCCTGCTCCATTAGGACTCTGCATGCACAGCTTGTTGATACAACTTCCCTGACAAATGAAATCCCAAAATGCTAGAGCAGCCTGAATAGAGATGGGTTGCCTGTGAAGGAGGAAGGGAAAAAACCCAACCAAACAGAAAAACCTAAACCACAGACACACACCCAGTTCTGAGTAATCCAAGAAAATAAATAGGACGGAAAGTCATTAAGCTTCTCCTGCTAGGAAAATACATGGCTCTAATAGCTGAAAGTTGAGCAGCAAAAAAGAGTTGAGCTGAGCAGAATATCCAGGATAACCCACAAGAGATGTCCATCCCCTGGACCTCTTGCTTCCATTTCTCTAATTCAGAGAGTATTTATTAGTTAGAGTGCTTTCTTCCTTCTTCATCAGATATTGGGGAATGTTCCTGAAAGAGGAGTCTGTTTCTACCTTGATGTTTTCCCTTTAAATCCACCACTGAGGCTCTGCTTTCTCTGAGCCAAGTTAAACATACCAGATGCATTTTCACAAGTTGTTTGGGTAGTATACCGCTCACAAATGTCAACTGCAAGCAATTAATCCTTCATTAGGAACTTTCTCCAGAGGAAACTGCCTTACAAGAAGCAAGGGTGGAAGGGACTGGCATCTGGAAATCACTTAGTTCAGTCCTGTTGAACACCCAGCTACAGCAAAGCCTTCAGGGCTGCAAAGCAGTATTTGGTGTTTAGATTTTAAATTGTTCAAATATTTGGAAAAAAAGTATCAAGGAACAGCAGTCTATCAAATATTTCTAGGAATACACTAAGCATAATAAGCTTCCTTGGGCTGGATTTCTTGCATCTATAAGGAACTTCTTAGCCAAAACTAGATATGCCAAAAGTCAGAACAGAAGACAATCCCCAGGAATGGGGCAATTGTCACACAAGAGGTGAAGGCTCAATTTACTTGCAAATATCACGTGCTCAAGTTACTCTTGCTCTTCTGATATTGCACACAACAGACTGAATGGTGGCTTGAATACTTCATTTCTGACTGCTGATAAGGGATTTAAAGAAAAACCAGAGACCATCTCCAGATTTTTTTTAAAGCAGAAAAGGAGAAACGTGTATTCCCAAATGATCCCATGACAGGTAAACAGCCTCTATTGAGGCTCACATATTGGTCTAAAAACCAAGTTGTATGTCAAACAAATAAGCCTTTCACATTAATAGAAGTTGTTAGACTGAGTTCTTTGACTAGTGTCTTCACAATTCACTGTAATACAGAGGATGGCAGGTGTGAAAGGTAGCAGAGACAACTGTTTTTGTAAAATTAAACTGTACTAAAGTCTCCCGAATTGTTTCACACCATCTTCCTCTCCCTACCCAGGCAGAAGCAAGAGTAACTGTCTACTTAAGCTCCCAGTTTCTATAGGTTTTAGGTCCTTACCAGTTTACCACCTGCCTCTGGCTTAGTAGTTGCACCAAACACGGTATGTGTTTCTCCCCATCATGTCCCTGAATTCCAAGTTTGCACATTAGTATTGAGAATTTGGGGTTTTCAATTACTCCCATACACATTTGAAGTAACAATTTTGCAACTAACAAATTTAAGTGTTGTGGACAAGGTACATTAATTCCTAAGAATTATTGAGATATACAAACCTGTAATTCCAGGTACTGTAAAGAAACTGCCATTTCACATACCAAGCAGTAATACAAAGCAAACCCAAGCCAAGCACAAGCCATAGCAGAGAAGCAGCATTTGGGATACTATGACAATGCTTTCTATCTCCAATATACTTGAGAGATTCCCAGAGACTCCACTGAAAGAACCTTACACATTGAGAATAAACTGGCATTCACACATCAAAAAGCCGAGGAGCATGTTTTGGTTTAAGCAGACTAATCTTTACTAACACAGGAACCACTGCTGCCATCAGTGCCTTCTGTTCAACTCCAGTCTCAGTGCGCCAGCTTAGAAGCCAACTTTTACATCATCATCCTATCACATGAATCAGTTCTTTTACACGGGATGGACTAGACACAAGACATAGCACTATCCCACTGTGCTTATTTCAACAAGCCTGCTCAGCACTGGATTCCACATGCCGATATAAAATGGAATAAACCTCAGTAATCATGTTTATTTTTATGTCAAGTGTATGTTTGCTCATATGACCACAGAACATAAAAGTATATTTTAAAAACTATTTGACAAAGAAATCACAAGTCGCATCACAGCCACAGATTCAGTACCATAACAAAATGGAGCTTACTATGAGCCTAACTTGATGAATAAGATGCCTATCTCTGTCTTACTCTATGATATAAAGTGTAACTCATTTATAGTCTACCAGGGGGAAATACCATTCTAGTAGTTAATCATAAAACACTTGCTCTTTAAATAATACAAAATATATTTACTAAGATCCCTTTGAACTTTCAACAGCAAATATGTATGCATACCATCAGTTAGGTCAGCAAATAATTTGGATCCCAAACCAACCACAGGTGAACTGATTCCATTCTGAATTAAACTATGTAATAGCATAGCCCAAGTCAGGCTGTGCTAACTGAAAGCTAACCGGCAGCAATGAACATGAGTGCACATTTGATTAGACTCACCCCATGGCCTGGACAGACTCATTTTGCACGTACCCAGAAGGTCAATACATTCAAAATATTGAGTATGGAAAAGGAAACCAAATAACAACTTAGAGAACATTCCTGTGGTCTCACCACCAGACCTCTGTCAAATTGAGGCTGCCAAGTTTCATGTATCTCATATTACATGAGCCACAAGATTTTGACAGCCCTGGAATGACATCCCACCTCTTTGCCAAGATGCACAGAGCCAGCTGAGGTCCAGGAAAGCTGACAGCACAAGAGGAACCACCTAAGCAGATCTAACAGCTAAGGAGATGCAGCTGCTGCAATCACAATTGCACACTCACTTGAACAGCAGTAACATCTACAAGGACTATATCATTATCAGGGACACCCCAATACCAGACCCTCCTGACTGCAGACCGCCACATTTTCTCCACAATCAGAATAAACCCCAACAAGTTCACACACTCCTAGATGCCAGGGGAAAAACACAAGTTTTAGTTAACATGGGAAGAAAAATACAGACCCCTCCTGAAAACGGGTGTCTGAATAGGAGTCCTCACTCAGAGAGGAATGGCAAAGGTGGTTTTTAGATTACTGACTTGGGGAGACAATGATTAAGAGGTATGTGAGAGTCACAAGATCACTTTCTGCTTAATAGCCTACCATATTCAGAAAGAAACACGATGCCTGTACTGTCATGCATATTTAGAAAGAATATATACAGAGAAATACCAGTCACTAGTTTCTTCTTCTGATATGGTTAAGTGCTTGAGTGCTAACAGCAGCTTCTTACACAGAACAAAACTCAGTCACTGTCCTGATGCAAGCACAAATCACCTATTTTCACTAACTAAACCGCCACAGGTAAATCAAAGAGTCAAGCTGAAAGCTTAAAGTTAGAAAGCCTCACTTAAAAGACACAGGTGGGCAAATTTGCTTTTCAGGCACATGAATTGTCAGAGACACTCTAATCTAAAGTAGATTGACCAGGAACAAAACAGGATGTGCAAGGATCATATAATCGCGCCTTCTTTTACCCACAGATCAAAGCCCATCCCTGGCCAGCAACTGGTACTATACAATCACTTCATATCCCATGCTCCCTCAGATCACAGTACGGCAAAGAAAGTTAGCAGACCCCATCACTGTCTCCACAGCCTGCACTTCACTCCTGCTGAGGAAAGGATCAGCTTAGGAGAGTAATGAAATGCATCCCGTTACTCAGCTTTGAGAATCATTTCCCCATTTCAGTTTGAAAAATTAATCCATGCTTACACACAGACAGAGGTGTTGGTCAGAGCCTATGGCAATTTCATTCTACAATTAGGCAGATTCAGCTTAATGCACTTTCCCAGACCTCCTGGCTAGAGATGTTAGCTCACTGTGCTATGGGTAAAACCTGCCTGGCTGTGCAGGACACCTGACCCCATCAGTTGCCACCGCGACTGTTTAAGTCTATTAGACACTTATATGCACACACTTCCATTCACTCCTCACCTTTCAGTATCAATAAGATAAAGATATTTTATTAAGAAAAATCTCAAGCTTTTTGCAAAAGTCTTGTTACCAGTCCAATGCTGTAGTAACAGAAAGCCACAGGTGAAGATGTGAAGTATAGAAATACAGGTATGAAACTAAGTCCTCCTCTACCCTTTCAGGGCTAGAAGGTGGGATGCTGAAAATAGATACTCCTCTTAAAAGTTGTTAGATAATCTAGAGAAATAGTATCATAAATTTAAGATATTATCATTGCACTGCAATCCTTCAAGAGCTTACTGTGAGGATTTCTTTAGAAATTACTGCTTTTATCTAACAGAGATCCACATGCAGGTCTAATTGCTGCATCCCGACTTTTTTCCTGTGCACTATTATATTTAGGTTTGGTTTTTTTTCACTTTTCTCCCTGAAACAATCACAACAGAGCTAAAAGTTAAAGTGATGCTGTAAGCTGCTTGTTTGCTTGACCCAAGTTCCTGAATCACCAAGGGAGAATGGTAGCAAGAGGCAGCCACACTATCACTCAGACTGTCTTTTTTAACATCCACTGATTTGGCTGCCTCTCATGTTCCACCCTATCCTTGAGCACTGGATGCTTGTTTGGACATCTGGAATATTAAATCACTCTTTTTTCCCCATTCTAGGTAAAGGTTTTCCCTCCTTCCATAAAAAGAAACAAATTATATTTCCTTTATTACCTTCAAAAGTTTGATTGAACTTTCCTTTTGATTTAGAAAACCAATATTGGCAGCTCCTGGTATTAGTACTTTATCTTAGACAAAACCAGCAAGATTAATGATCAAAGATCACTTCAAATACTGAGAATATCAAAAAAGCCACTGAGACCCTTTATCATCCCCAACTCTCCATTTTAAGAACTGGTACTTGATTGTTTTTCTTAAACGTTTAATAGAAAATTACATATTATACTAGTTTTGCAAACACATCAACCAGCTTCCAAGGAAATAATGTCAGCAGCATTTGGAAAGTACTTAAAGGGGTTTGGGGTTTTTCTGCCTTTGTCTCCCAGCCTGCCACTAATGCTTCTGTTCGAGCTGTAAAACTTAAAACACCAAGGAACACTAAATCAGTGATAATACATGCTTATCGTTTGATACAAGTCACCAAACATCCCTCACAAATATTACCACCTTCTATGTAATTTTTGCAACCAAAAGGTTTATTCTGAACCATATTTAAGCAAAGAGCTTCGGAAAATACAAGTAATGTTATTATGCTCTAAATAGCCAAGAATAAACTGTAAGTGCCACATCAAGAGTATGCTTCTGTATATCTGGAATAAATAACTTCAAGTAATAAATGAGGAAAATTATTTGGAGTACAGCAGCACCTTACACTAGCACGTGGTGGAAAGACACACACAACAAACTACTTACTACAGTCAAAGCACAAGCCTTTTAAAAGCCTTTAAAAGTCAAGGCTGAGTTAGATTAATCATCAAAAGCTCTGGTCAGTGGCATAAACTACAGCACAAACAATCCATGAGATATAAAAAGGAAAAAAATAAAATTAAACAAAAACAGAGGCCAAACTATAGAGTTCTCTCACGCAATTCCAGCTTTCAAAGATCAGTTCATCCACGCAGATATAAAAGGCTAAGGCTGAGGAATTTTCCTTATACGCCCTGCCAGCACTGCATCAAAAGTTCCCTGTGTGCTACCAATATGTCCAGAGAGCAGGTGTGACAAGAACTGCAGAGATCTGACAAATGATACTTGCAAAGAGATATTTTCTGTAATGCTTCAGGCCATATTCACAGTGAGGGACAAAACAAAGTTCAACAAAGTACACAACAGGTTTGCCTGGCCAGGTCTGAAATCAGAGGAGGATGGACTTAACCAACTCCTCTTTCTGCAACTGAGGAAGTCGTAAAGCCTTTATAAAACACAAACTGCTCTTTTCTTACAGCTGTGGGCTACCACAGCTCAAATACGGAGTCTGGCTACAAACTTAATCTGCAGCAGTTGCCGTGCCCATGAGTTCCTGCAGCCCAGTGCCACCTTCGCTGTCTGCACAGGGCTCCACAAGGAGCTGGATGTCCAGAGTGTGCAGATGCTGGGATGGCAGAACATTTCCCCTGTGCTCCAGGTCACAGAGAAGCACATATACAGGAGGTGTTTCTTCCACCATTGCTGTCCTTCACCCATGCATCACAAATTACAACAAACAGCTATCCTACAAGAGAGTTTTCTATTGAGAAGGCTGAAGTGCAGCTTGGACAAATTTAATTTTAGCCCACCTTCAGATAGCCTGAGGAAAGAATTGTTTGGAAAAGTCGTATTGCAACTCATCAAAATCCATTTTTGCCCTAGGGAACTAGCAGTTCTCCTTCACATTTTCTAAGTGACATAAACTGCAGTCTCTTAACTCCTGTCTGCTACAGGCAAGGAAAGATGACTATTGTGCCTCCAAAAAACTCAACCAGAGACTTCCCTTTACTCAATTAATTTAACCACATCATAGAAGTGCATAATTTGCTACTACACCTATTTACTGTAGGCTTCTAAATTAATTCAGCATTATAGGAAAAGAGGAAAGCTAAAAAAAAACCAGGAAAACTAGAATACACCAGTTATGTGAAACACTGTTCAGATTCCTTTCACCCTCTGAAAATATTTTTTCTTCAAAGTATAAAAGAATTTCAATAAATATAAACAAACAGATTTTAACAAAGTCAATTTAAATGTGAAACCATTATAGCTATATTAAACCCCACTGTAATATATTCATCATTTAAATTAAGCCATCTGAGTGGTATGTGATCACTGACAATGTTTTAAATACAGAGAAACCACTACCTTGGGGTACAGAAATTTAGACTTCAATAGTTAAACATTTCAGAATTATTGCTCTTTTTGAACAAGAAACAGAACTTTATCTTCATTCATTTAATTTGTTCAGTTCAATGACTGGGTTTTCAAGCTATAAGAAATGAAACCAACTTGAAATCTCTTAAAATATCACAAAATTAAACATTTTTTTTAAATCAACCTCTAGCATTTCTGGGGGGGAAAAAAAAAGTTATGAATTTAAAGGTATCCAGTGCATAATGTGAACCTAGTTGGTGATACAGAAGTACTAAAAGAAATGATGCAGCTATCTCTAATTATAAACAAAAACTATTAATGCACCATGCTTAAAAGAAGGCATAGAGTATCAATTGACTCTTTCCAACAGAAACATGTGACAACTCTTACACTACCAATACATCATTTAGCAACAGATCGTACATGAATACAATGATTGCTCTTGGAAGAGGAAACAACTCTTTCAGCTATCCCATGCTCCCAGGTGACAACCTCTACCAATGACCTTTGTAGCAGTAAAGTTCTTTAAGGTGTCAAACAAACTCATTTGGCAAATCCAAGTTTCTTTCTACCTTGCAAAATTTAAGGGGATGGCAATAGGCTTCAAACTCCATCTAACACACAGCAAACTACAGCTCCACAGAGACACTAGTGGAAGAACAGGATACTGGAAGAGCCAAGACTGTGGCACTGCACAGTTTGTCACCGAGATCCAATCCTGAGGCTCCCAGTTCACTGTGCTTACCATCAGAAAAACACTGCACCAGAAACTTAATACAAAAGCAGAGAGCTGGGCACCTGCAAAATAGGAATTGCTATCTGCAGGTCATAATCATCTGCAGCTATAATCATCAAGGCTAAGAGAACTGGGATTATTCACCCTGGAAAAGAGAAGGCTTCAGAGTGATCTAATTGCAGCCTTCCATTACCTGAAGGTGCCACCTTTTGGGGCCTGCCCCAGCTCGTGTTACAGGCGTGGCTGCAGTGCCACGTTTGTGTCATTCGGTGGCAGAGAGGACAAGGCGAGGTCTTCCCCTGGTGCTCTGACCCACGTGGGCTCCCAGGATTTCTCAACAGCCTGACATTATTGCTTTGCTGTTTGTATGTTACACTTGAGAGGCGGCGGGTGTTGGCCGAGTGGCGTAGGCCCCCGCCTGTGGAGCCGGCTCCTCCTCTGAGGACGCCGGTTCAAATCCTGGAGGAACTCGCTGTCGCCGTCCGAGCTGCTCGGCCGTGGCAAGATGAACCTCAGGAGTAAAGGGAGTGGGGCCAGTTCTGCGCACACTGTGCCTCACTTAAAAAATCCATTGCGCAGGCTTATCCCAAGATCTTCGTTTGCGAAGTCCAGCCAACAACAATTACCTGAAGGGAACTTTCCAGAAAGATGGAGACTATTTACAAGAACATGTAATGCCAGGATAAGGGGGAAGAGTAACAAACTGAAAGCGAGGAGGTTTAGATTAGATATTAGGAAGAAATTTTTTCCTGTGAGAGTGGTGAGGCACTAGAGATGTTGTGGATGCCCCATCCTTGGAAGTGTTCAAGACCAGGTTGGACGGGGCATTGAGCAACCTAGTCTAGTGGGAGGTGTCCCTGCCCATGGGGGATGATCTCTCCTAACCCAGGCCATTCCGTAATTCTATGATCTCTCAGAGGAAAAAAAAAACCAAATACACAAACAAACTGAAATCAGAAGCAACTAAAGCAGTAAGTGTATAACTGTTGACTGGGAGGATACTCAGTTTGAAGAAGTACACCCTCAGCACTACAGGCATTCTGCATTCAGAATCACTGGGTGACAAAACCTGCTGCTGCTCATCAGGCAGGATGTATTAACCCTAGATCCATCTAACAACCATATGCTACCACCCCAAAATAAAAACACCACCAACTGAATTTGCATGCACTAGCCATTCCTGTCCTGCTGTGCCAAGCCTGCCATCACCTCCTCATTACCTGACATTCCTGGGTTGCTAGTTGAAGTTGTTATGGCTTGGTCATGGCCTTAAGGCTTTCTGAAATGCTGCTTTTTAAGGTCAGCAACTACTGAGCTGTGAACTATGTTTCTACTTCAATATTCTCCATTTTACTCATAACAATTCTCCTCATGGAGATTAACGGGCTCTTGCTCTATTTCAATAAAGCCCAAATACCTCCCTACAAAAAAAAAAAAGGAATCACCAACCACACTCCCTCCTTCAACCTCTCCCCTTCAGAACAGCACAGATCCAAATTTGTCTTCTGCTTGAAGATATTCATATTTCGTAAACTGACTAAATTTCTCTGCTTTCCTGAACAGCTTTTTCAAAGTTCTTGCCTACCACTTTGACTGCTAGAGTCTTTTCCCTGGACTAAGCATGCTAAAGAGTGCTGCTGGAGCAAGCTGACTACACATGGCAGCACCAGGCACAAATCACTGTAAGATCCTGAGAGTTGAGCTGACAGTCTGAACACACTGTTCTCCTTCATCTAATTTAACACACAAGGGGTAGAAAAGAGCATTATTCTTCAGAAGTAAGATTTTAAGGTTTCCTCTTAAAAGCTCCTAAAGGTTTTCTAGCCAAGGTATTTAATATCTTATTTCTCAGATGAAACACAGATTATCCTTTTATTATCCACATATAAAGCGCTCAAAAGTAAACTTTTCTTTGGTTTGATCTTTCCTTCATCTCTGAACCACCATCAGGAAAAGGCTGGTCAACCAAAAGCAGTCTGTCTGTCCTCCTTCCATGAAATGACCCTATTCAAGTAGATGATTTTTTTTTTTTTTCATTTATAAGGAGATCGCCACATACATTAAATTACAGTAAAATTTTATCTCCAACTACCAACACAGATGATATAAAAGAGTAAGTAGTTCATAGCAGTTTCAGAGTTGTAGCACTCATGTACAACTCATATGTGCCAACAGAAGGATGCTTTTTGGTACTGTACAGATTTTGTAACCATTTATTTGGCACCATCCCTTTGGGCCACATAAATCACATCACAGCATGTGAGGTGTTAATTCTGTGCTGGCCATTTGCAGTATCATTCCTTTCTTTAGGATACACAAACATGAGCTCAAGCAAAAGACTATAGAAAAAAACCCATAGAATTTCACTTCTGTGCTGAAATACAAATACCACACAACTTAATCAGAGTTAAGCAAAGTCTAGTTTGGGAAGTTGTTGCAACCTGAAAGATTTCTTTCACAGGCTTGGAGTTACAGGATTTAACTGTAACTGATTTAACTGATTATTTTCATTAAGAGTTCCAAAGCATGAGGTTTCACATCTACATGTGTTGAAAAATTCACATAGTTGTTTAACTTGAACATGAGATTCGTATAACAAAACAAGATGAGGAAAGAAAATTGTCTCCTCTGTCCAGCCAGGCTTACCTTAGCATGCCTTATACACTGCTTCAGTCTCTCAACTACAGAAAGCCTGATGTCACCAATGCAGCATGTGAAGAAAATAAGAAAATCCTTGGGATACTTGGCAGAAAATCTGGGTTTGCATCATCTGGCACCAGAGGCAGGCAGTACTCCACTGACTGGGATGCTTTAAGCAAGGTTCTTGGTAACCTTAAGGTCAGAACGAGACTGGATTGAAGACGCAGTCCCGAGGTCAAAGCTCCCAGCTCTCTTCCAGACACTACCAACCCAGCCCTCTGGATTAAGGTAGTGAGCAACAGAGATGTGAAGAACACCTAGTGCAATTGCTTTTGGTTTTCTTCTGTAACTTTTTCAAATTGAAAGTATTGAGATTGTCAAACTAAGCTTGAGCTTTATGTATATTAAACCTTTGCCTAACCCTTGCATTCCAACCCAAACAAAGAGAACTAAAAATAAAAGTCATCCGAATTTAGCGAGCTATCCAGTCTCAGCACGTTTAAAATTCCTTCATGTAGATCAGTATTTTTAAGGACTATTTTTACTGGAGTCTACACCAGTTTGTTTATGCTGGACTTCAACCCCCAGATGAGTGCTACTACTTAGCCTTAGAAGTTCTGATATCATCTGTAAAAATTCCCCTCAAATAAATAGAAGAAAAAAAAATCAGATATATAGTACTTCTTTAAGATAACTGTATTAAGAATTAGCCTTAGATTATAATCTTTCAGGTTACCAGATCACTAACCTACTATTTTTCCTTTTTTTTTTTTTTTTTTTTTGGCTACCTAGGGAACAGTTTGAGTTTCAGGGTTAAGCACATTCTGTTCAAAGGCAACATGCCAAATCCATTTAAATAATTAACCATTAACCTCAAAGTCACTGGTTTGTAGAAAGGCAGTCGTTAGTCCGGATTAAATTTTTCTCCAGGAAGTATCACTGAGTACAAAGGCCATTTTGACTCTTTTTGAAAGTGATTTCTGGAAGAACTGAAGAACATGGAAAAGATACTACAGTAGTCACAATAATTTCAATTACAGACTTCACAAGTGTAGACAGACATTTTCCTCTTCTGACACTACAGACTCATCTTCTGTTTTTAAAAATGCTACTGTTTTGCATTAGTAAACTCAAAAGATTTTTAAGACTTCAGAGGCAAGTTTTCATTTGGTTATTCTATGTCAAGAACCAGCTATCGAACAGCAGTAACCAGTTTTCTACACTGACAGCGGTCAAAATAAGGTAATCCTAACAAATTTCTGTGACAATGAAAAAAAATATAGTGCAAGGGCTTTAAAAAAAAGAAAAAAAACCAAAGCAAAACAACCAAACCCATGAAAAAAAACAAAAACCAAACCAAACAAAAAAAAAAAAACAAAAAAAAAAACCCCAAAACAAAAAAAAACAACACCGAGCTCACATGTAAAAAAAACAAATGGTAGAAAACTAAAAGCTGAATTAAAAACTACAGGGTTGCTACACTTACTCTTAATAGGTTGTATGATTACACAGATATTCAATGTTATTTTGAGGCAGAAAATAAGATGAATTTGCCATTTAAGACTTTTCTGAAACAAAAGTAGAAAACAAAATGCAAACACTAACAGGCTATTAACTTTTAAGAGATCCAAGAGATCCGATTTTGCACATTGTTGCAATTGTCCACTCACAAGTCAATATGAAAGGAGATGGACATGAATACTGCCATTCGTGAATTTCTTTCCTTTTTTTTTTTTTTTTTTCTTCTTCTTCTTTGGGTCAGGGAGAACGTTCATCTGAATAGGTGCTGGGAAGGAGCCAGCCCACCACTTTTGCAACTATTTTGTAAGCCACTTTCTGCTACCTGCAGAGCATGATCAGTCCCAGAGATTGAGAAACGTACTTCTCTATAACATCTAACTGTATATACCTTTAACAACCACAAACCTACTTTTATATGAACCCATTAGTTGAAAAAACAAAACAGCCATCAAGAACACATTGCAACCTATTTATTTTTTTCCTAGAAACCTTTTTCCCCACAATTATTTTAAGAACAAAATTCCAGCCTGCCCCTCTACAGGAAGCTGGTAGTCTCTATGTGTTTATAAATAAGCAAGCAGTTTGTAACAGTAGCTTTACTCTGACACCAATCAGATAGAAACAAGCACTAAATATAACCTCGGCAGATACTATGGAATGACCTCTACAGAACTAGGCTCCTTTTATCAATGATATGCATCCCATTACAGATTAGAGAACAGAAACACTGAATCCAAAGTCTGCCACTAAGTTTCTACATGGCCTTCAATAAGAAAGCTAAACAATTGGAAATCCTTGAAAGCCTGTGATGAAGTGACCTTGTAGAAGACAAAGCTTTCCTGCTTACTTTGCACTGAAAATAGCCCATTGCAAAGGAAAAGCCATCCCACCACACAGGCTTACTATATTTAGGTGACATCTTACCAACAGGGTACTCCACAGGAGAGTAAAGGCTGGAGGCATGCCTACATGCCAAACTATACCACTGAAATGTCAAGTGTTCCACTAGAAAGGCTGCCCTAACCACTGTGATTCCTTACCTTCAACTCTTCTCAGTTTTGGACACGTTACAGACACTCCTCCTAAGGCTCCACAATACTTACTTGTCTAAAAGGTGCATTGTTTACAAATGCGTGTTTGTGCCTACACATCGGTGTAGAGGAAGGTTTACACACTGGAACAACAGAACTATGACCTGTGGGATGCCTACAGTTCAGCTTCCAGGAGACACAGCTATAAAGATAGCTGGGCACAGAGGGGAAGAGCTACAGTACTGATCACCACTAGGCTAGCACAAGTGGAAAAAGTCAGATCCCAGAAAACAGAGACCCCCAGCTAATATGGTATGTATCACTGCCTTGTGCTTGAAGCACTTGGTCAATAGTCTACAGGACAAGCAGGGAACCTACTAGTCCAGTAAAATCACAAAAAACATGCTCAATACTTATCTTGTTAAGGTAATAGCTAAAGCTGCAGTACATCTTTCAGTAGAGGCAGCTTTTAGCAAGACTTCAAGTCTAATCATACAGCCTCCTCATCTAGGAAACTGACAAGTGCTATTCAATTATCACCTTGCAATTAAGCTATTAAATGAACTACCAGCTCAAGCTGGCTGAAATTTGGAACCAGACATTAAGTGTTGAGATGTAGCATTATTAAAGCAGAGAAGCACAAATAAATACGAGTTATGCCCACTACAACTATTATGAAACCTATGAGAAATTTGTGACGCAGAAGACTGGCTTTATGGTATTTGACTTTGGAGGCCATTTGCTGAGCAGCAGGACATTTTATTACATGAAATCCATGGCACACAAACCCAAACAAGTTCAGGGCAAGGAAAGAAAAGTAATGGTGATTCCTAACCACATAGAGAAACTCCACAGGTATCTTGATCTGTGTGCTTGTGCAATAAAGTAGAAGCAAACTTTTACCATATGCAATATAATAATGAAGTGGATGACCAAAAGTCTTTATAATCTCCTGAGAAAACTACAAAGCTCACAAGGTTTATACTACTTGGTAACAGAACATGAAGGAGCTACAAAGAACAAAGAGTCCTTAGGTGAAGCATTGCTCTGCACAACTCCAAATGAGTATCAGAAGAAGCTATTCATTAGATGAGTTGGTGCAGAGCAAGAATATTCATTCTGCTACTACAGATTCAAGCACGTTAAAGTAAACGAGCTTCCTAACTGCTTGGCAAGCCTCTGCCATCCTTCTAGGCAGATACTGAGAGTGCAAACACCTAAAGGCATCCAGCTGCCCAAGGCCACCAACCTATGCTGGCTGCTGAACCAGCCATTATTATCTCCTGGCATCAAGGCTCTGGCTGATTATAATACTGCAGGAGACAACACCCAGACATTTCAGTTTCATAATGCTCAACAATTCCTGAAGAGGTTCTATGCACTGTTTACAAGAATGAAACAGAACAAAGGAAACAGAGATGCACTACAGGGAACATCTGTTGCTTTGAGACACTTTTATACCGAGTCACAGGTAAGGACACAGATCAAAATTTCTGTGAGGAATTCCTTTCATTTAGGGAAAGCTTGAAAAGTAACAACTCCAGAAAACTACCTGTAGATACAAAAAAAATTTGAAAAAAATTTGATTACCTTAAACTCACTGTCAAATAAAATGACCCTCACTAAGTCAAAGAAATAAGTAACCTACACGAGACCTGTCTCACAGACAATTCTGGCAACAAATTCATTAAATTGAGCCACATGTTATATGGTAACATATGAACTATGAATCATACCAACAGACCTTCTTTCAGTGCCTTCACACTGTTAATGGCAGCTGGTAGTAGAGACCTGAAAAGAATGAGATTTCACATACAATCAAAATACTTCATGTTCCACACTGCTTGAAAGATAAAAGAGTAAGAATAAAGTCCTGTAAGTTTAGCTTATATCTCTAAATGAGGAGCAAATTAAGTACACAAAATAGAATTCGCCTTAATGGAGATCTGCAGTAGAGTTTAGCTCCTGCAAACTTAACAGTTGAAGTATAACTGACACAATACAGCACCATATAGGCTGCCCAGTTACAAATATCTGATAGAAGTATACCTGAAACAGAGAGTTGTTCTGACAGTACTAGAACCAAGAAACACCAGAATTCCCAAATTCTGTAGGTATCTCCTAGATATCTAACAGTGCAATCAAATGACCAAGTTAGCATTGAGTTTGTCTCACAGAGGTGAAACTGGCAGACGAGCAATGCAATTACATAGCATTGCAACAGTGGAACAGCAATCAATAGGCTTCCCATGATTAGATAAAAGTCAGCTACAGAGTAATGGCTTTTAAGATCCTTGAGGACCGATGGGAGAAAAGCAATAACCAGCGCACATATCAGATAAGAGTGCCTGCTTATGGTGCCAAGAAATGCGAGGCAAGTACATGCAGAAATGGTCTGCACCACACAGCCATCAACCAGCATATCCAACGTGAGCTGCCATGCAACTGAAGAGGGACAAAGTGGAAACAGCACCAATGTGAAACTCCCCATGCGCTCAGACAGCCAGCATCAACAAAGAAGTCACAGGACCATTAAAAAGCTTCACCCAGGAGTCAGAAATACACAACAGGACTTAATGACTGATGTCTAAAAGCTGGAAGCTTCAATAAAAGCATTTCTGTTCTTCTTTCTCTTCTTCACAAAGCATTAACCAGAAAGGAACAGGGAATCAAAAAGTGCCATACCATATGACTTGAATGGTTTGAACATCAGCACTTTTGCAAAAGCAAAAGCTGTCAAGCCTCTCAGAGGGAATCATGAAATCCACATACAATGATGGACAAATCACCACCTAGTATGAACCAATGTTTTTACAAAACAAGCGAATGGACCAAAAAAAAAAAAAAAAAAAAAAAAAAAAAAAAAAAAAAAAAAAAAAAAAAAAAGCACACACAGAGAAAAAAAAAATCCCCCCCAAGACAGGATCACTTGTAGCAAAATGCACTGAGCCACACTTGGAAAACTATACATGGTATTAAAGACAGAGGAGGCTTACTCAAGCATTCCAAGCACAGTTTTCCAATCTCTGTAAGAGATTTTCTAACAAGTCAGATTAGATCTCCATTATAAAAAACAGTATGAGAGGGTAATTTCAGTACTAATTTCTCGGAGTAGCTGACCAAGCTATAATTTCAGTACAATGTTGTGTGTAAAGCACGCTCCCAGGAAATAAGACAGATGATCATTACCAGAAGTTTGTTTTTACATCCCACAAAGTGAAAACCCTAATACTGCATACACCTTGCTGAAAGAGTTAAGTTTTTCAAACAACCCCCTTTCCTCAGTGGCTTTCGAGCTTTAGCACATTTAATTGTCAGCTCTTTCACCAACACAAGTCAATTTTCAGACAAACCTGGGCAACAAATCCAGATGCAGCAGTTCATTTTTTTATCACATTTAATTCTCCAGTTTCTGGAAAAGTTACACACTGATTTAAATGATAAAACAGAACTCATTAAAGGCTGTGTTTTCTGAAAAGCATGACTTTTGGGTTTGCTAATCTCAAAAAGCACAATTTAAATACGAACAGAACCAGTGCAAATCAGCAGGTTTAATAAGTCTAAATACGGCCTAGTAATGAAGATACCAGGAAAGTTCATGCTTTGTGATAGGTAAAATTCCACCAAAAGAATAGTTTAGTCCCCAAGTGACATCACTGCAAATGACATAATTGTCCAAACAGTACCGCCTGTGGCAGAGAGGAGTGTTAGAAGCCTTTTAAACCAGATTTCAAGATATTCTTCAGTTTTTCCCAGAACATCACAGAGATTCTAGAGGACAGCATCCTGATACCATTACAGAAATTTTTATGTTGATTCATAATTTCGATGGTGCATTAATGTTGATATAAGTAATCCTAACACTGGGACGCATACTGCATATTGGTTTTGTCTGTTGATCAGCCTCTCTCAAAATGAACATCTACCCCGCTTACTTTCAAATGTTCATGGTGAATGAGTTTGCCATAAGCTGCCTTCTGAACTGAGCAAATTAAATACCAAGACAGATACGAGAAAACTATCAGTGTGGAATACTGCCGCTATAGAAAAGTGAAACTAAATATAATGTAAAGACATAAAATCAATAAAATAAGCAGAAGAAGAAAATAACCTTCCACGTAAGTGGAAAATACATTTTGAGAACTTCCAATCAAATGTTCCTTTATACTTTTCTAAAACTGGTCACCCAGTTTAGAAGTAATTAACAGCTGCATATGTAGATTTTGTCCACACACTGAAAGCCATATTGACCACTGCACCACACAGGTTACCAGAAATCCAAAAACTTTCAAAGACACAGATTCCCAGTTTTTGCACACTGTATATATGCCACTTTTCTGCAGGATAGTTATTTATCAAGCTATTTGTACTTATATCCACAAAGCAGTCTTCCAATGTTTCACCATATACCAATATACCACTGAAAATGAAGTTTCCTGTTAATTTCTCCCAGAAAACTTAAGAGATTTTTCCCCACCTAAAAGCAATTCTAAGGACATTTGGCACATTGTAACTTCAACTGGATTAAAGAACAGGCTCAAAGGAGAGTGTATGAGAATTTCTTATAGTGGGAGTCAGCATTCAAAGAACTGCACAGCACCTACAGGCAGAACCACAGTCTTGCAACTCAGAGCCGCAATAAAGAGTTAGGGCCCTGGAGAGCAACATCATTGGATTCACGCAATTTCAGAGGCAAGGGCCACCAACAGCTTACTTGAGACCAGTTTCCTTGAAGGTCTCTGTGTTTCATCTGAAAGAGTTCAGTATCAAAACTGGGTATAATTGCCAATTGATTTCTGTAACATATCTTGCCTATAAACCTGTAAATGGCTGAACAGCCATCCCAGTTCAAGTTATTTCTTTATTTAAACAAAGCTGTTTGCTAGAACATCCAAGGCAGGTTACAGAGCCTTCATCCACAGAGATCTGCAAGACTCAGTTGGACACTGCCATGACTGACCTGATCTAACATAGGCAGTAGTCCTACTTCAATTTGGAATGTTAAAAAAAAGTAAACTCCAAAGGTACTTCCCAACCAAATTAAAAAATGCTTTAATTTACAGAAATACAAAGAAAAATACCACTCGAGGGAAATATTATGCAAGCACTTCCTGACTTCCCCTTTCAAGTCACATCACTCATATTTCAAATCTAACTCATAATCACAGTAAAAGAAATATTTCACTACCACTAAAACATATAAATCAGATACTGAGAGCAAGCAACTCGGGCTTTTTCCAAGAACTCATGACTCTTGCAGACCAGGCATTAATCGGATGCATACTATGCATAAGCCAGCACAGCAGCATCTTCCATTTATACCTCCAGTTTAAAAATGGTCTCACATTATGGTCTTGAAATAGTCCAACTACCTTACCTTTAGCTTCCCCAAGTAATAGTAATCACATTTGACTCACTAGGAGCATACAGGAGAAGCACCGAGTAAAATAAGAAAGGTACATCATCTGAATTGGGAAAATGGGCACACAAACTATAATGATGGACAAGTTCATAGTCCTCCTTTCAGGCTAGTTTTTCAACAACCCATACTCTTTACCACAATGCACTCGGATTGCCTGATGGCATATAGATCCTTAGTTCCTAAACTCTCCTGGAATGATGGTGCAGCAAAATCCTCCTATATATTAAATTCCTCAGTCAAGATTATTCAGTCTGCTGCAATTCAACACTAGAGACATGAAAAACCACTATCTCTCCAGCAGTCTCAGCTACAACTCCAACAGGAGATGAATACAAACAGCAGTCTCTAACACTCACAGCACCAAACACTCACACCCATCCAAGACTACAGTCACACACATTCAGGAGCACAATGATGAAAATAATTTATTTTTTGGCCAGTTGCATAAGTTTACAGATGATATCACAAAGTAAAAAGGAGCATCATTTCCCAGATCACCCCATTCAGACCTCACTGGTATCAGCTAATGCCACCAAACGAAACTACAAGTACAGGACACACTACAGGGAACTCATGCATTGATAAGAAATCAGGGAAAAAACCTATTACTTCACATAGCTACAATTATATTTTTTCAGAGTAGTAACAGTTCCTCCTTCAATAGCTCTGTTTTTGCGTAAAAAAGGTTGTCCACCTTCTTCCCCCACATGAATGGAGGAAACAGTGGGGAAACTGACCCTGGAAGAAAGGTTTCCTTTTTAGTTCCTGTTAGACACAGTATACATACAGGAAAAGGTGTTGGAGACACTAGGAATATCACCCATCAGAAGAAAGTGCTACACCACACACATTTCGAATGTTTCACCTCACCTCTGGAAGTTCAAAGCACAGCTGATGGCCACTGTCACTCTGAGCAGACAATGATCACATGCACATTCACTGTGGTCTGCAGTAGGACCAGGCCAGCAAAACCCAAAAGTGTGTGACATCTGAACTCCCAATGTCATGAGTATTCTGTTGTCATTTCCCTGCAAAATTACCCTATTGCACCCCATAAATCCACATGTACATCAAATGCAAAAATGAGCTAGTTTTTATTTTGTAAATAGTTACTTCAGATTGCAAAAAGAAAAATAATTGTGAAATCTCTAAATATTTGAAGACTGCTGAGAGCACACTGGCAACTTAGCAAAGCTGCAAAAGCTAAAATAAATTCTATGATGAAGGCAAACAAGATGACAGACCTAACGGAATCATGTAAAGAGGAATGACAACAGAGACTGGGGAGTTGATGCAAGTGGATGAATCACAAATCACATCATCATCATCATCAACAAATCGCAGCTTCATTTTTCCTGACGCAAAAACTGAACAAAGTACTAACCAAAGCACCTTTGAGGTTAACTTAAGTACAAAATCCATTAAGGATTAATTGAATTCAGCCAAGGAAAGGACAAGTCAATTAAATAAAACTGAAGTTAATATAGGTGCTAGGAATGGAGAAAAAGGAAGTTTTCCACTGAAGAGTCCTGACATAACTTTTTGGTGCTGAAAGAAAGCCCAATTAGTAGAAAAGTAAGACTCATCATTTATACTCCTTTTTCACTTGGAGAACAAATAAAATTACCAAGTACCACTGGTTTTTTTTCAAGTAATAAAGCGTATCTATTTGCACAGCAAATGTACTTTGTGGAATAATCTCTGCAACAACAGAGAAAATAGGAATGTAGAAAACAACTCTTCCCATGCCTTTATCAGAGCAACTGCGGAGTCTAAAAACATTTTCATACATGAATTACGAAAAGGAATAAACTCCACAGTGCAAGTACTCCCTTAAAAAGTAGACTGTTATCATTCTCACTGTAATGTTTCCTTAAACAAACTCTGCAAGAACCAGTTCCACACCACAAACACTGAAGAAGCACTAACTCTTGTTTCCCTTTCCACATGAAATCAAGTAAAGCAGAATAAAGAGCATTAACTTGTCCAGCTTTAACTCCAAATTACTTCACAGACTGAGCATTCCACAAACTCGCCAGGTAATCCTCTGAATTCATGGGATAAAGGCAACTTTAAAAGGCTTGATTTTCCAGATTAAACAGTAAATCAGGATACATAATGAAATCGAAAGATTAGAACAAAATTACTTAAACAGAGATAGGGACTTGGGGTAGGCAATCACTTTAGGAACTTCTTTGGATGATACCACACTTGCTACTTCTGCTCCCACAATTATCTCTCAACAACAAGCAATCAAAACACAGTAGAAGCACACCTTAGCAACTTATATGAATATGTAATGTATCACATTTTTATACATAACATATGCACTTAAGTATGCATAAAGTGTGTATGTATGTATAAACACATACCTATGTTATTTTTTAGATTAAAAAAATATCAGTCCTACACTACCGGTTGGATAATGTGTATTCCACAATTCCTAAAATAACAGTCTAAGTAGTTATTTTGCTAGGCTGTTATCATTAACTATATAACGTGTTACATACATTTTTGTGTAAGAATCTTGGCTTTTCCTAAAAAAGAAACCCAGTTCTTCCATATGTGGTTGCAGACAAATTTTGAAGCCACAAAACACAAGAGCTAGAAAATGGAGGCCCAAATCCATTTACCGTGCCATTACTCTGTCAAATCTTGACGCTGCGTTTTTGCAGTTAGTCAATTCAATATCAATTTCAGCTGTAAGACTAAGTAAATCACATGAGAATCAGGAATAGTTATGAATCCAACAGTAAAGCTTCCTATTTACTGAATCATACATGCTCAAAAAGATCAAGAAACCTATTTTAAGGTGCCAGCTAGTAAAAGTTTAACATTTGTTAAACTATTTTCAAATAACAGAATCTGTACATTCAGAAACGTTTACCCTAGATGGAAAATTATATTGGTGAAAGTTTTAGTGATCAGATTATCATCAATGTTTTAGCCACAGTTCTGAAGCAGACTGATCTCAGCCAGAAATCAGAACAGTAATATTTAAAAACTGTCTATATGAATTTTAAATACAACCTTGTTACCACACATACAATTACATTCCATAAAAACAGAGCTCAAATGCAATCTATTGCCTAGCCATGGTAATTAGCACAAGAACTAAGCTAACCCCAGTGGCTGGTCCCAAGTCACTCCAGCCAGTGGCTACAGTGCGGCGCTGCAGCTCCACCAGAGCACTGTGCATGTCACGAGGAATAAACAGTTTTTAATACCTCTTATTTAGCAATCCAGATAGGGAGATCCATCATATTAGTCACCATCATCCACTCCGATAATCATAGAGATATAAATAATGAAGCTTTCCTATTTACAAAAAAAACCCTAGTAAGTTTCATTATATGAAAACCTTATCCCTCCTCATTTTAGAGAGAGAAGTATTGCTGTGTTTTGAATTCATTTAGGAAAAAGGAAGAGCATTATTAACCATGCATATGTATATAGCAGTGTAGGCATCACTCAATTTGTTAGACTTAGTGTTAACAATATTTTACCTTATAGCTACTCTTAGACCTTAGTTTGGCAATGACTAGTAAAGATATATTTTACCTGCCTAAGTAAAAGTCATGCATGTCACAATGTGAGACTTCATCCTTCAGATAACCCCCCAGTGTGGGGTTTAACCAGCTGTACTGTCCATCACATCACAACCATAAAGCAATAAAAAAATAAAACTAAAGCACAGGCTTAGACCTGGTGGCAGACTGTCAGAGAAATAAAACTGAAGTAAAAACCTATATATCCCTAAAGAGAAGGGAATGCTCAGTTCTCTGCAAACAGAGGTGTAGGGTGTTTTCACAGGGTTGTTTGTTGAGCATTTTTTTGTTTTCTTTTATTTTTAATATCTGCAGCCTCGTCTTGGCCTCGGAACAATGGTATCAAGTTTAAGCTCAATGTCGTTTTCAAACTCTGTCTCTCCTTGCCAACCTTTCGTGGTATAAATAGCAGCAAGCGGAGGACCAAGAGTAAAGATATTCCTTGAAAAATCTCAGGAGTGTTTGTGCTTCTAGCGAAGCACCAAAGCACTCAGCGTGCACGGGAGCAAGCTGCAGGAGGTTTAAAACCTTCCAAACGTTCATCTAGATTAAAAAAAAGCTACGCCAACAATTTCCATATCTCTCACTCTCACTGTCGAAAAGTCCGACCACACTAACTCGTGCCCCTCGAAGCTCGGACCCCTCGGGCGGGCCCCGCTGCAGCCGCACCTGCGGGGCCGCTGCACCGCGCCGGGCACACGGAGCGCGGCCGAGGGAATCGCCGAGGAGACAAGAAGGAAAGCGATCGGGAGCAGGACGGAGCGGCAGCAGTGACCCACTTCCTCCGCCCGGGCAGCCCCGGCCCCGGGGCACGCTCCGTTACCCGGCCGGCCCGGGAAGCGCTCACCGAGAGAGCGGCACACGGCGGGACGGGACACTCACGGTTTTGTAGAAGACAAGAAGTCCTCACTTGTGCTGACGCTCACACACTGCCCCTCACTTGTAGCTCGGCTCCGCTGAGGAAAACTACGNGGCTGTTCCCGGTCCCCTCCGGCGGCCCCGTTCCCGCTCCGGGCCGTCCCGAGCGAGGCGCTGTGGCCGCACCTGCCCCGCGGTGCTCACCTGGCGCTGGCCGGGCCGGGGCGGTGCGTGTGTGGGCGGGGGTGCTCGGCCGGGCGGCGAGGCAGGCGCAGGTAGCCGAGCGGGGGAACTGGGTCAAAGCTAAAAATACCGCGAAGGAGGGAGCTGGATCCGGCCGCGGCGCCCGGGACGGTGGCCACCACTGCTGGGGGCTGTCGGCGGGGTCGGGCGGCGCTGACCTTGCTCTGGCCGGGCAAGGTGCGCTGGTTCGAACTCACAACCGACGGCGACAAAACCTGCCCGCCCTCCTTTCAGTTCCTGAACCGCGTGTGTCTTCGCGGACGCCGCGCGGGGCGAGCAGCGCGCCCCGGGGCAGCTGCGGCGCCGCGGTTCGGTCAGCCCGGGCCGGCCGGGCCGCGCTCCCTGCAGGGCCTCGTGTGCCCAGTGCCGCCGTGCCGAGCCTGGCGGCTTGGAGCAGCACTGTGTGCCGGCGAAGCTCCTGCAGTCTGCTCAGTGCCCAGGCAGGCGGCGGAGTCGCTGTCCCTGGAGGTGTGTGGCTGTGGCGCCGCGGGGCGCGGTGCGGTGGTTTGGGGTGCAGGGGCAGTGTTGGGGTGGTGGGTGGACCGGATGGTCTTAAAGGTGCCCTCCGACCCCTGTGATCCTGTGAGTCAGCTGAGAGCTGCAGTGGGTCTGAGCTTGCCGAAACCGCGCACAGCAACGCTAAGGTAATGCTCAGGGCACTAGGAAAAAGTCCCAGGAAGCTCTGGCTTAGTTTTCCGATGGCCTAAGCTGTGCGATGCTAGACTTGTGCTAATCTTTGCATTTATGCAGAATAGTCTACAAATGCAAACCACAGAGAAAGCGTGTGAATTTAGTTGTGACTGGACAACTTTTAACTCTGCCTTTTAGCGCCTTGTCCATGCTATTACTTGCTGCCACTTTATGCTCGACGTTCTGGATTTCAGTGGTAGTAGAGCCAGTGCTTCCCTCCAGGATCTGCCCACTCATATTTCGATTGAGAAGGTACATCTCATAGCACTCTGTAACACGAGGCAGAGAGGAAAAATCTTTTACTCATCACTGCAAAGCAACAAAAAGTAAGTTAGGCCTATGTGATGTCCGAGGAGGAGAAGCTTCCAAATGCCAGCAAAGTTGGAGATACTTGACTGGCATATCTGGTGCACAAGGACACAGCAGCCTTCAGGCTATCTGTGTGCCAATGTAGGAGTCTGTATCCAGGACTGATTTTGTGACTCCACAGGAAATGCGTTCTTGACATCAGGCTAATTACCTGACCTTCCTGTCCACCCTCCTCTACTATAGGCAGTTGTTGGCTATTTATATATGTGATGAATATGATTCAGAATTAAACATGCCAGGAAGACACTGATTCTTTCAACCTAATAATTATAAAAGGAATAGAGCATGATTGTTTTGTTTCATCACCACATGAAAGAGAAGTGTTTGTTTTTATTGTGGTTAGCTTAGTAGTAACAAACAAAATATTTTATTTCCATCTATCAAAAGCAAACTTGCCTGTCTTTATGGGCTTCATCCAAAGCGTGCTGGAGTCAGTAGTATTATGCATGGGTTTTCAGTTAGCGCGTGACTGCAAATCTAGTGAGCTGGATTAGAGCAAGAGTGCTTTTGGGCTTACAAGACTGAGCATTGTACAAAACCTGGATACCCCAAGAGGAACTAATGCCAAATCGTTAGTGAGGGTCTATATGGTGCTCCAGAGCTTGGGAGGCAAATCCTTCAGTAGCACAGCTGAAGCACCCTGGCATGAGTCCACTGCTGTGGCTGGACATGTGGAGCGAGGGACATAGTGAGATTTTTGTGGTGTCATTAGATTACTGTTCATGTGAAACTGAGTGATAGATAGTTTACATAGCCAGCCTTTTAGCAAAGTTCACAGGCAAGGCTCCAACTGTATGTATGAGGGCTAATCTCAATTACAACTTAAAAATGCCTCTGCCTTTGTCACCGTGGGGATGGTCTGGAAAGTATCGACTGATCACTACAGCTGAAAGCATGTGCTGTTGATCTTTATGCCGCCAAAGATCACAGTTCATTCAGTGTTCACTGCAACCATTCCACTCCAATGTCTATTTCATTTTTCTTGGGTTTGTTGTTTGTCTAGGCCTTTCATACAGCAGTAATCAAGGAAAAAATAACTTAAAATCTGACACTTGGGTTCTTTTAAAATGAGATGATAATGAGAGAATGATGGTTGCCTCTCTACTTTTTTTTCCCCCTCCTCAGCTTTTCTGGTCCAGGCATTTTGAGTTCCCTACATCTAGGAGGAAGATTGCTGGATCATGTCACTGAGTGTTGAAAATAAAGGGAAGGAAGCCAGAAAAAAAGGGAAGAAAGGCAAAAACATGTAGATGAGGAAGAGAAATGAAAGACAAAGGATGATGGGGCAGGGGGTACAGGATCACAATGAAGAATAAAGCATGGGAAAGAATTGGAGAGACCATAGCAAAGGGTGACTATCACAATAGGCATGACTAACAGAGGTTTTTTTATATTCTTTTGTTATTTCTTGCTAATTGGAATTAGTCAGGAGTAGACTCCACAAATGCCTCTGAAGGGATTGGAAAGAAAAGCTACCCCAAGATGGATGTATGTCTGTCTTTAATAATAGATATGATTGCAGCAGGTATAAATAATTTGAAATAGTACCAGGTAACTTGAGTATCCATAACAGTAAAAATGCAGCAGCACAGGATGGCCAAGTCTATGTCCTGCTAGGATCTGGAGTAATGGATAGGTTTGAGTAGGTTATTAGGGAATGCAGTTTCTGTTCCTGGCTCTTCATGGTTGCTCGTGTACTTTAATATTATATGGTAATAATTTAGAAAAGCAGTGTTGTAACAGGGATTGAAATTCAAATTTCCTTGCTGTCAGCTAGGTACCTTAATTGTTGCATTGCAAAGTGATGCCTTGCTTCCCCGGCCCAATGAATGTGGATTAGTTTGTACAGAATAACAGACTTCCAGTCAGGGACAATGAGAGGCATTCCTCCCAGCTAGCCTCTGGCCTGGTGATGAAGGGAATTTCCTGGGAAGTGTCAGGTAGGACTTCACTGTTGTCCTCATGATTCTCCACATCTGACCTTTACCTCTCGTTGCTGAGAGAACCTCTCTTTCCTCCTGTCATGCTTTGGAAATATGCCAATGTCTAAGTGCAGACCCTGCTCTAGCCTAACTCAAGAATGAAATGCTTTAGATGCCAAGAAGGTTCTGGTTGCAATGTCAGTAATTGACAACTCAGGTGCTTCGCATGTTGGTTGTTGTTGATCCCGGTCCAAGGTACTGCTGTGTGTGGTGTGGTGGAGAATGGGGGCACATGGCCTGAGCTGTGGGCTCTTGGGCACCAAATTGGTGCCAGAACTTGGGGCCTTCAGCTCTTTACACTGCAACAGCTTGGCCTGTGGTGGATTTATATTTTGTGATAAGTCTTATCCTGGCTATGTTTGGGAAAACACCATGTTGTGGATTTGTTCATAGTACACAGCAGTGTGTTCATGGGTAGTTCTCTAGCATCAGGAGGCTGACTTCTGTCAGATGAAAATCCTGCAGGCTGGAGGTTAATATATGCTGTTGTGATTTTTTTTTTTTTTTTTGTGGTCGAGAGAGGGCCTGTGGAGACATGTAATGACTGTTGATAACTGTATTTAATTTTTTTCGCAAGTGGTAAGTACTGTTCGCCTTTGTTTATGCAGTCTACATTTAAAGTACTGCATCATTACAAAGCAAACCTTTCTGCAGGCCAGTGCCAATTTTGACTGAAGAAAAGTATATCACCACAGCTCAGAGTCTTCATTATCTTCTGAGACTCAATTACTAATGAATATTCTTTAATTTTTGTTACCACAAACTTACCATTCATATGACTTATTTGAATTAAATTGCATACTTCCTGCTTTGACAACATACTGATGAGGTATCCTAGAGAAAACCATTAGGAGTAGTCCTGCTGAAAATGCTGAAAATGTCTTTGGATGGTAATTTGGATTCAATCCTGTAATTGTACTGGTGATTTTACTTGCAATGGCTACAAGTAGCATCATTCTAAGAATCCTTGGTATTTTTCCTCCACAGTTCAGAAAACAATCAGACCACGGATATCCTCACAAAAATACTGCTGAACAGATCACAGATCTCTGGGCTACGTTGGTCACATACCTAATTTTTCCTTCATATGCTTTTCAGTAAAGCAAGGTTCAGACCTCTACTTAGAAGCAGCACTGGTGGAGAATAGAAAATACTCAGAAACACTTTAATTATTAGACTGATTGTAGTTTACTTGAATCCCTAATGTAATGAACTCTTCCCTTCATGGGCCATTATCTCTAACCTCTACAATAAACCTCTACTTTGTATGTCTTATTAATTATTTATTCCTTCCATTATTCTTAAATGGACATTAAAGAATTGGCTCATGGTTTCTAGCACTGTTCATAAAAACAAATCTGTTCAATAATTTGAGACATTTTCTTATGGCAAATAACATAATAATGAAAGCATTAAGTTTCGTCTTCTGTGGAATTAAAATACCATGTTAACTGCTTTATTCCTATTAATATGTCAAGAAATCAAGATATGATTTTTGCTTTCTTGATATTAGTGACTGAGAATATGTGTATAATTTTCCTAGATAATTTTTATTACTTTTCTATTTTTTCTAGTTAGAGAAATTGAATAATTTTCCCCCTTCTTTAGTGTAATTTCAATGAGCTCACATAACCTCATGCAGAATGACAACTGTATGCTCTGTACTGACTTACGCCCTGATATTTTCCACATATACTCTTTCCTAAGCAGACATACTTTCACGTGAGCAAATTCATGCAAAAACCAGAAATATGACTAATTGTTTATTCTGAGAGGGAAAACAAAAATGTTGTATAGCAAACATGATGGCCTAGCAGAGTTATCGTTAAAGCAGTGTCTTCAGTCCATGTTAGTACAATTGAGAATGTAGTTGCTTTTGCCAAGGCACTGGGGAATGGATATTACAGCAAGGCAGATGGTTAAACCTTGACAAAATATATGGCTAGGAGGATGGCTCCTGGGGAAGGTTAAATCACAGATCATGAGAAGATGTTTGAGAGATTCATACTTTGCCACCAATATGAATATTTCCAGTCAAACCTGCCTACTCCCTAAGAGTAGTAGTGTTCTTTGTACGTGTCAAGAAATTAAAAAATAGAGCATTTAGAATCATGGTTTTCAGTCATACTGAACTGGAGCTGATGTTTAAAGAACCAAAAGAGCACTAATTTAATGAATTACTTGGTCAAAGGAGTGAGAGGAAAAGACCTTTGAAAAAAGTGTCTCAGGATGCTAAGTGGTGGGACAATTTGATAAAGAGACAATGGTTGACAATAAATTCCAATGGCATCCCATAACAAATTAGAGGAGACAGTGGAGGAGCTCTCCAAAGAAGATGCTGGCAGATGAGTCAGAAAGCTGGAGAAGTAGGAGATATTCTAGCTATTAGAGACAGCACCACACATTTCTTAATTTTGGTCCTTTTTGTTTGGTTGGTTGGTTGGTTTTTTGTGTGTGTGGTTTTTTTGTTTGTGTTTTTTTTTTTTTTTTTTTTTGTTTTTTTTTTTTTTTTTTTTTGTTTTTTTTTTGGGGTTTTTTGGGGGTTTTTTTTTTTTTTTTTTTTGTTTTTTTTTTTTTTTTTTTTTTTTGGTTTTTTTTTTGGGTTTTTTTTTTTTTTTTTTTGTTTTGGTTTTTTTTTTTGTTTTTCTGTGTTTTTGTTTGGGGATTCTTTGGGGTTTTTTTGTGTTTTTTGTTTGGTTTTTTTTTGATTGTTGCTATTTGGGTTTTTGATTGGGGTTTTTGTTTGTTTTGTTTATTTAAAGGAAAACACTTTTTTCTAAAATTCCTTCTTAAGATCTTTCTGTTAAAGGAACCATCTGTGGCAGAGAAATGAAGAGACCTATTTTGCCCAGACCTATCTGGAAGTGTTTCTTGCCAGGAAACAAATGCTTCTGAGCCTTTAAGGCTATGGCTCTAACAACTACAAGATACACTTGCCTTCAGCTATATAACAGTGGCTAACAGGGGTCGGCAGAAGAATTATTAGTACTAAGACTTACTTAAGGGAAATCACTAGAAAGAAAAGATTATATGGCCAGTTTGTTTTCCTACTTTTCAGTGTTTTCATCACTAGTTCGCTTGCTCAAGTAAAACCAATTCCTTTCTCATCTGCAGAAGGTCGGTTGCTTAAATGGTATTGAAGATTATTTGCTTCTGTTAGTTTTCTACAATTAAGGGACAAATAAATCATAGTGCTGTTGCAGCATCTCCCCAATGTGAGGCTTGGATGTGAGATTAAGTTAGCACAGTTTAGCAAGTATCATTTGCACTGTGGTAAATGTGGACATGGGGATGAATAGGCTCTTAGCCAGCAGCGAATACATGGTGATGTGACTTGTTCTGACAGGAGAGAAGGCTAAGCTAACTTGCACATGGTTTGCCAATAGTAAATGCAGAGTAATACATGCTGACAATTTCTGCAGATCGACTGATGCATAGTGAGTTGTTAATGGGTGCTTCTGAGCTCATAAGGTGATGTAATGTAGTGTACCACACTGCTTTTGCTTAGATCCTGTTCTATCAGTAATGGCTTCTATGGGTTAAAAATCTGTGTGTGTGTGTGTGTGTGTGTGTGTATTTTATTACACACACCGCACCTTAGTATTGCAACTTACAGCATTGTTCACACTGGCTGGAATAGTCCTATTTAGAAGTCAGTGTGGTATATGTAATAGGACAGAAACAAAAGAAAAATGGGAGCAATTGTGATAAAAGTACTATATACTAAACATAAGTTTGTACAAACAAAAGGGAGAGGAAAAGCTTGAAACAACTTCTGTGTGGCAACAAGATGTCCCTTTCTGACCCTTACTGAGACTGGATGGAACAAAATGCTGTGGGGAAGCTGTGCTGCAGCAGCCTATGGCAGGATTTAGCATAGATGGCTCAAAGTCGAATAACTGGACAATGAAATCCTTTCCTCTTTCCCACCCCTTCTAATATGGACAGATGAATTCCAACATGAATGAAGGAATAGCAAGTGCTTTTTGTTTGGGGATTAAAATTGAATGCTGTTCTCTGTGCTTGAAAGATTACTAGACAACAAGAGATCTGGGAAAAACAAGTAAAGAAAACATTAAAAAAAACCTTTTCTACCTGTCATTTTAAGGAAATGGTATTCATCCAATGGGAGCAAGAAAATGAAACTAAATGTAGGATTTTTTCCCCTTCTGCATGTTAATACAAGTCAAAAGGAACAAGATGAGAAAACACAAGGAATTTAGAGTGAAAATAATTCAGTGAGGGGTGGGGAGAAGTTTCTTATTTGCACCTAATGTGTTTTAGCCCATGTTTCCCAAAGCAGCATAGATCGCTTAGAGGTCTGATATGAACTCATTTCTGAACAAATCCTTATTTTCCTTAGAACAGATCTGATGTATTAATTTTCTTTCTTCCAATACCTCTAACTGATAAAGAAACTTTGCCAGAGAAAACATAGCAAAAACCCTAAGACTGTTGTTCTTGGGTTAATATTGATGGCTGGACAAACCTTACATATGAAAATTTAGCTCTGTCTAGGGTTCAAGCCACTCAGCTTTACAAACTGGACAAGTTTGCTGCTGAATCAGGTGCATGAAATAAGAGCAACATTATTTTATTGGAAAATGTCAGGTAAATGAGAGGGGTCATACATGTATTATGTATCTTCAGCACTCTTCACCTGGGATGCAGTACAATCTATCTATGAAATTATGTGTTGCTATTTTGTACTGTAAAGACAAGGTAAATAAAGTTATTAATAAATCAGATAAATGTTAAATTAATATTTTATGTGTGTTATTTTGGCAATTTTGCAGTCTTTAGGTTAATTGGAGGTATCATGAACTGGAAGAAAAAAAGGAGAAGCCAAACATATAAAGAAGCCAAGTTATAAAATCATTAGCAATGTCTTTTGTTGATTTAACTTCAGTTCCTTTTTCTGGTGAGTCAGTACTCCTGGATAGTAGGAAGAGAAGTTAAATTGTAATAGGAACAAACATTCTAGTTTCTTCATTACCAGCTACTTGCTTTCTTTTAGCTGAACTTAAGGCTAGTACATAGATAAGCCACCAAGATGCAATGTTGGAATATTTTGAAGGCTGAAGTCAGTTAATCTGCACAAGAAATTATAAAAACATGTATGCTTTCTATTGTCATAAGCTTCTGAGTCAGAGATGGAATGTGCACGGGAAGAATACTCATCCCTGCTGTCCCATGTGGCGCCCTCCTTAACCACAATCTCTTGCTCAGCCTCCTATTAGTGAGCATTTTTCAGTTTTCATAATTTTCCAGTCTGAAATGGAAACTGTAGTATCAAATAGTATTTTCTAAGCTTAGAATGACTGGAGTTCTCCAAGGAATCCCTATGCCTGGCTTTTTTTTTTCCTACTTTGTATCACAGAAAATTGACTGAAATATCATACTATGCACACTGACTTGTACTCTGGATTTCATTTGCCATTTATGATGAGCAGTTTGCAGTGTGTTTAAAAAGGCTATAATAGGCAATGCCCTTATTAATGGTTATAGATCCTGTCTCTGTGCATATTGGTATAATGGATTATGGTGCCAACTGGAGCTGATTATTTCCTGCTCTTCAGCACTGCTGTCTCCGTGGAAGTTGGAATTGCAGACTTCCTTAACTAATCATGCCAGTCCAGAAACTGAAAACAGTAAGGGCTAAGTATAGTGGAGTCTTCTACCATAGAAGCACTTCTTTCTTTTAAATATACAGCTTGGAGGTAAGCTAGCAAAGGTAATCTTTCAGGGAGAATTGTGGGCATTTTAAATATAAGCTGGATACTTACGCAGTACACTTCTCCCAGAGACTGAATTAATCCTTGTGTACAATGCTGCTGAAAAGGAGCCATTTTCCTACCTTAAACCTTATGCAGACAGTACACAAAAGCCTCAACCTCTCTTCATATGTTGAATATAGTTCAGGAACTGCTGCAAATAAGGGTTTGTTGGAGTGAAAAACCTGAAGATACCTAATTATAGACAGTGATCAGACAGAACTATTAGCCTAGGCTAGTTATAGAATAAAACATAATCCTTGAATTGCATGTTTCCTGAAAATGTTTCAAAGTGCTCTCTGAAGTGGTTAATACATATTTCCCACATACACGAGGACAGTATCAAAGAGCTCAATGACGTGGTACATGATGCAGAGAATATCAGATCAGAGGTGATGGGGGAAATCATTAATTCTCACTTTTTCATCTCCAAATCCTAGGTTTCACTTCTTAATCTGAAAATACATATATTTGGCTTTTATTCTTCTTCATATTAAAAAAGTGAGATTCATGAGTCAGAAGGGTTCCAGATTTCCCTTACCTGTCAAAATCTGTATGTCCCAAAGAAGGGATTTTCATTTTGGTCACTTGTTCTCTTCCAGCAATGACTGGATTGTAAAATAGGCAGTGAAATAAGCATGACTGCAGTAGTTTTTTCTTTCAGAGAATTATATAGGCCTTGCTTAAAATAATAAACATACTTGTTGCTGAAGATGTATGTTGCAGAATTTCCAAGAAGCAGTCTGCTGCAACTTGTTTTTAATGAATAAGCATGAATACACCCCAATGAAGGCTTTCTCTGCTATCACATCAGACTTGCTTGCATTTAAATTAGTGGGTCAGAAAGAAAGGACAGTGGAACCTTTTATTACCAGCTGACTTCTCCCGAGTCTCATTTTACATTCTTGGTTCTAGCATTGTTTAACTGAAAGGAGATCCTGTAAAAAAGATGGAGGTGAATAACAAACAACAGAGACAAGCAGCTGCCAGACATCAGCTTCCACTGTGCTCTTCAAAAATATCTGTATCCTTAATGATAAAAAGAACCATAATGCAGCATGTGTCCTTGTGAAAGAGGAGGTCTTTTGTATTCTCTGGTAAGATCTTTTCATGACAGAAGTCTAGGATACAGTGTTGAGTATTTTTTTAAAGCTGTTTTAGATGAAGAGGCTATTAAGTAAGAAAAAAAGTTAAATATTCATTTAAATTATATTTCACCTGCTGAAATCATTATGGTGGTGCTGTTTTCTAAGGAAGTGTTTTCCTACCAGAAAGATGTGATGTTATGTACCAGAAGATCTCAACAGTGAACTTGGTAACACTCTTATTTCTATCAGGAACTCTTCCTATGTTGGATGATCTATTCCTCATCTTTAGTGATGGTGTTCTTTGAAAATGATGATTTCATGAAAATATGCAGGATGTCTTAATTACTCTTGAATTTTGATTTTGAGGGTTAATTAATGCACGAATGACAAAGACACCGTGTAACCCCTGTAGGGATTATATAGCCTGTTATCACATGCATCAATGGGTACACCTGATACGTCATGGGCCATCTCTCCCTTGCTTTCTTAGCTGAAGCTCTTTCCAGCTCTAGCTGGACATATGCACAGATATTTTTGTTATTCTGGTAACATGAGAGAAGGTGGTTGATCATTAGCATATGATGAATTACAGAGCATATACAGACTAACCCGACTACACTCCCTACAGAATGCTAAGTAATGAATATGGCTGATACCTTTTTAATGAGAAAGTAGAATAATAGAAAGGATCTGTTGTTAAAGCTGTGTTTTCTTTGGGATACAATATAAATGAGCTGCTTGAGAAGCAGATGACATGACTAATTAATCTCTATTGTAACTTTACTTCACTCAGTTGTTTTGCATGAGATTAATTTTGTTAATTCTTTTGGAGAGAAAAAAGGTGACAGGGAAGGTGTCCAGTTACTGTCTTCTCTGTGAAACTTCATATCAGATTCAGTGGCTTAAGTGCTTTAGTTTAATGTTGGGGAGTTAAAGGGAAATAAAAAGTAGAATTTAAAGTTACTGTCACAGATTGCAAATATTAATGGCTTTTTTCCCAAGTTGTATTATTAATGACTTGTTTTATTCAACTTATGTAAAATAAGAAGGAAGCCCTTCCCTTCTAGAGCTTTTTGCTTAGAAATTTTAGGTTGAGTGGCTTGTGTTCTTCCAAATGGGTATGATTTTTGTTTTCTTCTGTACTGAGTCAGAGGGTTAGTGAAACCAACTCAGAAGCTGTTTAACCCTTTGTTAGGAAAAGTCACTAAGAGAAACAGGTGAGAACTGTGCTGAGATCTGTAATTAGGCATACTGTGTAACAGGAGTAGGATTCAATGATGAAGGGTTGGAACAATTTGAATTAGTCTTATTTCAAAAACTTCCATGAGATATCTAAAAGGAGACACTCAAAGTTATTAGAAAATAAGAAAAAATAGATACATTGCAGTCATTAAAATCTCCTTCGTCACAAGGCCAAGTGCACATCTTGCAAGCATTAGTAGTTCAAACTTAGATAGGAGCCTTTCACGTGAGACTTGCAAGACTTTCTAGCAATGACATGAAGCATAAATTTTATATTTGCTGAGTACCAAATGAATAAACTACCAATTTCAGTGAGAGAGCTTTTCCCACATGTGTGTATGGCATCTTGGCAGGAGATGGATTTTCTGTTCTCCCTGCAGTGAACTCACTGTAATCCAAGCATTTACTTCTTCCTGCTGGTACCACAAGTATTCACTAAATCTCAGTTTCTTGATCATAAGAAACAATCAAATGCTGTATTATTTGTGTTATGATATAAAGATGGGCCTCACTACAGGGAAGTTCTGTTGAATTTCTGGGCAGCTGAAAAGTAAAAAACAGACAGAGATGCCAGCAGAGAAGGGCAGTACTGGAGTCATAGCAGGAATGCAGTAGTGTAGATATGTTGGTTCAGGTAGTGTTTGGAACTTGCACAGGTTTTTTTTCGGTTTGCTAATCATCAGGAGATACAACGTTCTGTTGTAATACCAGAGTTTTAAAAATAAAGAAACCATAATTTAACTACCAAAATGAGCCATACCTCAAGATAATTAGATGCTGTGAAATTCCACAGAGTTTACGTAACCTTAGGAACTCATGTACGATTTCAAAAATTAGTTAAGCAGTAAGTTCACTTAAACATTTTTTACTTGTTTTCTATCATTTAATAATTACCCTTATCAGGAGAAATGGTTTTACTAGTTTACAAATGTGTTGCCTAAGAAATCCATGTACAGAGCACCATCTAGTGCGGGATATCACTAACACGAGAGCCTTTGGCTCATATGTCACTTGTCTGTGTTTAGCTAATTTAATATGAACTATCACATTGCATAAAGTACCAGCCCAGGGGTTCCCATGGCAATATAATTTTGCTATTATATGACAAACCATGAAAATTATTTGTGACCTTTCGCAAGGACAACAAAACTGGATGCACTGAAATTCAGGTAAGCATTTGTGAGAAGCATATACCTTTAAGAGGAATCTACTTATCTTCCTGCCTATAGTGTTGGGCGATATATTAATTATATAATTCAACACAATGTGTTTACAAACTACGTTGGACACTTGATTCTCACAATAGATTTAGAGACTCAAGGTGTCCGGAGAACACAATGTAGCAGCTCAGAGCCTTTGTTCAGCTTTTGCAGAACATCAACACTGTCCAGGTTCCTTAAGTCAGGCAGTCACAGGAATGCAAAGGAAAACTAACAGTTCTTTGATCTGACTGTCATTAAGACAGGAAAAAAAAAAGAAAGAAGCTTAGATTCTGTAGGAGAGACACATAAAATGAATTTAGACACATGTATTTATGGGCAGAAGGACAGGGAAAAAAAAGCGAGCGATTTTTGGTTTGGGTTTTGTTCTGTTTGGGTTTTGTTTGGTTGGTTTTTTTGCAAAGGCTATTTTGGTTCTTCTGCAAGCCAACACATGAATTTGGCCCCAAGGTTGTTTATTCAGTGTTTGTATATCATCATTATGTTTCTGATGCAATCTATTTAGCACTAGGGTAGGATTAAGAGGAAGTGTCTTAGTTAACTGAAGATGTAGCAATGACAAGTTGTATTTCATCCTGCACTAAACAAAGATTAAGATGGCCCTCAGGTGCTTGGAAAAGATCTTTGGATGAACGCTGTGTATTGAACAAAAAAGCTAATTAAGCATCAAAAAGCCACTATCACAGTAAAGTTTTACATTCTCTTTGAAGAGAAAAAATTGTAACCTCTAGCTCTGCACATATCTTGCATACAGGTTTTAGCTGAATGCCTGAAACCTTATTGATTTCCTAATTCGCAGACTGCTCATAGCAGACCAAGCATGTACTCCTGTGCTATTTAATAGCTCTGGTTTTGCTTTCTAAGTTGACCACTTAATCAACAAACAAACAAACAAACCCCACACAGCAGAAATAAGTGGAAATTTTTCAAAATTTAGATAAAGAGTACTTCCCTGGATACGCTTTCTGCTCTTTCTACCTATGTTACAACTGCCAAAGAGAACCTACTACTGAAGGAAAAGCTGCATTTTCATTCTTTTGAGCTAATGAGGAGTGAACTAAAGGAACATGACAGGAATGTTCACACACCTGACAAGCTTTGGTTCAAATCCTCTTTCTGCATATTCCATTTCACTAACAGTAAAGAGGAGTAGCTTTGTCAGAACAAAATGTTATAAAAGGGGTTCAAGAACTGGTTGTCATGAGCAACAGTTTTGGGAATGGTAGGGAGAGGTAGACTCCAGCAGACAGTAGAGCTGAAAAGTCTCCTCTGGAAAGCAGTAGGCCAAACTGCAGTACCGCAGCTCTGTCAATGCATTCTAGATATTCAAGGGAAAACAAATGCTGTAGCATATAAGGCTTTTTTATTGGTAATTCAATTAACCTAGGATTGTGGTTTCCATTATTTTAATCTTTATTAAATAATGACTGACAAAACATTTTCCTTGTTATTTTATTCTTCTCTTAGGTTATATAATTTGTATCAAATAGTATGAATTCACTTTCAGCTATTTGGGAATTAAGTTTTTCTGTCTAACACCTAAACAAATAAACTGGCCTTTATTATGCTATTTTGTAAGAATAGATACTACTTCAGAACATGTTTGTACCTGTTGAGGAAATAAATTAATATGAACAGGCAAGCCTGGCAGAGAAAGGAATTCTCTTCCAGGCTTTTGTCTTGTCTGGTAGCTATTAAAACTTCCCTTTTGAAAATCAATGGTTTGTTTATTTAAGAACAATTATATGAGAGTTTTGAATTACAACACTTTCATGTGCTTTTTATGTGGCCAGAAAGATTTATTGCACAAAGAAAGGCCATAGAAAGATGGTGGAAATTAAATACAGTATTTGCATATTGCTAACAGTATGCTAGAATCTTTCCTGTTCTCAACACCATTCAATCCAAATAAACATATAAATGCATTATAAGATGTACAAAGAAAGATTTGATTCTCCTTCATTTTATGATTTCCAGAATAGAAAGGGAGTGGAATTTTACATCAGAATATGTTAAAAGCACCCTAGCTCAGCTGAAAGCTTTCATTAGTGTTCTTATAAATAAAGAGGATGGATTTATGCTGGAGTACAAAAAAAAAGTACTGTAGGTTTTATGAGCACAATCTGTACATGTTGAGAGTCTTTTTGTGTGTGTGCTAGAGGTCCAACTTTGCTGTACTTAAATCCTCTGTGTCTTATTTATGTGGAACATGATCTGCCTTGATACTCTCAAAACTAATGAGTTAATCTTTCCATTTTCCTGTGAAAAACTAAAGGTGTTTTTACAATTTCTACATAATGGCATTCTGTTTTTTTCCAAATAATTAAATCTTTTGTCTCTTAGAGTAGCAAAAGAATTTGAAAATCATTAGGGGAAATACTGTACTTCCAACATCTTTTTAAACTACTCCACAATTTCTGTCACATTCTTAGTAGCTCATACCTACAGACATACTCATAGTTACACAGGAACCCATTTTAAGTTCTGTAATAAAACTGGATAAAAAGATAAGATTTTCTGGTTTAATGTTGAATCAATCTCTCCCTCTCTCTCTTCCCATACACACATGCACATAGGGTGCTATGCCTTCCTGACAAATATAGGATTTAATTTGGTGTAACTAACTAAACAGTGCTCAAAATGAGCAGTTGTTCCTTGGTCTTTTCATGCAGGGGTACAGGGATATGCTAAAGGCTAGAAATCTCTAGCACAGTATCTGTTGATACATCAAGAAAGACTGGATTATCTGGAATACCTGCTATTCCTGCAAAAGACCTCAAAACATCCATACTTCTGCATTTTATCAGCACAATTTTGACATTATAACATGCTTTTTAGCTACCTGAATGCTCTTTTTTCTCTACTTAATTCCTTTTTTTTTTTTTTTGTTTAGGTGTAATCTATCTTATTGAATGAAATTGTTTCATATGAACCTCTCTTTTTTTTCCTTCCAGTTGTTCTAAACATCCTTTCTCCCTTATTCCATGCAATTCTTTCAAGGATTCTTTACCCACTTTTCTTTTGTATGAAAATGGAAGAAAAAATGGCTATGCAGAGAGTTACCACGCAGTTGACCTGTATTCAGAATAATGGAGTTATAAACTGACTGACGAATTGCCAAAAGTTAGTTTCAATTATGTCAATGTGACTGAAAGTGGCTGCCAAGTTCAAAAAGTGCATTTGGACAGAGGGAGAGAGAGTAGCAGTACAACCACAAAAGCAAAATTTTTTTAAGCAAGCAAGCTTAGATCCATAATCTTTTTATAATCTTCATTTGCATCTGCCCAGCAGAAACGGATTACCTTTCATGAGACAACTTTTTAGAGAGTGTTTCTATCTTCTCCATGGCAGCAAGCACTAATCAGCGCTCCTTGTTATTGCTGGCTATTATAGTCTATTGTAGTACTAGGCAAAAAAACCAGGCCTAGGCAGAGGCCCTCTTACCATTTTTCTTGTACAAGAAAAATGTGGATCTTACAGCTTGAGAAGGAGGAAAGCCTAGAGAGCCTAGACAAGTATGTAGGAAAAGGAGAAGCGGAACCACTTTGAAGTGACTGAACAGGACATTCAAATTCAGAGAGTTGTGGAGTCTAACAGATACAAAAAGAAAGTAGAGATTTATAGTGTCAAGTACTAGGAACCTCTAAAATGACATTTTCTTCTACATGTGCATTATCTTCAAAGCTTAGCTCACATTAAAATTAGTTGCAGCTTTTCTTAAACTCCAAATGTCAATATATTAAAGTCCTTTTTTTTATTTAAAGAAAAAAGGCATAACAGTTACCAAGAAGAAGAAAAGCATAATTACTGACCATTTAAAAATGTTAGACTGAAATTATATGACCAGCCCTAAAAATGCTTCAGCAACAACAGACAATTCACTTCTCTGTGCTGGATTCAATTGATTCTGGCCTGGGTACATCCCTTCTCTTTCTTCACCTCCCTGCCTTATTCTTTTTACCTTTTATATATGTTATGTACCCAATTCATGCAACAAATACATCAGAGAAATTTACAGGAAACTCAATTCCAAAGTCTTGAACCATTCCAAAGCATGTTCCATCCACTGAGTAAAATGTACTCTTTGGTTAGAATAGGGTTTTTTTATTGTAATAAGTATAATTAATTTTCAGTTTTGAGACAACACAGTAACAATAATGTTCTTTTTAAAGGTGAAAGGACTTGTAATTACCCTAAAGCAAAAAATTCTGTCTTGATGTCCTTAGTCCTAGATGAATGCTTGCCTTTTTAAAAAAATCCTGTACACATATTAGCATTAGTATTTGTATCTAAAGGTTCATAGGCTGGAGTCTCTTCTCACTTAGATCTCATAAAACTACTGGTTGCAGAGGAATTATTGCAAATTTATATATGCATATATGATAAGCAAAAATCTGAAGATCTATTTGAATTTGGAATGACTTTCTAAAAGATTTACTGGGTGCATCATCTTAATAAAAATACTTAAACAATATTAGGTTCAAAGTCTGCTGGTCTGACCTTCATGACAACGGATTTCAGGGAATACCACCATCCATGCCAGGAGTACCAAACAATCCCATTGTCTGTCTTGGCAGTGTAGGGACCTCTGTAGTACAAACCGTTCAGGTTGGCAGAGTGACACCTGGTGGGAAAGTAAAGGGAAAAAGCAATGAGGCTCCTGCCAAAACGTTTCAAGCATGTGCCATTTCTTGTGAGTCAAAAATTCTGCTGTGTTGTTAGCAGCATAGTTTGATAGTTGTATAAATTTGCATTTGTAGATTTCTGTGTGCCTGAAAAATGGTGGTTTAATTAAGGGTGCAACTGGAAGTGTTCTTTGCTTCCTTAAAACAGAAGTTCAGCTTGTTCTTTTCACACATTTTCTGGCATAACTAGGTCTCGGAGTTTTTCCTGCTAATCTTCTTCAGTGGAGATTTATTCCAGAGTTGTTCAGGCCATGGATGACAGCAGAGAATACACCAAGAAAAGCTCTGGGAAATGAAAACTGTTCTGTCTTTGTTGTTTCAGAGCAGCCCCTCTTAAGTTTTCCAGTTAAACCACATGTTGTTTTGGATGACAAAATCTGAATACCACCATCAGTTTGCCTATTCGCCTGCGTACTTCTATTTACAAATAGATGAAATCTGACAGGTAATTAATATGTGTACCAATTCACTGGATCATTAACAGACTGAGCCAGAAATGCTGTTACAGTTTATTAAATACAGTGGTTGAAAGAAGCAAAGGAAAAACCCTAGCAAAACCCAAAAGGCTTGAATAGGAGCCAGCACAACCCTGATATTCATTTGATTTCTACAAGAAAGAAGGTTAGATCTTTATGGAGAGCAAACTGGCTGTTCCTTCTGCAACACCTTATGATGGATCAGCTCAGTTTATCTGCCAATTCAGTATTTTGTTATTAGTGCTGTTAATATCTAGCTGTCAAACACCATAATGCATTTCAAAAGCAGAGTTCAGATAATTTTCTGCAAACAGAAAACATTCCTAATAAATCTCATGAATGTTATTACTGGCAAAGCTTAGTCTTTTTGGCATTGTTTACACTTCGTTAACAAAGTTTTTGAGAAAGCAGATAAAAACTTTAATAAAAGCCCCATAGGAAAATTCTCATCAATATATGTTTATTTATTGTTTAAAAATTTTAAGATCAATTTTGATAATACATTAGTTGAAAGTTTATAATTCGTAGACATCAAAAGTTACTTTGAGAATGATAAACTTGTATCAGAGCTGACAATCTAATCACAAAAATTCTGCAATGAGCAGGCACTCTGTCTACTTTGAATCAAAACACAGATTTCATTAGAAGAATCAAAAGCAAGCAAACCATAATTTTATCAACAGCAACATATGCCAGTAAAAAAAGTCTTAATTAGTGCTGGGAAGCACTAATATCCAAAATATACAGTATTCAGTAACCAACTGGATGCTTCCTGAAGTAACTGGACATACTAAATTAACAACTAGCATGTGATTATTGGTATGATACTGTGAAGCAACATTCAATATTCACAAGTCAATAAATACCGTAAAGCTAGCCTGTGTTCCTCCTTTCTTTCCTGTAGGTTAATTGTAATGTAAGAAACTACACTACAATAGTTTCAAAAATAGAGTCAATTCTTAACTATCCATGGAAAATTTATCTGTTTATGTCAGATGAGGACAGATGGAGTTGGTTCCCTGAAGAACTCTTTGAATTCTGTCTGGATTTACTGACTCCACTATAGCCCCTCATGAATGTAGCTATGCTGTCTCCAGGATGATGGTGAGGCAGGAAGCTTGAGTTAGTGAGATCTGGGGTCCCAGGTTGTTGCCTGACAGATCCACTGTTACCATCTATGCATGGTGTAACTAAAAATGTGACTGCTTGGAAGAGAATAAGCTCATGTCCAATTAGAACTGTTAGCTCTCCTTTGTCTAGCTATGAACCTCTGACCTTTACAACACCCTGGATGCAGGAAAGTTTATGATCTGGGTGTAGTACCAGAACGAACCCGGTTCTGTGGATTTGCATTCAAGACGAAAATCTCTTCTAGAGCTTTGTGTACAAAAGAATGCAGAGGGGCCATTTTCCTGCAGAAGTTCAGGAAAATAAATTCTGAGCTGGAGCAAAATTAGATCTGAGCTACTTCCATGTGGCTTCACTTGTGTCATACCGCTTGGTTTTCATATTATCTGGGCTTTTCTGTATTTTGTTAATCCAGATAGCATAGAGCTAGCTATAAGCAATTCCTTCATAGCTGGGAGCTCCTATACAAACCAGCCAAGAGCACTAATTCCTTCTATGTTTGCTAATCTGTGCATGACAAATACGTGTTTCTGAGTGCTTTCCTTTCTCTGCCAGTACTGTTCTTTTGAGTAGGAATTAATGATACAGACATTTTGCAGTTTTCATTTTTATGTTAGGCTTAACATAATAAAGTTAGTAGCAAGACAGTAAAATAAAATTAGTAACTCATTTTCATTATCCAGATAGACTGTCACTTTAAAAGCATGATCTACACAGCCATAACAGGAACTAGCCTAGTAGGAGTCAGCTATCTTTAGTAGTTGTGTAGCACCAGCTACAAGGTATAAATAACTGTCAAGTTCTGCTGTACAGCTACTTTTGCAAAGGGGTCATTCTTTTGTCCAGATCAATCCAATATTAAAAAAATAAAGTTTTTTAAAAGAAAAAAAATGTATGCAGTGGTCTAAAAGCAATCAGTGAATCACTCTTAATGAATTCCATGGCATGATATCAGAGTTTAATGCTAGCTGAGGTCTAGATATTCCTTTAAATCCAAAAAAATTCTGATTTAAGGGGAAAGGAATCTCCAGCATAGTTACCTTTCCTTTTTATATCTTAGCTTTCCTGAAAAATGAATAAAACACTTTGTTTACATGTGATTTTTTCCCATATGTCTCAAACAGTCTTCTGAGCCACTAATCCATGCAAGTATATTAAAATGTATTTAAATAAGTAGTTAATTATGAAATGGTTAATAGCAACATTGTATCAGCTAAGGTGGCCACAGACTACTTACAAAATCAGAATTTGGAAAACGAGGAGTTAAAAACAGAAACAAAGGATGACACAACAGAAACAATGGAATTGATCCAGTCTGGCAGTTCTTGCCAAGTGAACTGAGATCACAGTGAGAGAGTAGTATGCTTTCCTGAGCTGTATTTTAAACCTATTACACAGCTGGATTGCATAGTTTCTCTTCATGGCTATATTTATCCAATTAATTATGGGAAAGAACATAGCTGATCTGTACAGACTGTGCTAGGGCTACCAGTTTTATCTTTTCTTTTTGTATTGGTATTCTGCACGTAAGTAGAATTTTAAATTTTTTTACTGAATCCTATTTTAAAAAAATCTTCCTCTCTGTTCAGCCATGCTCACTGACAGAAACTTGAGTGGACACATTATCATCTTCATATAGAAAGAATAACAAGAGTGAGATGCTGTGAACTGAGGTGACAAAAATGAGTCTTGATAACATGGCACTAGTTTAGTTTGTCAGGTATTTTGCAGTGCTGCCACATCTGGTCTAGTGCAAGGCAGGAGAATTACAAGAATTAAGTACAACAGGGACACATCTGCAAATTCTACATGACCTACTTGTGTAAAAACTAGTTACCTTAAGGAGGCAGACTTATCTCCTCCTTACTGCCTGATAACAAAGATGACCCATGCAAATACCATTATCACAGACCAGCTTGAACTGTGTGATAGGTGCTGTCCCTTCTAAGGTGAGTTTCAGTCTTATCAGCACTGACATCTCTGGTAGGGGACAGGGGCACATTGCAAATAAATAAACAATGCCAATCCTATCTTCCACCATGTGTTATTATTGTATGAATATATGTGAAGCAGAATAGTTGACATTACCTGTATAAAATCAAAATACCTGTTAAACCACCAGCCTGCCTTTTCCTCTTCAGCACAGTTACCCTCATAGTTGTCATTATCCCTGTCTCTAGTGCTGAATTTCATTCCTTGATGATCAGCCCACCATTTTACTTCAGGATGAAATCCACCAGTAAGGGAATCACCAGCTGTACCAGAGTATTCACCACAACTCATCTTATAAGAATCCTAATGAAAAATGTGAAGAAAGGAAAAAATCATTAAATTCCAATATGTCCTTGGCATGTCAGAGTGAAACCACAGAGGAAACTAATCTGTTCCATTTGCTACTATTTTTATACAGAGAAATTCCATGCCATTTAAATACTCTGTGCTCGATAATGAACCACTGTAAAGATGCTTATCGGGTAAAATTTGTCATTGACCTTATGTATAAATGACATAATAAAAGACAATATTAGGGACAGTTCACAGTATACATCACAAATCAGAATGCCATGTACCATTATTGTTGGTAATGTCAATGAAAAGTAGAAAAACTGCTTTTCTCTATGACTGTGAAATCAAATGATTCATACATTTTACAGACAGTGTGAAAGACATCAGGGTGAACAACTGTTATTACATACTTGAAAAGTACAAGCATGAGTAAGAAAGAAAATACAATAAGGTTCTACACAAGCCTTTATGAAAATTAGGGAACCTGTATATATATTGTCTGTCTACAAAATCCACATTTTCATTAAAATCTCTACAGTAATTTAATATTTTATTACCTCTTCTCCTGCAACTCTAAATCTTGCATATTGTGCAAAACGCCGTTCTCCTTCAAAATCAGTTAGATCAATTCTTAAAGTATAATTCCCTTAGAAAATAAACACACAGTTTATTTAAACTAGCCTACATCACTATTTTTCAGAATTGACTATTATAGTAGAGGATTAAAATGTTATCATGAACCTCTATCACCCCAGCATATTTTATGGGGTTTTGTCTTCTTTCTTTAAGCATATTAAAGCATATCTTGGTATTCATCATCTATTCACCTGAGTCAGCTTAGAAAATTTCAGAATTATTCCAATACAGATTATCAAATGTTAAAAAACAACAACAAACAAACAAACAAACAAACACAAACAAAAAACCCAACAAACAAACAAAAAACCCCAACAAACAAAAAACCCACAAAAAACCACTTTTAAAAAAAGGCCTTGTGGACTTTATATTTTAGTAAGGTATTTGAGGCAGAAATAAAAGGATAGTGAGAAACAATCAATAAACATTCCCCTATGAAAATTAGATTTTTATACTCTGAAAAAAAAAAAAGAGCTGTACTAGAATCACATCTTGGTGGTACTGATTTCCATATGATTTAGGTGGCAAAGCCAATGGCTAAGTTTTGTATATTCATCATTCCACAACAAAACAGAAGTTAGCCTAGATTCAGTGACTTTTAGAAAGATGGAAATAGCTTTCTACAACTGGCCTAATCAACAGGACTGACCTAGAATTATTTTTATGTAATAGGCCACACAGCCACATAAAGTTCTGACTAAATGAATTGGTACAGCATACTACCTGACTCTGGATTGGTAGTGATACTGACTGCAAAACAGATAGAGACAATTCTTTCCTGTCTACTGTTCCCTGTTTCACAAGGGCTCTCTGCCACTGGCCCAATGACAGTTTAAAACCTTTTGTTAGAAAACATACATTCAAATGTGTTTTGTTCTGAAACTTGGAGAAGTCCATGGAGACTAGCACCAGAACTCAGGATTTATGCTAACAAAAAATGGCCTGGCAAAAGCAAAGAAACATAAAAAATAAGAAGACTTGTTACAACACAAATCTCACCTTGATTAGTCAAATAATGAAGGTTTTTATTTCCAAGCCAATATTCACCATTTTTCAAAACAAAATTTCCAAAGCCTTCTTCATAGTCAGCCCAGGCTCTGCAAAGAGTATAAATTATTAATTTATCACAAAACCAAATTTGTTTGGATGTTTATTACACCATTATAGATCACAGAATAACTCAAACTGGAAGGAACCTCAGGAGGCAATACAGACCAATGTCGTGGTCAAGGCAGAGTCAACCATGAGATCAGACCGGGTTGCTCAGTGCTTGTCCATTCAGATCTTGAAAACTTCCAGGGATGGAGACTGCACACTCTCTTTGGGTAACCTGCTGACTGTTCTCACAGTGAAAAGGTTTCTCCTCATATCCAGTCTGAATTTCTCTTGTTTCAACTTTTGTATTTTGTCTCTCATCCTCCCACTAGACAAGACTGTGAAGAACCTGTTTACTCAATGAGCTCTCAAATTTTTCTCTTAGTGACCTTCTTGTAGGTACAGACAGGCTGCTACCAGGTTCTGCTAAATCCATCTCCTGCAAACTGAACAAACCTTAGCAATTGCTCCAGCCCTTGATCATCTTGGTAGTCCTCTGCTTTGTATATTCATTATATATTGAATTATTAATCAGCATTATTATCTTATTTTGCATTGATGATCTTCATACAGTTGTTTCTATTTCTCCTATGTGAAAGGTTGAATCCGACATTTACACCAATTACTAAATCCTGGTCCAAGGAGTATTCTTAAAAAGTACATTCAAAGGTGTTTAAGGGTAACAGATTTAAAGACCAAAATGAAACACAGCTCAATCCAATCTCTGGCATACCACAATTTATCCAAAGTGAAAACATTTTTCCTGATTAGGGGATCTAAGTGAATGTATAGGTGTCTCACAAGCATTGTCTCTTTATTATCTGATGTTATTTTGGTTCAAGCAGATAGATTTTTCAGATTTTGACTATTTGCAATGGACAACATAGTCCTTTATTTGCCATTCAGAGTCCCTGCTCCAACAATTGTTAATGCATTTGACATTGAAGTGTCCTCATGTAAAATACACAAGTTGTCAGAAAAAAGCTAGTAGAGATGCCTCATTAGAAGACAGCTAGAGCTAGAAGAGGTCTCTCATCTGAAGGCTGCCAGACAGAATAACCATTTCTCCTTTTTTAATCTGGGATAACAACTTATTAATATATTTCTAAAATTCAGATTTAACTTACCTCCATCTGTTTTAATGATTTTCCACTTTTTCTACTTTTAATGACCACATCTAGTACCTACCTATCAAAATTCTGGCTGCCATCAGATCGTCTCTGAAAAACAGTCCAACCACCTCCTTCGGACATGTCACAGAAGGCAAGGAACTCAGTAGGACTCTGGATAGGTTTCATCCTATAAAATCCACTTTGCTTATGGCCATCATTGTAGATTTCTGCACAATCTGTTCACAAAATATTCACTGGACATAATTATTTTAGTCCTGTACTTAGTAGCAAAATCAGAAATCAAGTCAATAACAGTAATCAAGTAATGTCATGTAGAAGTCACATATGAACAAGGCTAATAAAAAATTATCTTTGCAACCACATATTTTTGACTTTTGGGTACTTTCTTGTATTTGTGGTGCCTTTAAACTTTATTGAGTTGTAATTATTTTGACATTTCCTTAAAAGAATATTTTCCCATCATAAAATATGATAATGTTTGTTTTCATTTGACTAGCAAAATGATTCCTTTGTTCTAAGTGGTGTCACTTTTAATTTACAGGGGTATCATCCACATTAGGATCCCATTACCATCATAAAATAATGTATAAGACACACAGTAACCTTTAAAAGTAAACACATATATGTCCAGAAAGTCCACAGCAGAACTTCCGAAACCAAGAATATTAGTCTCTAGTGTTAGAAAAAATTGCTGGGCCTGATTCTCTTGTCCTTTCTACCAAATAGGTACAAAAATATATAGAAGACTACCTCTAAAAAGTGTAGCGTATGCTTAAAATTATACAACTTCAACTTGATACCACTTACAGTCTGGCCCACATTGCTGTAGATGAATATCATTTACAACAAGGGCAAGATTCAGAGCCCAGGGAAATATTACAGCAATGTAATTATATAATCTTATATTTTTTCCTCTAGGAATTAAGAAATGAAATGAGGGTTTTGTTTGTATGTAATCTACCATCAAGCAGTCATACATGAAAGACATATAATTTCCAGCATTTCTGTTTCTCCTGGCTAAGGTAGAGCTGATTAACTTTCTGAAACATTTATGAATATGTTGGCTGAACTTCTAGGCATGGCTGAAATTTTCTGAACTATGATATTTCTTCTCAGTGAAAGTGTTAGTGAAGATTAGGCATAGAAAATGAACACTTTATACTGAAAACAAATAGCTATTCCAGGATTTGAATAAATTCTTAGAGAAAACATTATTTAAATAACAGATGTCTTTCTAGAGAATGCCTGATTGGCTTATAGAAAATAGCTTTTCTTGTCCATTAATTTCTTAGTGGGTTAGCAAAACACAAGCATATTTTAATTTTTAGCAGTTGTATATAGTGTGGAATTTCTGCTTCACTATCTAACTCAAATTATACAGCTCTCTTGATACTAAAATGCTAAAGCAGTTTGAGTCAATACAGTATGAACAGGGAAAATCTCTTTAGAGTAACATTGTCAGAAAATAAACTGAGGCATATAGTAAGAAAGGACAATTACCTTTCAGAGAAATGTGTGTTCGATAATCTTTCCCAGTAACAATTAAGTCAGCCATAGCAATAAAAAAAAGTATTCCAGAATGCTGAGTACATAAATAAATATATAGCTAAAATTTATAGTCAGACTTACAACTGCTTTTAATTTCATTTTAATGGTGCTTTATTATATTTGATGCCTTGTCGTATGTTGTGATTTCTTCCAGCAGTACAAACACTAGAAGTATATTCAAACAAGGCTATTAAAAATTATAGCAGTTTAGATTTTCTAGAACTGGACAATAAGAAATGAACATCATCCAAGAATCTGACCCTCAAATTGTATCTTCATTCCAACTGTTGATTTGGATAGTTTTTGGGCCTCACTGCAGCTACTACAAGCTAACACAGCTTTTCACTGTAGAGGGAGTGGATCACCACTAGAATGCTGCTGAGATTATAAAAACAACTTTAGACCGGTGACGTCATGAGCTGAATCTAACTCTGTCAAAATGGGGCACCATACAGAATACTATTAAAGTGAGGTGCAGGTGTCATCATGCCAGGCTTATGTATGTAAGTATGGGTGTCTCAAGGACTTTACAGATTGGAAGAGTCAGTGTGTGCTTGTAACCCAGAAGACCATTTAAATATGTAAATGTTAACTAACCCTGTGGGCAAGTACTTTTGAGATTAATCAACAAACAGTGCTTAGAAATATGTAACTGCTGACTAACATTTTGTAAATGCCTATTACTGTTTTTTTTCTTTTGTATTGCTGATATTTATGCCTAATTTATTATTCACTGATTGTTTTTTAATTATGCACTATTAATAAATCAATATACTGCTTCAATCCTGATTTGATTTATACCATCTGACATTAAAAATTTTTCCCTTCCTAGCAGGTCTAGGTCAAAGCTGAACACTGTGTTTTAAACAAACACTATTCTAAGTTTTTTAAACAGTAAGTCAGTGGGCCCAATTGTGCTAAAGCTTCTGGGTATCTTTACAATGAATGGAAATGAAAAGAATAGCTTCATGTCTAACCTGAATACTGTCTTTTTCCTCCCAAGTCAACGACACTGTTTTCATCTCCTCTGTCACTGTGCTGAATCTCTTTCTTCTCTAAAAGCTGCATAATTTTTAACTGCTGCTGTTTCACGCGATGCTCCAGGAGCCTCACCTGGCCCTGAAGTTGTATCTGTTCTTGAAAACATTTCTGTAAATCCTAGAGAGGAAAACATATCTTACTGTCAAAACAACAAATTTTTGTGATATTTAACATGTGACACAAAAAGCCAACCACCCAAGCTACAATTAAAACGTAACTTGAATAAAACATTTTGATCACAATTTCCTGTGGATGCTATGTTGACTTCCACCTCAGTTGTTACCCCTGTTTAAAATTATTTCATATATTACAGAGTGTAATATATGAAACATATATATTAAGAACATATACCTGTTTTGCAAGGAAACCTTCTCTGCTCTCACTGCAAACATGCAAAAGGGACTTTGGGGAAAAGCACTGTAGTACAGACTCTGTCATAAGGATGACTTATTTTCTGTCACCTGCCACACACAGGAAGCCTGCTACCTGTGAAGGTTCTAAAGAAATGCAATCCACACTTCCTATGATGCGATGCTTACCATTGCCAACGTAAATATTATAAAACTTTAAGATAATTTTTGGCGTGATAAGATATATAGTGCCTAAGAAGCTGTGAATTTGCATGAAAAGTAAATGTTAAAAACTTAAAGTCAATATTGCACTGTGACTTGTACAGTTAATTTTGCCATGCACAATGGGTGAGAAATGTGGCAATTTTGATAAGGTGATACCTAGCACTCATTTCACTCTGGTGCAAATACAGATCCATGGCAAGAGAGCTAAAATAGCTGTTAAAAATTCTGACATGCTGACTGTATGCAAAGCAATAAATAATTGGTTTTAGATTAAAGACTATGGTAAAATAGCCAAAGTGAGCCAAATCTGATCCAGGGAGCTTAAATTAAAACAGTCTGTACAGTTTTAAATAGATATTAAATAAATTTGATTTCAATGTTGGAAGAATAAAGCCTTTGGAAATGTGACAGAAGTAACACTGTCTGTAATTCTGTATGAGCAGATTTTAGTAGTTCTGGTGCTTGAAAAAGAGCACAACTAGCCCTGTAAAAGTAAAATCAAAGGGCAACCTTTTTGAAATCTCACATGTAAGGTCAAATTCTGCAGTAGTTCTAAATTGATGTAACCTTATTCACAGGGAACAATATTTACATGTAGACCTGTAACATTTCCGGTGTATATAGAAGAACTGGTATCTTAGAACATTGCCCGGTCACACTGAACTACAGAGAGGTCTGAACTAGCACACTGATGTGCACCTCCAGTGGTGCCCGCATATTTTCACTTCCATCGGGCTCAGGCTTCACCTATTGTCCATTAACAAAATGTCCCATTTGTTTGCAGTATCTGGTTACACTGAAAAACTTGATCATCAGACTTTGCAAAACAATAATATTGGCTTTCGATTTAAGTATTACTGAAGTGTATCAGATACTTGCTTTAATTCATACTTAACTTCAATCTAATGCATTTGGTGGAATAAAAATGGGAAATATATATATATTTGTGGTTGATAGTTATAAGCCTAGCATATCCTCCTTTTCTTCTAGCAGGAAATGAGAGAAGAAAGTACTTAAAATATATGGACATACGGAGACAAACTTGCTACAGCAGCTTGCAGGGATGCTATTTGTCCATATGCACTGGTCAATGTGGGACATTCCATATATTACAAAGAAAGGATGCACTATTTATTATGCATTCTTTCCAGAGTGGTTGTCTCAATTGTATATGGAGCTTCATACAAACTGTTCACAAAAGCTGAATTTTCAGTGAGAACTGATTCAGTGGGAGTTTCAAAAGAGGCTTCCTTGACAGGTCTCTGCAAATTCTCAGACTAGTCCTGTGTGCACACAGAAAATTAGAGAGAATTGAGAGCTTTAGAGAAAGAGATGAACAAGTGTGTTGAGAAAAAGTGAATAAATTTTTTAAAATTTGAAAAAATATTTCCAGGCTCACCCTGATGAGCTAATGTTAACAACAGAATTACAGCTATAAAAAAATTCACATGTGATAAAGAAGTCATCATGCCACACTTACCAGTTTTACCACAGTGTTTGTTTATTGAGAAGGTTAGCCTGTGTGAGTTTTAACTCAGTACACATAACCTTAGAGAACATGGCAAAATACAATATGAAAGACCTGGAAATGGTGGCTGCTGTTTCCAGGCCCTTGCAATTTCATAGACAAGACTTCAGGTGGGTAGCTGTTTTGACATGGCAAGATCTGAGCCCCAAAGAGCTACTTTCCATTCTGGAGAGAGCAAGAGACTGTGAATTTGAGGAGAGGCAGCTACAGGTAACTAAATGTGTTTCTTTCAGGTACAGTAGAAATGCACCTATCCAGACAAATCCCATTACATTTTGCTGCTGGACAGAAAAATCACAGTTCTTGTACTTAAAATTTCAGACCTAATTTTTACCATGGGACAATCACAGGGTAGCTGTGTAACCTCATCATGGATCAATGTGGCTTTTAGATTTGCAGGTTATCAGACTGTTCTTTTAATGTTCTACTACACTTTTTTGTCACAGGACAATTCTGTTAAAATCATTGGAGTTAAACCAGTGCACAGCCAGAGTAATACAGAAGCAAAATGCAACTTAGTGTTATAAGTCAGCAGCTGTAACATATTGCTAGTCCTTTTGTTAGATATGGACCAAAGTTAAATTATTACAATGTTGAAATACTCAACAAAATGTGAATTTCTTAGTGACTGTCTCCAGTGGACAGTGCTGCCCACTGATTGAAACCAGACTGAACACAATCTGCTCTGTCTGTTCCCGTGAAGCAACTGTTTGCACTACACATTGAGAAGCAATTATCTAACAACTGCTGACAGCTCCTGGGCACAAGGTCCCACATTTAACCAGCTGCTGCAATTAATGTGCCTACATTTACGTTATTATGTGAATTATTTAGCAGTTAATGACCTTCCATTAAAATTAATGCTATAAATTAGACATGGAATAATTCATGAAAAATATAAAAATACAAAGTTTTTATTTAGGTTGTTATTTCCTATTTTTTTAGACTATAAACTAGCTTCAAAATATCTCTATATTGAGACTGGTGTTTAAATGAGATTAAAATGTGAAAATTTAGAGACAAATTCCAGAATTTTCCCAACTTTTACTTACAGGGACAGCTAAAGCCCACATTATTTCAAATGACAATTAAAAAAGAAAAAAAAAAAAGTATTTAATGCCTTTTTTTTTCTCAGTAGGCTTCTGTAACAATTATATTTTTCTCGACTGAGTAGAAGCAATTACAGAGATATTTCCTATTCTGTCTCTCTAAAGCTACTTACCTGAACAAAAGTTTTCCATAAGGTAATGTAAACTACAAACGATGATGCTTATCTAGTTGTAAATTCAGCAACCACTTCCAACTAGGCAAGTATGAATCAACAATTCAACCTCTTTAGGTTTCTGCTATTAGGACATGAATATCAAACTAGGAAGGACAGCCAAGACAGGCAGAACAGAGTTGGTGAGGTTAGAGGTATTTTAAACAGTGGATTAAGTGTGATTTTGTTAGGCTGTTTGTTGGAGGCACAGAGTACATAGCAGAAGGTTTAGGGAGCTAGAAGTGAAGGAGTTTTGATCATTGATTCTGAATGTGAATTGTAATGGGAACAGCTAAGAATATGAACCTATGGATCTTGTTTGAGAAAAAGTTGTGTGGCAAGTGGACAATGTAGAAAAAAACAGAAACATTCTTCCTCCTGAATGTCAATGAGCAGAAATACTACTGCTGCAGGCACTGCTTTAGGAGTTCCCGGGTTTTGCCTTTCTGCAAGTATGCTGCTTAAAACTAAGGGTGTTGTTCTGAGTTAGCATTATTCCTGAATGGTAGTATAACTCCCTTGTGTGCCTTCTCTACAACATGCCTCAATGCACCATACAATATCTTTTTTTATCAAGATGTGTCACCTCTGGTTTCACATCAGATCCAGTCACAAACTCACTGGAATTCTTCCTTCAGTGCCATTGCGCAGTGATTTATCTTCCATTGTATATTGATGCATTTGTTTCCTCATTCTCTATTGGAAACTTGTCCCCACTGAACATCATTTGAGCTTATTTCCTCATTCTTTCATTTTTGCTATGAATTGTAGTCTTTTCCATCAAAGGTTCTACCATCCCATGTAGATGAGATGCATTGTGAGCAGTATGGAGGACAAGGTATGCAATATTTAGAAGAAACTCTATAGACAGATTTAATTATTAGAACTTACAGAGCTGCCAATGGCATCCATCAAGCTAGCTGCAAGGACAAAATCCATCATTATAAAAATCTTCATTTTGGAAGCTGTGAAGGAGAGGAACAAATGAAATACTAGTTAACTTAAGCATTAAAACTCAATAAACTTAACATCTTAAATTTTACTCAAAAGAGTCTATTTAACCTAATTCTTTTCTTACAAATTGTAAATATAATTTATATGTAGGCTTCATTACAAATGTCTAAAATAGTCTGATAAAATACAACTCCACAACCCAGTAAAACTAAAATTTATCCTTATAGGCCCTTTTGTATCAGAACTCTCCATGTATTTTAGAACAGTTATTCAAGATTCAAACACACTTTATTTTCAAGACAAAAGCAAAAAATATTTTAAAATGAGCTGAAAAGCAGAGCAATATTCCTGGTTGGTCTTTTAAATCTGTAAGAAAGGACTCTGTTATAGAGAAGTAATTAAAATCTGAATTGGGCTAGTTGTCCTTGAACTAAAGATTTGTGCAACTTTTGTGTGCCAGGAAAGGATCAAGATAATTTTACTGTTGTAATCTGGGGGGGAAATGCATAATGGTTACCAGCTTTTATTCTAATGGTGACAAAGATGCCATCTTTCCACTGATGGGTATGGATACTTTGTACTGTATAACCCACAGCATTTTAAAGCCCGTTGTTTCATATGAAAATTATTTTATATGCTAAAACAATCACAATTGTATCTCAGTGCCTTGGAAACATAAGCTGATAGAACTTCACAACTTCTTTTGTAAGGTAGATGCATGCTTTTCAGCTCACAGATGAAAAATCAAGGTGTCCTATTACTAAAATATTTACATAGGTTATACATAAACCTATTCTGAACTAATCACTTAAACTGCTGCAAGCTATCAACTGAAGAATGTTTCTTTTTCAACTACAAGTATTTGCATTTAGTATATGCTAACACCTATTTAAACCAAAATATGTGTCCACTCTGCTTGTTCTACATATCAGACTGAATCAGATGACTACATAGAATCATAGAGGCATTAAGGAAAAGACCTCCAAGACCACTGAGTCCAAACACTAACTTCATATGGACAGGTCCACATCTAAACCATGTCCCTAGGCACCACATCTACATGTTTTCTGAATGCTTCCAGGGACAGTGACACATTTAAACATTTTTGGTTAGACAAAGTGTAAGACCTGTAATAGAAAGAAACAATTCAATGTCAGCATGTGCTTATTGAAACACCAAATTTATGACAATTTCCACTCATGTTACTACAGGAATTAATATAAAACATAAATGGAACCTTGGCAGACTGTGTTTTTCCTGTACAAAAGTGAGCAAGGTGCTTATGAGAAGTACGTTTCTATGTGTTGAGAGTTCTCTATACCCATTGACCTGTGTTGCAGACAGCTCAGGTATTTTTAAGCATTTTAGACATATACAATATCGACTATTAAGCTGCAAAGCACTATACTAAACTGATGCTATATCTTTAGATTCCAAAGCAATCCATAAAAAATTACCTGTGAAGTGTTTCTTGAGTAAAAAGTGTGAACTGGAAAAGTGTGTGTGTGTAATCTGCAAGAATTGCCTGGCAATGAATTCTGTTATTTAAATTTCAGAGGTTTCTCTCATGATAAAACACGCACTTTCACCTTACAATAGTAGTAATTATAGCTATTGCAGCCACCTCTGTTTTGAAAGCAGCTGTTGGGATAACAGTATCTGTGACAGGAGTGACCAGAGTATATCAGTTATTGGACAATCTGCAAATGATCTGTCTCTGATTACCGATTCCTGACTCCATGGACATGTTTTTTAGGAGAGACTCTATTCTTTTCACTGAAAGATTCATATTTAACTGTTCTGCTTTATTATCTGTTATTTTAATTATAAAAGTGCAGTATTCTCCCTCACATTAGTCTTAATATTTGAACTGTTCTATCATGATTTCACTGACTGTGAATGCCTCAAAACCACAATCAATAGTGAATGGGTTGCACAGCTTTACAATTACAGTATTCTTATTTTTTGAAAGAATACTATCAAGTAAATCCTGCATGCTGTTCAGAAAAATTTACGCTAATTAAAAAAAACAGAAGACTGAAACACAGTCAAGGCAGATCACGTCCCTTACAAGCAAGCTGTACAAAAGGAACAAATAGCTGAGGAGTGTAGAGTGTGTGCAGTTGGTTTGTCACCTTTAAATGAAGTCACCTTTCTATTTAAAGGATATCTTTTTCTAAAGCATGTTCCTCTTGAGGGAAACTTCAAAAGGGCTGCACTTAGAAGACAATTTTGCATGTGTCAGCTTCAGCACTGAACTAAGACATGCTCAAAAGACATATCAAAATAAAATAATATTCTCATAAATCAATGTCTAAATTTGATTATTTAAATACATTAGTGAGATGTTTTAATCCTGGAGTTGTATTTTTAAGAAAGCAAGTTGGACAGTAAATTCAAGATGGAGTATTGATCCTGTAGCCACTCATAATATGAACTCACTATGATTGTAAGACACTTAAGTCTTTTGAAGAGGGAACAGCTGAGAGCTCAATTTGGCAGCCGTATCAGTCAGAAACAGAGAAGACTGAAACAGAGAGAACACAGGGTAAGAAACAGAGTGGATTTCTAGTAGGGTCGGGGAGACCAAAATCTTCATGCCACTGTCCTCCAAAAAGGGGAAAAGTTCAAAAAGGTTAGGAAGAGATGTGAAAGCTCAGGCTCTGAGAAGAAAAGGGTGACCTAACAGTCTTTATCTGCTTCTGTTTCTGCCCACCGGGGAGATCCAGACAAGGCAGAGGACAGTCAGCAGCGCTGATTCTGGACCTTCTACCTTAGAGCCTGTTTTTCTGCAGCTATAAACTCCCGTAGTTTGTCTGATCTCCCAGTTGCAGTGAGATGAGATTTGCTGAGTGGTCAACCTTACAGTGACAAGGAAAGTGGTAAAGAGGGTCAAGCCCCATACATTTACAAAGCATTTTACGTACATTACCAAAATCAACAGATTCAGCCATGGAATGAATGTGGGTAACTGTTTGCTTAATTTTCAACATTTCTAAAAGAAGTTTCAGTAACGATTTTATTAGTAACAGTTCTCTGAAAGTGCACATCCATACTCTTTGGTAATATGTAAAGCTAAAGTTTTGATCAAGGGAAGTTTAACATCTTGCTCTAGGAAGACTCCTTTGAAAATCAGTTTCTTGAACTATTTTTTTTTTCAGTCATTTGAATATTTACCCTGGTTGTTATACAGCTATTTGCTGTCAAACATTCACATATAATGCAATAGAAAACATTCACTAATAAAAAAAACCTTCAAAAAATTACAGATCTTAATGCAAGTCACAGATGAACCCAAAGAGTTAATAACTGTTCAGAGACTTTGAAGACTTTTGTTATAACACCTCTTTTGATTTAACAAAAAGAAAAAAACCCACAGATTTATGCAGGGGATATTTCTTTCCAGGAAAGTCTCAATGTCAGGTGGTAGATATGTGAATTAATTATCACACATCAAGATAAAGTGAGAAAAACTTGGTGTAATATTTTCCAGTTGAAAATATAAGCCCTTAATGGTTAGTTGAAAAAAAAAATCACCTTCTGTTTTAATAAAAGGAAATTTAAGGGCAATTCTTATGAAACCTTGAAATTTTATCCATGAGGTTACTCATTTATACTATACAAAGATTACACCTGGAATGTGCATTTGCACAGCTGTGCAAAGACTTTTCTTCAAAGCCATAGAATAAAAATTCTAGAATGATATCTTTTTCCTTCTCCATGCCCGGGCTTTCTTTACAGGCTACAAAGACAGTAAGTCCTATGCTCAAATTTCCCCTATATTTGATGATTTTTCCAAGTCTTTCAATAGCCATTTACTAAATAGATTTGATGACAATAAAGAAGTTCTGTACTATGAAAATTTTGAACCATCAGCATGTTGTTTTGTTTTTGAACTGTGGAGACAGCAAACTAGATGGAATACAGATGCCTGTTTCTGTTGGCACAGTGTCAATTTTTCTAATAAATACAGTAAGAGAGAATCTGCCAAAAGGATGGATAACGATTGGAAATATTTCTGTTTGCTTTCTTAAAATTGAAACTGTTATCAGTAATTAAACTCATGCAGAAAGTTTGCTTTATTTAGGTGGTGTTACAAAAATTGCCACGTTTTCCTCATCTGAAAAACGGACAATAATTTATCATTTAATTTACTTTTAGGTTTTAAAAGTAGCATTATCCATACAACCATATAGCAATATAAATATAGAAACTACAGATTTGAGTATTGGGTTTATTAACTTTCTAGAAGTGTAGGAAAATAACTAGATCCTGGTAAAACATTCATACAGCATTATCAACATTGCACCAATTATACGGCCTTAAAAAACATACAACTTTTAAAACACAGCTATAGAAATTAGCCAAAATTCCTTCTTCTTCACTCACAGGTACATTAAATGTTTACCTTTAACTTCTGGGCAGAACTGAAAGTTGTTAAATCTTCTTCACCTGATGCAAAGAATTCCAGAGCCCTTCCCAAGCTGCGGTTGTTTTTGCTATTAAATTCTGTAGGGCTGAGGCTTACATCTGCTATGAGTCACTGGGCTGGAATGTTACTGAGAAGTTGCAGTTATCAAGAATAAATTGCAACATAAGAAGGAGATGACGGTAATTCTGAACCTAACACAACACTTCTAACATAAAAATAACAAAGGATCATCCATTCTCTTTCACTGCTCTGAGCCAGGAAATTGCTCTCTGCATCATATTGAGCAATATACTCCAGTGCTTTCCACAGTCAGAGCCTAAATCTCTTGGGCTTCATATGAACATGGAGAGCATAACTGACTCAATTGATTTAGAAAAAAACTGTGTAATCACTCTTTCTAGAAATTACATGTTAGAGGTGTAACATAAAAAGAAATTGCTAAAAAATTCAACCCGAAGTTACAAACATAATACAGATAAAGCCAAAGGGAACAAAAAAATGACAAAGAATCTTCTTTGAATTCAGTATTTTTTAGCTAAGGCACTCAGAAGCATGTGATCTAAGTGACTTTGTTAGACAAAATCACTTTCTATATAAGCTTTTTAGAGTTCACAGAAATACATAAAAAATGTTTTAAAACGTGATTTGAGTGTTTGTCCTTCTTCTATGTTGGCTCTTCCCCAAAAGTTCAACAAATGACTATGTTTAAAGGAATGCTTTGGAAGAAAAGAACTCTTAAGGATATACTGGACAAAGGCAAAAAAAAAGGAGCTTTACATTCCGCAATATATTATATAATCATAGACTAACTTGGGTTGGGAGGGACAATAAAAATCATCTCGTTCCAACCTCCCTGCCATGATCAGGGACATCTCCATTAGACCAGGTTGCTCATATCCCCATGCACCCTGGCCTCAAACACGTCCAGGGATGGGGCATCCACAACTTCTCTGGACAACCTGTTCCAGTGCCTCACCACCCTCACAGGGAAGAATTTCTTCCTAATATCTAATCTAAACCTCCTCTCTTGCAGTTTGAAGCTGTTCTCTCTTGTCCTGTTACTAGATGCCCTTGTAAATAGTCTTTCTTCATCTTTCTTGTAGGCTCTCTTCAGGTACTTCCTTTTGAAGACTAATACTTGTTGCAAACTTCCTCAGAAGGAAGTTTTGGGGTCTTAAATGCCCCTGCCTCTACACCTACTTAACTTGTTATAAAACCCCACAGAGGTAAGTGGACAGTTCATCTCAAAACTCTTTGTTAACCTAGTGTTACACAAAGAAAGGAAAAATACCTTTAGTATAGTAGCCTGATAAGACACTGTGTAGCCATATTATGGTAGATTAATCATTTTTTGCCAGTCTGCAGAAAAAAACCTCTTCCTCCTAAAATCAGGAAAAAATTGGACAATTATTATTTGAACTGAATGCTCTATTAGCTACTGTATTGTTTCAGGGTCTTTAAAAATTTATCTCCACAGATACTTCTCACATCTCTTCTGTCTTGATAAAGGGTTCATCTTTCACTTCTTCTTGTCTCCAGTCCTTACATGCCTGTATTTTGTTTGCTTTCACTTTGGAATGATAAAATAAAATTAAGAAGATACAGCTAACAGATTTCCAAGGAAAAAATCATCATGTCTCTGACATGGCTTTCAATTGTAATTAAATTGGGCTATCTCAAAGATAACCCATTCAGTTTCTCTGAGGATGCATTCATTAGCATGTCTGATAATGGAATCACTTATAACAGAGATCATTGTAGGAGGATTTAGTTACTGTCAGTCTAGAGGCTCATTAGTGTTGACACAGGACTTCCCCCAAAAGACTTTTGTTTCATTAACACGACATTCTTCAAGCCATATGAGTTTTGGCCCACAGTCATTCGCAAATCCTGAGCCATTACTTTACAACAGTAGTGGAGAACCACCTACTGGAAATAATGCTTCTTGCAGTGCAATTCATGATTTCTTCATGCCTTTTGTATATTTTTGAAGTCTCTGTCTCCAATGAAAAATGCCATTGTTACTGAAACATACTACAGTCAATTTAATTTCATTTTTCCTTAATGGAATATTTTTTATGTAAGTTTTTTTTTTTTCTGCAGGAAACAATACGATACAGCAACAAAATAATTATAGTCATTGTATTAAGGTAGTATCTCCTCTTAAATTCTACCTCCACCTGCTGGGCTGTGGGAGGAATGCCACCGTGACAAGACAAAGCATCTTCCAACAGGAACGCTGCCTACCAGCATGGTGCTCAATATCCAGACATAGTACCTGAGGCCAGGATAACAGAACATTAATTAAAAGAAAAAAAAAAAAAGGCCGATAAATGAACTTATTAGCTGCAGAATTGTAATACAAATGAATAGTAAATATTCATTACACAGAGAGCTTCTATCATGTTGTAGATTGTTTTTGCAGTGATATCAGTTGTAGATATACAGTCATGTAGGTCATGGGAGAAAGATGCTGGTATGACAGGCAGTCTTATGGTCACGTCTTTCACACTCTGTATTGTCTGGAACTATTCCTTTGGTATGGGAGCATCTGGTGGAGATAACAATAATACTTTTATCGAAACACCTTTATTTCACAGGTTTTCCAATCATTTAGTTCCTTTTCTAATCCACCCATAATTAATGTGTCCTTGAAAAGGAATCTTGTCCTTTTTTTTTTTTTAGCAAAATACATTATTTTAAATCCTAATATGGGAGATATGGGGGTCTAACTACACTTCTATGTGGTGCCAGTAGAATGTTTCTCTAGCAGGATGAATTGTGAGGCCTCTGTAAATATTTAACATTTCTGCTTTAGAAACTCGGTGTAATGGAAATGCTGAAAATAACAAGTTTTTTTCCCATTCTGCCAAGTGATAATCCTTGAAAATGAAAGAAATATAAATGATACCAGCTTTACTAAAATAGAAATCCTGAGTGTGTTCTGCAAGTCACAGTGCCCCAAAGGGACTAATAACAGCTTCCTCACTAGGAGAAGTAGAGGGGCAGGCACTGATCTCTGGTGACCCAGGACAGGACCTGAGGGAATGGCCTGAAGTTGTGTCAGGGCAGCTTTAGGTGAGATATTGGAATGAGGTTCTTCACCCAGAGAGTGGTTGGGCACTGGAACAGGGAAGTTGTCACAGCCCCAAGGCTGACAGAGTTCAAGAAGTGTTTGGAGGATACTCTGAGGCACACGGCGTGAAGAGCAGATGGTCCTATGGGTTGGACTTGATCCTTGTGGCTCCCTTTAAACTTAGGATATTCTGTGATTCCATGATTCTAAAAACTTCTGCCAAATACCAAGCACAGCACGGCTTCTATGCACAACTGTTTTTTAAAAATGCTGAACCCTCTAGTTATCTTTTCCTCCAAAGGAAAGTTTAAAAAACCTAGATCGGTGAACTCCGTGTCCTAAAACAAGACGCAAAACACGCAAAATGGAACTGCAGAAAAACAAGAGAATAAATTAGAATAAGATCACCACTATATCCACCTCACTACTGTGTTTCTTGCAGGAGGCCAAAGGCGGACAGGAACGCATTAGCCGACACTGCTCCAAACGCGGGCAGGATCTGATCGTCGTCCACACCCAGCGTTAGACGTGATTTTACCGGCCTTCCGCTCAGGCAAACGCATTTATAGGGTTCATGGCCGTTCCTGTATTTTACTTTATGAGCAAACACCGTCCCGCCCACCCCCACGGGCGGCGAGACGGCGGCAGGCGCTTCGGTGCCCCGACGGAAAACTACCGCTCCCAGGAGGCATCGCCGCCGCCCGGGCAGGGCCGCCGCGCGCAGGGCACGCCGGGAGTTGGAGTTTCGGACGCCCCAACAGTTGCAGAGGGACTCCTCGGCCGGCGCTCGGGAAGGGCCGCCCCATCGCCCGGCGCGTGGTGGTTACCAGGTAACGGCGCGTGTGTGCATGTATGTATCTATGGGTGCATGTGTATGTGTATGTACATGTCCGGCTGTGCCCCGTGCGACCGCGTCCCCGTATCCCTCCGCCAGGAACCGCCCCCCGCGCCCGCGGCGGAGCGGCGGCCAAGATGGCGGTGCCAGCTGAGGTCGGAGCGCCGTGAGCGGCTCCCACAGTGCTGTCCCGCCGCCTCGGCCGAGGCGACGCGAGGCCGCGCCGCTCCTCCGCAGCCCCAAGGCGAAACGCTCCTCCGGGCAGCGCGGGCCGTACAAGTGGCGACCGGCGGTGGAGAAGCCAGGCCGGGTGACCTCCCCGCCGGCGCGGGGTGAGCCGCCCCTTCGCGCTGCCGCTTCCCCGTCCCTTCCCAGTGTGGCCGCGCTGGGCAGGTGGGGCAGAGCGGCCTCGCTCGGCCCGCGGGTGTGGGCGGCGGGCGGCGGGCAGCGGGCGTTGTGCGCGGACACAGGTCCGGTGCGGGCGCAGAATCGTGCGGTGCCGGCGGGCTGTGGGGGCCGCGGCCCCGCTTCGGGCCGGGCGCGTTACTCGCTCTCCAGGGAGACGCCGCCGCGGCAGCGGAGGCGCCTTGGGCAGGGCCCGCCCACACACCCGCCCCTGGCGCTCGGGTTTGGCGCCGCCGAGGAGCGGGATCTCCGCCCGCCGCGCGCCGCAGCCGGAGCGCCGGGCCCGCCTCAGGCAGCGGCTCGGCGGGCAGAGGCGCCGGGCGCCCGCCCGCTCTGGCCTTTCTCGNNNCGCTCGATCTGCCTTTGCTCGCTCGGTCTGCCGGGCCTGGGCTCGGGGCTCATCGGCGGAACATCGGCGGGGCGCCGGGAAGGTGCTGGAAGCGCCTGTATGTATCACAGAGTCTCGGTGTGTGAGTGTGCGGGTCGTGTGAGCGTTGCCCTGTGCCCACAGGAGAGGGAGGACTTGCTCTGCTGCACTTGTGTCGTGGTGCTCACGGCTGGCTTTTAATGAGGAGCGCACATCTAAAGAAGCTAAACTTAAATATTTGGTCCCATTTTAAGGCTTTTTGGCGCTGTCCTGGCTTTTTGCGACTTTTTGTTTTTCGCTTAATTCTTTTAAGTTTTCTCTGTGCAGGATTAGGTGCTGTAGGGAGCTCTTGCAGCTCACATGAATGCTATTGGAAAAAAATCCCAAGAACAACTGCTGTAGAAAAAAACCCAACTTTTAAAAATAGATAATTTTGTTTCACTAACATATTTAGTAGTGGTTCTTCTGAGCAATTTGTGTTTTACTTCTACATGTACAAAATATGATTTGTCTATAATCCAACATGTTAAGTCACTTATTTCTGTAGAAAATATATTTTTAAGTCTTTTTTTTTCTGTCAAGTCCATGATAAATGTAAAATAATATTGTCATGCTCAAATGGCACTTTTACACAGGTTCTATAGTGTATAAGAAGCTGAAATTGGCAGTGGGTTACTGGATGCTGAAATAAATAATGGGAAGATATCAAAGCTTGTAGAAGAGAGTTTCTTGTGGAAATAGCTGGTAAAATGAAAACTAAGCAAAAATGCAAATTGTTGAAATGTGTGTGTGGAAAACAGCTTCAGATGAGAGAGTTTCATCTCTAAGAAACAAGCTGGCTGAATCCCTTTGTGTTTTTTTTTTTTTTACTGAGTTAAAGGGATAAAATGCCAGTAGAACTCTCTGATCTTAAACTCACTTCGTTTGGAAATTCGTTTGGCCTTTCTTTGGGAGGGCCACAGTTCTGCTGGCCACACATCTGCTGGCTGGAAATAATCAGGATATTGTTATTTTTGAACTGTAAATACCAGGGTGTGTTAGTGTATGACCGGTCTCCTTGTTTACGAGTATTATTCAGAATACTGGGCAATGGAATTCAGAATTTTGGGCAATGAACTTACTTCAGAGGTGATGAGAGACTCCTACAGCAAAGATAAGTGAGGACAGCTTTTGTGAAAGTTTTTAAAAGAAATAAATGTGAGTAGTTACTTGTATTATGTAAAGATGAAAACTGCCACTTCTTTTTACAATGGAAGGTAGGGAAAAACTACATTTGGTATGGTTTTAGTAGAATTATATAACATGATGAGGAAAGAGCTTACTGAACTGGACTGTAAACCCAGATGGCCTCTAATCTTCCTCATTATGCTTAGTGACATAGGTCAGGATACGGTGTCTGTTTAGGTGTTGTGTCTTGCACATCTACAAAACTGAACAATTTGCCTGTAACTGAGGAAAGTTCTTCGAAAGCATGACTTTTTAAACCGATAACATTTGTTTTAAATGCTTGTCAGTTTTAACTTGAACTTCCTTGGGAATTTTTTGTGGGATACTTGTGTTTCTACATGGAAAACAAAATATGAAAGGGCACTGTGTTCTATTTACTAAATTTATTTTCTAAATAAATCTGACAGTTCACCTTAAATTTGCACAGTGCTTTTACACTTGATCTTTCTGGCTTTTGCTCCTCCAGGTGGCGTGGCTTTTATTGGCCTTCCTTGAGCCAACAGATTGTTCTTGGATAGTCATAAGGTTAGGCAGATCAGGGAGCTTACCCAGTTGATAACTAATCTGGGTTTTAAAAATTTTTGGTATTGTTTGTTGACCATATGATTTGTATATGGTATCCTCTGATTGCATGGCTTAGTGGGCACTTCTCTTGGGACAAAGAAGGGAGTATGAATTAATGTGCAGGGACAGCAGGGCAAAGTTTCCAAAGTAGCAGGCATGGAGTTATACTTGTGTTATGATTCTGATTGCGAGATACGGAAGCTGAATTACTCCTAAATGTTAATGTGACTTGCGTTGGAAATACAGCTCAGTGGAGATGTGCTTATGGTATATTGAACATACCTGGTAGATCTCATTTCCTTTATGCTTTAGTAACAGGATGTGTTTGGACAGAAATACTGCTTTGTGCAAGTGTGCCTACTGAGAGGGCTGTATTGTGTGATTTTGATTGAATCCTATACGTAAGCAAGATAGGTGTACTAGTACAGCTTTTAAAGTTATTTCAGGATTAATCTGTTTTCCTTTCTGGTACTGATGCTAAAAAAAACCCCAGCAAACTTATTATATACTTCTTAATCTTGAGTTTCAGGTGACTTCATCGTTTACACAGTGTGAAAATTAATAGTAGATAGATTGCAGTAAAATGTTGATAAATAAGTGGTCCTTCTTAATTTCTTTTTTTTCAGTTCAAAGTAAATCTAGACTAATGTCCAAACATATCAGTGAAAACCAGGTGGAAGAAGTAGATCTCTGCAAGACTTATTTTTCTTCTGCATCTGTAACAGTACTTTGTAGGTAAAGTTTGCAGCTTTATGCAGTGGAATTGGGATGGCAGCACTTAGTGTATATAGTTATGTATTCTTCACCTTTTTGAACAAGGTAATCTAATTTTACTACCGTAAAGGAATACTTTGTTCTCATCTTTCAGCTTCAATAACTTTTTTTTATTTCTAATGTCAAAATTAGAAGTGAAAATTAAAACTTTTAATGTTTTGATTGTTGAATGACACTGTTAAGGAGCAACAAAGCTCTAGGAATTCCATGCTATTTTGTTTGGTTTTGGTAGAAACTGTAACGTATGTGGCACAGCTAGCTTATCATGTGGTAAAGAAAGTAAAAATCCTTTTACCGATGTGTATTTCATCAAGTGTGCCATTCAGTACTCTGTACTCATCATCATGGCTAGACTTCGCGAACGAAGATTTGGGAGGGTTTTACCCACACTTGCTGCAAGCGCACTGATGGCTAATAAGGCCAATGCGAGATAGGCAAGTCCAGTTGCAGAAGGCACAGCAGAAAGTCTCCATAGGTGGCACTGTCAAGGCACGGTTCTTTCTGCGTTGTCTTTTCTCCTCCAGGCTGATTCTGCGTGCTGTTTCAAAGGAGACAGCAGCGTGTGTCTCCACGACTCCCGATTGGAGGCCAGGGTGGACCACTGATGGTGGTCAATATGGCCAAGGCTGAGGTGTTGTTTCAGGCAGTCCTTGTATCTCTTCTTTGGGCTTCCTCTCTTGCAGCAGCCCGTGGCGAGTTCACCACAGAGCACAATCTTAGGGAGGCGGTGATCCTCCATCCTGGACATGTGCCCTGCCCAGCGCAGCTGCGTTCTCAGCAGCATGGCCTCGATACTGGTGACCTCTGCCTGTTCCAGAACAGACACATTAGTCACATAATCAGACCAGTGGATGTTTAGGATTGTACGGAGGCAGCACCTGTGGAAGCATTCGAGGAGTCGCAGTTGGTGGTGGTAGATGACCCAAGATTCAGACCCATATAGAAGAGTAGACAGTACGATGGCTCTGTAGACACTGATCTTTGTACTTTTCTTCAGGTGTTTATTGCACCAGGCTCTTTTATGGAGTTTTCCAAAAGCTCTGTAAGCACTCTGTACTCAGTACATCAGTGTTAAAACAAATGTGAAAGTTTGACATACTAGGTCTCCAAAGTCACTTGCTGTGTCAAATAGACATCGCCCAGGATCTGAAAGTGTAGGCTCTATGAATTACAAAGCAGTCTTTCTGAGCACTCTATCTTTTGTTTTAAAGTGAGGACAATTGAGAGCCTAAAAAAAAAAAGTTGTCTTTTGTAGAGCAGAGGTGAATAAAACAAAGGTAAAAATAACTCCAAACTCACAACTATTTCTTGTTTATTTTTTAATGTGAGTTTCTGTGTTCTTCTCATTGATACATCTCTGGTAACACAGTTTAGTAAATAGGGATTTTAGTTTCCTGAAGCAGTTTTGTGTTTGCATTTTATGATTAATATGTAGTTATCATTTCAAATTATGCATCTGTAAAATAGTCTATGTAAGCTGATTTTAATACAGCACTTTTTTTAAACTATTTCTTTTAGATTGTTTTTATTGATTGCTTGTCATGGCAACAGGAGGTGGTCCCTTTGAAGAAGGCATGAATGATCAGGACTTGCCTAGTTGGAGCAATGAGAGCCTTGATGACCGGCTGAACAACACGGTATAATTATCCTTGTTTTTCCACTGCTGTTTAATGCTGTACATTAGAATTAGCAGGTGGATTCTGTTAGGGGCAGGTCACAATGCAAAATCCTGAGCCTTGTCAGTACCACTTTATAGGTAAGTGTCTGCAAAAATTGAGGTAGATGTAAGCTAGCAGTGAGTGTAATTCAGAGGTTGTGAAGTTTGTAGAGTATTTATGGCAAGTGTTTTGGGGAAATAGAATATCTAGACATAAAAGCATTGTAGGTGTCATGAAAGTGAAAACTGTACCTTAGAAAGTTCTAAGCTCCTGAAATGAAAGAGTCCTCAGTAAAGAAGAAATACAAAATTTTAGCTTCATGTGAAATTAATGTATTTTAGGGTGAAAAGGATTTAAAATTTCCTGACTAGCTATTTCTAATTATGAAGTGGAGAAAATTGTATTTTGTAAAGTGGTGTTTGCTCTAGAAAACTTATTTTGATACTGCTTACCATTTTTACTTCTAAAATGGAGGCAAACTCCATTTCACTGAATGGAATAACTTTTTGTCTGTGTGTATAAAAATTATGACTTCTCTGTCCTTCCCCTCAAGGACTGGGGAAGTCAACAGAAGAAAGCGAACAGATCTTCAGAAAAAAACAAGAAAAAGCTTAGTGGGGAAGCTGAAACAAGTATTACTAATGATATATCTCCAGAGTCCTCGCCTGGAATGGGACGACGGAAGACCAGAACTCCTCATAGTTTTCCTCATGCTCGGTACATGACCCAGATGTCTGTTCCAGAGCAGGCTGAACTAGAAAGGCTTAAACAAAGAATAAACTTCAGTGATCTGGATCAGGTTTGTATGAATGCTAACTCTCACTGGAAATGTGACTATAGAATTTACTCAGTTATCTCTTAATAATGTGAGAGATAAGTAAAGAAACCTTTTGAAAGTGATGCAGGTATAAAAAAGCTCTTGCAGGCACAGGTACCATGAAAGCCAAATCAAAATTCTGGTTTTGAACTTGCGAAAATTAGGGGAAGTTCAGGACTGTGGCTTTCCTATGATTTCAGTATGCTGTCTTCACTTTCTTGCTTTCAACCATTAACAAATTGCTGTGTCCTAAGATAAGTAATTCTTATTCATCATACTTGTCTGCCACTAGAAAAATATCTGTTACCTTATTTTGAAAGGCTGTTCTTGAAAGTGCCAGTTTGTGGTTCTGAATGAACATTGTTATCCTTGTGGATTAAGCAGAGGAGCATAATTAAAAACTGCTCCTCCGTAGAGTGTAAAGAATTTTACAGCATAAATTTGTGAGCCATAGCTTATATTTTTGGGAATGTGGCACATTTGTCCTTCCCTTGTCCAAAACAATGAAAAGTATGAGGGATTCTTTAGTAACAAGGCATATATTTGCGCAAGCAGTTTCAGAACGGAGGCGAGATCAACTTTTCCAAAGGTTGTTGCTAACTTCTTTGGGTTGTGAAGATTCTCATGTGACCCACTGAGCTGGCTTAGAACATAAAGGCTGGGCATAACTTCATGCTCAACTGTATGTTCTGGCAACATGTTGCTATTCAGAAGGGTCTGAAGAAAAGCTGGAGTTACGAGGTATCATATCCTGCAGGGGAATATGTCAGGTTTTTATTGTTATTTTCTCAAGTGTACCTGGAAAAGTAGGATGTACTTTCACTGTGGTAAAGGTGGAGGCCACAGCAAGAATGAGGAACTAAATTCCAAGGGACTGCAGAACGTTTTTGTTTCTTATCTCTTCTGGGAGGATGGGTTTGCTTTCTGAAAACTCTGGCAAAAATCACCAGCACTGTCTTTAGCTAGCTTTTGGCTGGTTGGTGACTAATTATGTAACTTTAAAATCAGTCTAATAATGCTGCAGAAATAGTAATCCAAGCAGTGAAGCTAATCAGTGTTGAGAATATATTGGATGAAAATAATAGAGCAATTGTTCTTCCTCTTGTTTGTATGTAGAGGAGCATTGGAAGTGACTCTCAAGGCAGGGCAACGGCTGCTAACAACAAACGTCAGCTTAATGAAAGCAAAAAGCCATTCAACTTCCTGTCACTGCAGATCAACACTAACAAAAGCAAAGATCCTGCCGCCCACAAAAAGGAAAGTGGGGTATCAGCACAATGTAAAGAGTTGTTTGGAGCTGCTCTAAGCAAGGATTTCTTGCAAAATTGTCAAGTCTCTACTCAAGAAGATGGAAGGGGAGAACAGGCGATGGATAGTAGCCAGGTATTTACATGACTTTAAACTCTACAGAATATTGACTCTTAATTTTCAGTGTATCTTTCTAAATTTCTTGAAACTATAAATCTGTATTGGAAGTACTTAACTTCCTACTGTTCTGAAAGGCAGCTTGAAGAAAATGTGAAACCAAACTTAATCCTTTACTGTTCTTTAGAAGTCTGCTTATTGGTAGCAGAAGCAGTATTATTTTCCACCTTAGAGGTTGGTTCCCTTTTATAAGGTTCCAGAAAATACTCTCACGGTTCAGTATTTTCCTATGTTGATGAGCTCAGGTCTGTTTCAGCCTATGTTCACTGGAAGCCCTATACTTCAGCCTTGCAACTTCTTGCGTGCATATATATCTATTCCTATAAAAGCTGTTGACTTTTAACTGCTTGCAGAAGTATGCTTGTTGGATTGAAAGTACTAGTATGTCCCCATTTAATTACTCCTTTGCTGTTGCTATCGCTGTGTCTTATGCATTATACGTTGAAGGTGTAGCTGAATGCATTCAGTAACTTCAGTGTCTTTACAGATTGTGAGCAGACTAGTTCAAATTCGGGACTATATTGCTAAGGCCAGCTCCATGCGGGATGATCTTGTAGAGAAAAATGAAAGATCGGCCAATGTGGAGCGTTTATCACACCTTATAGATGACCTTAAAGAGCAGGAGAAATCCTATCTGAAATTTTTGCAGAAGATACTTGTAAGTTTGAGAACATAATGTATCTGTTTCTGCACTGTAAGCTTTTTTTAGGAGTTGATCATTGATGTTTTGATGGCACTACCGGGGGTGTTGGTTTGGTATGTCGTACCCTCCGTAATTCATTTTTACTGCCCCCTTGTATAGCTTTTGATTTATGCCCATGAAATGTTTCAGGCTAGAGAAAATGAGGAGGATGATGTTCGGACTATAGATTCAGCTGTGGGATCTGGTTCTGTAGGTGAGAGCACATCGCTAAACATTGATGTGCAGTCTGAGGCTTCATATACTACGGTAAGCAGCCTTTTAGTAAATTAAGGTGCTAGAAATGAAGGCTTTATTTTGGTTTTGTCATGGTTATGAGTGTCATAATTTGCAATTCAAGTGAAAAATAGTAAATCCCTAAAGCACTCTGTTCAGGAGATGTTCATGCATGTGTTGATTTCTTTTTTTCTTCATTTTTTTTAATATGGGAAAAAAAGTAATGATTTTTTATGAAAAAATTACTTTTTTATGAAAAAGTAATGTCACAGCAAAAATATAAAGATTTTTTTTCTTTTTAATCAAGACAGTAAGATTTTTTAAAAATGTTTTTCTTCAAAGTAAAATGAAGGGCTAAATGTGTACTGTGGCAAAGTACACATTGATATGGCTTGATATAGGAAGAAATAATTTTCTATGCAGTTTCTAATCTGTAACTTTGTTTCTGTTACTAGGCAAAATTTTCTACTTTTGGATCAGGAGAGGGTTAGAAATTAATCATTAGTGGGCCATAGTCCAAGAATCTTACTAGTGATATAAGTATTGACCTAGCATGGAAGGTTTCCTCACTTTTTTTGAAAGATGGGCACTTTTAGAAAAGGAGTTGTGAATTTAGTGTTGAGATAAATTCATTATTCCTTTCCATTTATAAGTTTGTTTGTTTGTTTTTAACATTCTTGTAGTAGATACAAAAGCATTTTAGTAACTTAAATTTTGCTTCTTCTGATACTACTGTCTGAGGAAAAGTACTAGAGAGTGGGTACTCTCTTACTACACTCACTTACTACAGTGAATGTTCCATATATGGATAAGGAGAATTTACGTGCTTGGAAGTAAAACATTAAGAAGCTTTGTAATTATTTTTAGCTTTATAGGAACTCTTTCTTTCCCCGTAAAGAAATAAAATGATACACATGGAAGATGCACTTGTAACTTACAAAAAAAAATCAAAAAAAATTGGAAAATACAGAAAAAGACTGGTATGTTTTCTAACAGGAACCCATGTAAACTTGCATTTTTGTTCATATTTGCAAAATGCAGTCTGATTCTTGTTTTGCTCTTCATTTTACATCAAATTCTCTTTACATGCAGCTTTGGTGTTACATACAGAGTGCATACTTCTGGTTGTATAACATGGATCGCTATATGGAGGCTTTTTGTTATTCAAATTCTAAGTGACTAAAAGTGTCTTCACTCTTTACTAGATCTTATTTGATAGTAATTTTCATTATTTGACAAGATGAAGTGGTAGGTTTATAGCTTAAAAATGCATGCTGAGTTGGAGCACATTTTCAAAATCTAACATACTAAACTATTTAATAAAGGAGGTATCTTTTAGTTTGAGCACTCGGCCCCGCATTGAGGACAAACTAGGGAATTCAGCTTCACAGGAACAGGTTACAGACATTGATGTTACAGCAAGCCCTAAAGGGAAAAGTGACAGAGCTGCTCTGAATGACAGGGAAATCTGGCCCTGTGGGATTAATAGCCAGGAACATGGATGGCTTTCAAAGGTATACTTGAAAATGTTATTTTAGCTTCAAATAGGGTTTATACAGACTAGCCTTTCCCATCTCCCCCATGTCCCTTATTAATTGCTTTAACAATGTATTTGTTACTTAAAGTGAATGTTCTCCTTGGACTGCTTACATGTATCCAGCTGTCTTTTCATTCGAAGGATCTTCTTTGCTTATTTTTTTCCTTCAAATAGAGGTGTTGGACAGCTTTTTCTTCTGAATTGTTAGCATTGACAGAAAATTGTTAGCACTGATGTAACTGTACAGCAGGTGCTGTGGTTTTATGTAGTTAATTCTTTTTTGGGAAAACGTAAATGTGACTTTCAGACACTTGTGGTTAGACCAAACCAAATTCAATTTAAGCTAATACCAGGTAGAGAAAACAAATTAGAGAATAGTAGCCTTAAATTCTTCCAGAAATGCTTTTGTATAGCTGTTTTTGGAAGGGACAAGACTTAAGGCTCATAGAGTCTAAGACTTGTTTTGTTACTTGTTAATAGCTTTTCTATGGCATTGTCCCTGCTCTGATTTAATTAAAAAAAAAGTCTGAAGTTTGATTATTTTTTGCCCTAAAATAAAAGGTTTACATGTTTTGTCAAGCTTACTAGTCTTAAGTTTAGAACTAAGTTTGGAAAATTTGGTACACAATTTTAATGAACTCAGGCAAATCTGATACTTTAGTTAAAGCTTGGATTATTTAATAGGTGAGTAAGACAGACACATACCCTTTTTCCTTTTCTTCCTCTTGTCCTTCCCGCAGATTTCATTGTGTTATCTGTTTTGTCTCTATTCTGCTTTCTATATAAAGAAAAAAAGTTTAGCGGGAATGATCAGTGCCTGTTGCAGTGCATCTTTTAGTGATACTTTGAGAAGTTTAGAATCCTGGATGTGTTCTGCTTTTTCTACTGGAAAGTTGAGCAGTCGTTGGTACCCAAAACTAGTTAATAAAATGCTTGCTTCTGTTCTGATATTTGATGTAGAATAGTTGAAATTCATTTTCTACTTCAGGAACTCCTCACTATGTGGATAGAAGAATATGCTTTTCAGTTAGTAGTGTTTTAGGTACTTGTTGGCTCCTAATGAAAAGGAGGCATTTTTTTCCATGATTTCATCAGCATAGTGCAATAATCCAGCTTTAGACAGAATCAGGGTCTTAACTAGATATCTCATCATTAAAATAGTTAATTAAAATACCCAGTTGGCTGGCAGTCCTTGAGTAAAAGTTCTCCTGCAAATCTTCAGCTCTTAATTAGGATAGGATGAGGAAAATTACTTGATTTCTAATATATTTTAATTACTCAGCTTGCTTCCATTCTTTCAGATCTATTTCCATGTGTCTGAAAACATAGCACAGGATTCTGTGCATGTTTTTGTTTTGCAATTGGTTTACATAAATCTGGACAATTCTAGCATCAAATGTCATAAATACAGCATACAAAACCAAGCACATAGGTTAGAGAAGAGTTAACTGTCTGAAATGTTCTGCTGAAAATTTAGAGATTTTAGGCCAGTAAATAAATTGAGAGCTTTTATGTAGCTCCATGATACAATGCCTTATCTTTCCTACCTTTGCCAGTCTTACAGGTTAACACCCTCTTTTATGATTTAAAATACAGAAGGGTGCTTGGGTTAGTCTTTGGGACACATTAGGGTAGCTGACTGGATTTCTAAAGAAAACTTAAACTCCCAGAAGTGATAAGTATGTCTTGGTGGTACAGGCTTTTCCTTATTGGGTGTCTAAAATTTAAAAAAAATAAAGGACTGCTGGCCAGGTGAAGCTGTTTCATTTTCACCTTTTTACACTAGGGAGGCTGTTTGTTCCCGTGCAAGTTGTGTTTGTTTTGGTGCTTCTATTACTCATACTCATTAAATAAATCGTTGCAGTTATGGCAGTGTTTCTATCTTGCAGGCCAGAGATCCTCAACAGGAAGCTAAAGAGGAGTTGGAGAACTTGAAAAAGCAGCATGATTTATTGAAAAGGATGCTACAACAGCAGGAGCAGTTGAAGGCTCTTCAAGGAAGACAGGCAGCTCTTCTTGCTTTGCAGCATAAAGCAGAGCAAGCCATTGCTGTCCTGGATGATTCTGGTATGTGGCATGATGGGTCTTTAATATCATGTTAGCATGCTGGCTTGAATGATTAAAGCCGGAGTTGTGGAATAAACACCAAAGAAGTCTTTTTATAATGCACTTTTAAAAAGTTTTACTGGGAGGCTTCTATTTCTGAAAAGAATTGACAATGTAAAATTGAAAATGTTTTTAAAAAACTCATGATTACTTCGCTTTACATATAAAATCCTAAAAGTGTGAGGTTTTCTCCTAAGAACTGGCCTACCACCAATACCAGTCATATTAGAAGCCTGCCACTTGTCTCCATCATTGTACTAGGCCTTTGAAGGATAGAACTGGAGTGGGAGATACAATGTGTTCTCTCCCTTTCTACATCCTGCTGGCCATAGGCAGTTGGTAGTTTGAGTTTTTGTTTGCTTTTTATGGAGTTTTGGGGGTTTTTTGGTGACTGGTTGCTCAACGGTTTAATAACATTTGGTAGACTAAAGCTTTATTCAGTAAAAGAGAGGAGAGAGTTGCTGAAGCAGTCACATAAGTACATGTGAAACCAGAACTCTGAAATTCTATGGCATGTAAATTGGGACTATGATTCTGATAATAAAGACTGTTATTATGTTGTAACCTTTAGTTAAAGCATTCTACTAACTTGTTTTCATATATTGCCAGTTTTTCAAAGTTACTTTTGGAACAGAGATGACTTCTTGATGTCTGCTAAGAGGTTGTCAGGAACATTGTTTTCTTGAGGGCTCTGTCTTAAAAGGGAGACAGTTGTCCTTGTTTTGTATGCTGTTGACAGGTGAATTTTCATTTATTGGAAAGTTATCCTGGTCTCTCCCAAAATATTGTTTTTCTTTTGAAATGGACTGTGGTTATTTGTGGCGTTGTAGGAGTGACATTTTTGTGCTGAGCAAGTTCAGATTCAGTCTGTGCTGTTGTTCCTTGACTCTTCCCCATAAAAGTTGCCATTAGGCTTGATTAGAGGGTATATGGGATAGTAGTTCTTATCACAGTTAAGTTTTTGTATTTAAAATACCTTAATTTGTAGAAATGAGGTATTTGTTTCTACACTTTTCTACAAAGTCTCTTGTAAGGTTCCTTGTTCTGATGAGCTCCTGTTCTGTTGTTCTTGATTTGATAGACTATAGGAAATAAGGTGTAACCAGGGCAGGAAGATTCTTAGAAAGCTACCACAGGAGCAAGAGAAGCAAGTGCCTTTGAAAGGTGTTTCCTTGGTTGCTAAGAATTTTTTGAAAGTTGCTGTTCTCCTATCTGAAGCAGTAGACCTGCAATGGAATCTGTTTTCTCTGCTTTCCTCATACACAGAGCTCCCTCTTGCGGAGTGGGTAGATCAAGTGGGTAGAAAGTAGGATTGCCCATGATAAATTAGACATTTTATTCTTTGGTGTAGGTTTCTTAGTTTGTCTATTTCACATTTGTATTATGTCGCTCTTAATAACAGTGTCTTGTGATGTTTGTCATGACTGACTTAAAAATGCCTATGTGCCAGAACTGTAGGCTAGGAAATGCTAATTCAGCTTAGGGCAGTGTTAAGATTCAGATTCAACTTAGGGCAAAATAAATGTTTTTAACTTTGAAAACAGTGGAACGTTATTATGCATGTAATGAGGTCATGACCTGTGGGGAAAATAAATAATATTTGTCCTTCATTTTTCTTACGATCTCTTGGTTCATATTTGGTTAAGAAGCAAGTTATTTGGGTCTGTCAACTGCCACTTCCATATCTTGGTACTATTTGAATATGAACTTTCAAGCAGGGGCAAAAAACTTCCTTTTAAATGTATTCCTTTCATAAAGCTTTTTGAAGGACAAACCCTGAGACTCTGTTAACAGTGGTCAAGATTAGAACTTGCACCAATATGAAAGCTTGGTGTCCTGTTTAATTTACTATGTTTAGGAGGTGGGATTTCCTATGCTGTTCTTAGTTTAGCTGTACTAAATAGTTTCTAAATTTTATTTCTAACAAGCAAAATGTTTCTGTCCGCTCTGGGCAACATGATTGCTTTCATTTTGCTTGACCTTTTTAGCAAAACACAGAACATGCTTAACAAGTCCTTTTGTATGGTCCTTCACAAAGCAGCTCTGAGTTGTTGGTATTTTGGTAATGGAAGTAGTCTTTGAAGAGTGAAGCTGGTAGAAAGGACACAATGGTAAAAATATGTGCTGTATTTTTTGAGTTCAGTATATTGATGTTAATCTACACATTTTCATCAAATAGCCTTTATTTCATTGCTGTGAAAAAGTCTTTAAACTTTCCCCTCTTTCTGTATCCCCAGTTGTAACAGAGACTACAGGTAGTGTTTCAGGAGTAAGCCTTACATCAGAACTGAATGAAGAACTGAATGACTTAATTCAGCGCTTTCACAACCAACTTCATGATTCTCAGGTCAGTCCTTAGACTGCACTGTATAAGTTTTGCCATTATCAGTTTTTCTTACTCTTTTTAACAATGAAGTTAAATGTTTGTTTTGCTCATTTCTGTGCATTTGCTAGTGAAGTAATCAGTTTCCCCAAACTTGAGAAGTCAGCATCTTTGTATTCTTAAAAGTTACTAGCTGACTGATCTGTGCTTTGTCTCACAGGTTTCCATTAAAGTCCACAGAGGTAATTTCTATATTGCAGTACAATTATTAACTCAATATATAATTGATATATCATTGGAGTGTTTTCAAATGTATTTCCCTTTATAATGTTCTTTTGTTTTGTTGATTCTGGTGTTGAGTCTAGTAAGCCCAGAAGAGGGCTTTTTGTTTCTTAGAATTTATTTACTTTTTTTCATAGTACTCTGAATAAAATGGAATTACTCTTTTTAGACACAATCTGTGCCTGACAATAGAAGGCAGGCAGAAAGTCTTTCACTTACCAGAGAGATTTCACAAAGTAGAAACTCTTCAACGTCTGAACACCATTCAGATGAGAAGGCACAGCTTTTTAACAAGATGCGAATGCTGCAGGGTAAAAAGCAAAAAATGGACAAACTGTTAGGAGAACTTCATACACTTCGTGACCAACATCTAAATAACTCCTCCTGTAAGTAAATATAGGCAAAGTTGTATTTTTACAAGAATACAACTTTTTTAATGTGTGTATTTGTAACATGGTCTTTCAGCTTGCAGTTGGTTAATGAAATGCAGGTGATAAAGCTGTGCTGGGGTAATATTAATATAAATGTTTTTCAGTGCTGTGTAAGTTTCTGTCTTAATGAAGAGCTTTACAAGTGATGATGATGATGATGATGAGTATCTTACTCTACTAGTACTTTGGTTTTATAACATCAGAGTTGACTAATGTGAGGATATGGCTTTTTTTATCCAAGGCTTGTCTGTGGCACATCTGCCTTGTGGAGTGTCCATATGAACTTGAATTTCTGAATTTTTATCACAGTATATCTGCATTTATTTACTCAGCACTTCTTATGTTAGTACCTCTGGCATTAAGGGGTTTGCTTGTCCACTGTCAAATGGCTTTCCCCTGTACTAGTCACAAGTAGTTCAGTCATGGGCCATTCCAGGGGATCTTAACTGTCTGAATGAATGAAGGTTTTGGCCAGTTCTTTAGATGACTTAGTTCTCTCCTTAAAGTCCTGATGCAGGCCTACATGCTGCTCTGACTTTGTGTTTCTAGAAATGGATTTGTACTGGTGAGGTTTGTCTTCTCTTGTGAGGGGTTGTTGGAGCATATTGTGGTTAACATTAAAAAATGAGGTACTTGAAGCATACACCTGGAGGAGGACACACTGATTTAATAATAGGCTGCTATACCCCCGTTTTTCTACATATACTTAATACATATAGTATAAATATATTTGGGTATGATTTCATGTAGCTGGAAAAAGCGAACATCAAATTTATGTTCTACAGCATATGGACAAAAGACCTTAACAGAAGTGAAAAATTTGCTGCGATTTTTCTTTCTGTCAACTTTGAAATGATAAATTAAAAAGAAAAATAAATTCAGCCTTAAATAAACCCCTAAAATAACTCTTTGGGCAGTCTCACAGCGTGGAAGTGTCTGCTTATAACATTTGGTAAAGCAAAAAGGGGCTAACCAAAGTCTTGTTTGCAAAAGGTACCTTATTGCTACCTGCCTGTTGACATTATGTGCTGTGAAACTTAAGAATAAAGCTTTTGTCTTTCTAGTGAAAGAAATTACTAACTGCTGGTTTGTATGTTGGTAATATTTTCTGTAGTTAATTTAATATAATTCAGTTAAGCAGATTGCTTATTGCAAATTGTTCTTTTGAACTGTATTTCTTCTCTGTAGTTTTTCCTGCTTCAGGTTCTCCTCAAAGGAGTATTGACCAAAGAAGTACAACTTCAGCTGCTTCTGGTCCAGTAGGCATTGTAACTGTTGTCAATGGTGAATCAAATAGCCTGGCACCTGCTCCTTATCCTCCTGACTCCCTGGTTTCTCAAAATGAGAGTGAAGAGGATGACAATCTAAATCCAACAGAAAAGCTTCAGTAAAGTTCTTTTATTTTTTTTAGAATGTGCTTTAGTGATTTTGAGTGTTACTTTACCATTTCCATAGTTTAATTGACTTAATTTAGTATTAAAGACAATTTAGTAAGTGGTCTAAGTTAAATGAGTTCAGAGCTTCAAACAGAAGGTTCTTACAGCTTGGAAACTGGCAGCAAGCTTTAAGAACTTTAAATTATATATGGACTTTTTAACTCTACGTAGATTCGATTAGTATGACAAAGCAGATAAAATACTCTTTTTTTTTTTTTTTTTTCCTCAGGAAGCTAAATGAGGTTCGTAAGAGGCTGAATGAGCTGCGTGAGTTAGTTCACTACTATGAGCAAACATCTGATATGATGGCAGATGCTGTGAACGAAAACACTAAGGAGGAGGAAGAAACAGAAGAATCAGAAAGTGATTCTGAACATGAGGATGGACAACCTGTTACAAATATTAGGTTGTTGTATTTTTTGTCATCTTAGATCTTTGTAGCTGAGTTGTTACTTCAGGAAACCTGCAATGCGTTATTTCAGTCAACCAGAAGTAACTTAAATATGTGCTTACATTAAATTGCCAGTTTTTTAAATTTGAAGTAGCTGTGTTACACAACTTTAATAATCATCTTGTCCTTGGAATCTTATTTTTGTAGATTAGAGTTAACATTTAGAAAATCACTATGAAAAACTTAAAAAATCTCTAATTCCTTTGGGTTTAAGCACTAAATTACTCATATGGGCTTCCACTAGAAGTTTACAGTCCTAGACTAGGGAATTGGAGCAAAAACCAACTTCGGTTTAGAGACGCATTTACACCTACAGTCTAACAGGGCAACTATGTGCATCAGGGACCTTCACTGTGCAGAAATGAATACTCATTTAGCTGTGAATCATCATAAAGCTTTTATAATACAGACATAGACCTGAAGAGCTCTTGTATTGTTTCTAGCAGAGAA